>JAMJFZ010003163.1:24712500-25097500 GCA_026225945.1 Cricetomys ansorgei
CTCAGAAAGACTTTTATAGTGCTACTTACACCACCCTAGGCTGTCCTGCCTGCCTCACCTGAGGCATCCGGAAACCTGTCCAGTGTCTCTCCCACCTTCTCACCTTCAAACCCTTCACCTCCTCTCCCTTCTTCTTCCCTTCCTCTTTCCATTTATTTATTTCTACTTAGCCGAGACTGACCACACACTCGTGATCCTCCTGCCTCCACCTCCCATGACTTAGGCACGTGCCACCATTCTCACCCGCTCCCCTCTTTTCTGATCTCCCATACACAGAGTGTGTTTGTTTCTCTCTATAGAACCAGGGCCACCGGCCCAGGGATGGCACCACCCACCATGGAGTGGGCCCTCCCCCCATCGATCACTAATTAACAAAGCGCTCTGTTGATAGATCTTACGGGTGAATTTTCTTAGTTCAC
This sequence comes from Cricetomys ansorgei, assembly GCA_026225945.1. Taxonomy (NCBI): domain Eukaryota; kingdom Metazoa; phylum Chordata; class Mammalia; order Rodentia; family Nesomyidae; genus Cricetomys; species Cricetomys ansorgei. The sequence continues at coordinate 24,712,920 of JAMJFZ010003163.1, forward strand.
TCCTTTCAGCTAACTCTAGCTTGACACAAAACTAGCCAGCACACTAGTCACATCTGTAACAGGGCCCCAAACCTTAGTAGGCCCCAAGATCTTGGCACAACTGACTCCATGAAGTGCCAGTCAGACTGTAAGATTCAGCACCACCTGCGAAAATTAAAACAAAGGCCTGATCCATCAAAGTCCATATAATCATGGGAATCTCTCAAAATGTACTAACCTTGTTTTTTAGCTTCTGTGGTTCCACTTCTGACTAACTATTCTTGTTAACTGAACTATGTCAACCCAGAATATGGTTTCATCCTGAGATAGGCTCAGGGCTACACTGGGACCCCAAACACCCAGAGTAGTAGCTGGTTGGCTGATAAAGACTTTCTATTGGCGTAAACCCATGTCCGGGCAGTCTTCTCTGGTGAATACCCCACAACATCTTTTTAAAAATGTCTGCCACACTAGAACACATCACCCATTTCTACGTACATTTTCAGTGTTGATATTGGGGAAAAGGTTGTTGCCTCTATGGCCAGGGTTTTATTTTTCTCATGGACAGAACCGGGCTACCTGGCTCACCCACTTTAAAATAACAAGGAACAAGAGATTTGACCCTCCTGCTGATGGGAGTACCCCTCAGAGAGGAGAGAGTGGTAAAGGGCGCATGGGGAAACGGGCCTGCTCTGTGTGTGCTGAGTGGGCAGGGGGAGGCATTGGAGGTGGGATCCCAGAGTGATCGGAGCTCTGGGGTAGGACAAAGAACAGCCGAGTATAAGGAGACCCCAAGATGGTCAGAGACGCCTGAGAGTGGAGATGGGGCCTGAACTTCCTCTGGGAATCTGGGGTTCCGGGGATGTGCAGAGACCTTATCGGTTTATACCTTCTGTGTGTATCATGAGGCCCTAGTGTGAGCTGTTCCCCTAGTCTCTCGGGGTCAGCTCTAGACCTGACAAGCTTGGACCCAGCATAACCTGCTCTCTGAGGCTCAAACCCAGCTGAGGACTCTGAGGAGCGAAAGGAGCTGCAGCTCTGGGAGGGAAAGAACAGGAACCATTAGAATGACCCTTTCCCAGAGGCTCTAAGCCATCCAGGGAGTCAACGCTTCCTTTAACCCACCACTGACATGGGAGTCCCTGTGCTGGCATAGAGTGGGACTTGATCCTGTGGGGAGTGTTCAAAGAGCTGAGTGGGTAGAGGAGGGGAGACACACTCCTTAATTAGCTGAGGAGAGTCCAGTCTCAAGATGTGATCTCAGGACAGAAACAGAGGGACCCAGTCCTCAGCTGCAAAGGCATGTGAAAGAGACAGAATTGGGTATCCATCTGCTCAGTAATGAACATTCCTAGGATGCTTACAAGGTCCCAAGGGGGTAAGGGAAAATCCCAACAGGCTCTGCCCTGTGGAGGGGGTCTACGGTGGGGACATCTGGAGCCGGAGCTTCACAAAAACAGCCACATGTATATTGATCAGCCTGGTACATTCAGGGCAGAGAGCCTAGGCTGAGGTTAGGGACAGCATCCGGCTGACTTGGGGAGTCAAATGAACTACTTTCAAGCTGGAGGTAGTAATTCATGTCTGTGGGCCCAGCTACACAGAGGATGAGGTAGGGAGGTTGCTCTAGTCAGGAGTTCAAAATGAGTCTGGGAAACCTAGCAAGACCCTCATAAAGAAGAAGGTGAAGGAGAAGAAGGAAAAGCAGCAGCATCTGGGCTTGGTGGCTTGTGCCTATAATTCCAGCACTGGGATGTTTGAAACAGGAGAACCCCAAGTTGGAGACTTGCCTGCATACTATACCATACTATAGTACCACACCACACCACACTATGCTATGATACAGCAAGACCTTGTCTCAAAGAAACAAAACCAACACAAAAGAAGCTGAAAAATGGCATTTGGATTTTGGAATCACCCACCACCTTTCTCAGGATGGCTGGGGAAATGTTTGGGCTCCTAGGGACAGAACCAGAACCACCGTGGCTGCAGCCCAGGTATGAGGCTATCTGCTGACCAGACTCCAGGCTGGGCCGCTCTACCTGACCTGGCTGAGACAGGCATGCTGCTTCCAGAAGCCCCTCGGACTTGGACACCAGCCTGGAGCCTGAAGCCCCGCCAGCAACTGGAGAGGACAGTTACCTGCAGAAAGGGCCGTCCCTTGCCAACTAGGGAAATGGGAACTTTGTACCTACAGCCTGTTTTCCTTTTCCTTTTCCTATTTAAGGGCGTATAATCCCCCTCCTGTGATTGATCCAGAAGCTGCCAGCTTCTGTCTCATTTCCTGGCCTTTAAGAGGGAGGCTGAAGGCTTTCACTTTCCCTTTGGACTTTCACCATAATAAGACTTGAATTTCTCCTTCTCTCTCTCTCTCTGATTTTTAAGCTATTTTACTTTTAAATATGGGTCTGTGTGTATGTGTACATGAGAGTCCCAGGAGACCAGAGGTATTAGATTGCCTGGAGCTGGAGATACAGGCAAATATGAGCCGTCTGATTATTAGAACTGAACTTGGTCCTCTGCTGAGCCATCTCTCCAGCCCTCCTCCCCTCGCTCCCTCTCCTCCTCCCTCTGGATTTTATTTGACGGGGAGGTGGTATGGTCTCACTGTGTAGCCTTGGCAAAGGACTCACTTTGTAGACTGGATTCACAGAAGTCCTATCTCATACTTGACACAGCAACTCACTTTGTAGCCCAGGGGAGCCTAGAACTCCCCATACTCTCGCCTCTAGGCCCCAAGCACTGAAAGTATAGGTGTGTGCCACCATGCCTGGCAAGGTTTGAATTTTGTAAACTCCATGTCCTTTTTCTCCTCTTTCCGTCCATCTTTTCCACTTTCTGGCCAGTGATCCTGCCCTAGGAGCTCAGAGGTGTGGAGGGGTGAACTTTGGTGTGATAAAAGGAAACCCCAACTGCTGTCAATGTTGTATGGTTTTTTTTAAAAAAAATACCAAATGTTGACTTCAATGTGGTTTTAGTTTTTGCATTATAGAGTAATATATTCATATATGACATATAATGAATATGTGTGTCTTAGTTGCTGTTCTATTGCTTGTGACGAGACACCATGACCAAGGCACCTCTTATAAAAGAAATCATTTAATTGGGGGCTTTTATGACCATCATGGCAGGAAGCAGACAGGCATAGAACTACAGAAATAGCTCTAGTATATCCTGATCCACAGGCAGCATGCGGACACACGCGCGCACACACACACACACACACACACACACACACACACACACACGGGGTGGGGGGCGAGGAGAGAGAGATGTTAGATCTGGTGTAAGCTTTTGAAAACCTAAAGCTCAGCCCCAGGGACACACCTCTTCAACACAGCCACACCTCCGAACCTCCCAAACGGTTCGTCAGCTGACGATTAAATGTACAAACTTATGAGCCTTTGGGGGCCACTGTCATTAACACCACCACATATACTTAAAATATAATTATGACATTATCTTTGTTGTGCAAATCTCCCATCTGTCCAAGTGGCCAAACTTGCAGTCTCCTGTCTCTGTTCAAATTGTTCAAAGAGTAACCTGGGACAAGGACCTCAGAGAGATTCAGGGGGCCTGTATAAGATGGCACATCTCTTTGAGGTTGGTTCTCTTTGTGGATTAGCCAGGACCAGTAGCATACTATTACTAAAGAGCTTTTTCCTTTATTAATCTCTAAGTGTGCAGAGGATTTCTCACGGGAAGGGCATATTAACTCTAGAACACTTCCATCCTTTAGGTAAAACTTATGTTGTAAGGCTTGGTGGCAGGTGATACCATTGGGAGACTACATTGGGTATCTCCCTGTCCCCAGAAGCTCTTTGTAATAGACGACCTCTAACATGGAAGGTCTGTGCCAAGTACTCCTGAGGTACTGTTGTCTCAAGGCAAAGCTCACAGGCAGGGAGAATCTGGTCATTTTTTCAAAGACATGGAGTTTCAGGTGGCTGTGAGCTATCCAAGCTTGGGTCCTGTGCAGGATAAAGCAGCAGTTTCAATGGCTGAGCAGTCTCTCCATCCCCGAATCTGGACCATTTTCCAGACCAGGAAACTGAAACTTGGATTTTTTTTTTTTTTAAGTTCCGTTAGATCTCACAGGTAGTGCTGGAAGCAGCAATCATACTAGGTTGGTCCTGCACTCATGCTACCCACTCTCAGACTCTGATATTAGGTCTGGTTTGGGGCAGTTTTGTGCTCCTGCCTCCTAAACAGTGAGGCTCAGTCCAGACACAGGGCTGGGGCTGAGTGCAAAGTAGAAGACCTGTTAGGTTATTTGAAGCCAAAGGAAAACCCGAATGAGCGCCCAAATGAGCCCGCTTCACCTGCTCTTAGTTTCCCCCTTTGATCTGAATGTAAAACCTCCGATCTTAGCATGTCGAACCTGTCTGACGTGTGGGCATGAGAGTAACCTCTGATGCATGGGTAGAGCTCTGATGACCTCCCGCCAGGTACCTCTTCCCATCTACCTCCCAGGGGCAATACATATCCCCAAATCCTATCTGCAGGTTCAAGACCTGTCTTCACGCCCCCTTAGTTGGCCATCCCATAAATGAACTTTCAAAACTCATGTCAGCGATTGGCGCACAATGCAGCAAGCAATGTACAACTTGACGTGGTGATGGCCTGAGGCAGAGGCCTAGGACACCAGTCCCTTGAGCACTGAGTGGCAGCTGCATGTCCTGTGTGTCTTGCTCGCATATTTTCAAAGCATCCCACCAGGGAAAGTGTTCTTGTTCCATCTTACAGATGAGGAAACTGACACTGGGAGAAGTCACGTGCAACAACATAAATCTGGAGCTTTGGGGCTCCAAACTGTTGTCCTGTCTCTCTGTCTCCGTTTTCCCTGCCTTGGGAAGTGCACACTGTGGCTGGCAGGGCAAGCATATAAAGGTGTTGTTTCTTCTCAGCGGGGCAGTGATTAGATGGCTGTGCTCATACCTGGGCAGGGATGTGGTAGATACTAGCCTTTTAGTACCCACAGCAGGGAAGTGACTCAAACATTCCTGTAGGACCGACTTAGGATCCTGGAAAGTCCCAGCTGCCCAACCAGCGGCTCCCAAGTCACTGGGCACAGAGCCATCAGCTAAGGGATGGTCCCAGGGGATTCCCCTGTGGGCAAAGAGGGGGCTTCCAGCCGCCAGGGTGGCGTTGGCTAGTGTTGATTGTTAATTCGACAGGATCTACAGTCACCTTGGAGACAAGCCTCTAGGTCTGTGAAGGAGTTTGTAGATTACGTTAATCGAGGCAGTAAAACCAATCATAAATGTGGGTGGCTCCATCCTGGGCCTGGATAAAGAAGGGAAGCTTAGCATCAGGACTCCTCTCCCCGCTTCCTGACCTGGGAAACAGAAACAAACCCCCTGTCTTTTCCAGGGAAGGGCTGAAAGGACCAAAGAAAGTTCCATCTTTAAAGGGTAAATACATTTCAGAGCCAATCCTAAATCTGCACCTCCACCCCCACCCCCAGTCTCAGGTCCTGGGGTTACTCTTTCTGAGAGCCACAGGATGGGTTTACTCTTCCCAGCAGAGGTCTGTCAACTCTAAGACAGAGCTCAGGCCTCCAGGTTTAAAGGGCCAGGCTCATTACCTAACGTTAACTGGTAAAAAGACACCATCTGGCCAAAAAAAAATTTAAAAATAAATAAATAAATAAATAAAATCCCTCTTCCAGTCAGCACTTGTCCAAGATCAAAGTATGTGCTCAAAGTTGCATCCTGTTCTGGAAAAACACACTTAGCTTGTCAACCGCACTACTTTTAAGTTAGCAGATTGTGGTACAAATGTGAAGCCAGCTCTGACCAGCCAGAGTGAGGAACAGGACCCCTTCGCATTAGGAATAAAAACCCAGCCCTGGTAGGTGGGCCTGACCTCTCTGCTTCCAGTGCAGCCTTTGGATCGATTGTATGGCCATTTCCCTAAGAACAGACCTCTAGACCCATTTAAACACTAACTATGGGTGCAAGGTAGCCAGCTACCTCACACCCTCCACCGTACCTTCCTGGCTTGATGGGCTATACCCTCAAAGTGTGAGTTCAAATAAACCTCTCCTTCTCCTCCTCTTCCTCCTCCTCCTCCTCCTCCTCCTCTTTCTCCTTCTCATTCCTTTTCTTCTTTCGAGACAGGGTTTCTCTTGTTGTAACTCTGGGCATCCTGGAACTCACTGTGTACACAAGGCTGGCCTCAAACTCACAGAGATCCGCCTGCCTCTGCCTCCTGAGTGCTGGGATTAAGGGCATGCACCACCACCACCTGGCTAAACCCTCCCTTCTTTAGTTGTTTTTGTTAGGTATTCTGTCACAGCAACAAAACAAGCAATAAGGACCAAACTGAGAAAAATCTCACACTGGAACCTAGAGGAGAAGCCGAGGTGAGAGACCAGCATTTGTCCAAAGCCCTGCCAAGGCCAGTCAGAGGTGGCAAGCCCCAACCTGGCACGGGGAATTCCCTTGGCACTGGCTGCAACGTACAGGAGGCTAAGACTGCCAAGGTGGATTGGCCCACCGTCTGCCTGGCAATGCTCAGCCCCATGGACAGCGAGGCCAAGCTGGAGGAATACAGAGCACCCTGGGATTGTGCCTGGTGTGAGTGCTTTCATGGGGGTTCACCAGGGAAGGCTCTTGGATTGGGTCTAGAAAAAGGTGTTTTGCTTGGAGAAGGTGGGATACGGCCATGACGGAAAAGAACAAGGTGTAAGGCTCAGGAGCAGAGACTGTGCCCAGTGTCTTGAGGGGCAGTTGGATGTCTGATGGGAGAGCACTGCTCTTGCAAAGAGACAAGGTCTGAACCAACGCGGGCTTCATGTCTCAGGACTGTGAACCCTTGTAAGCATGCCGGCTGGGAGCTCCACTCCTCTGCAAAACAGAGAAGATTGATACTGCTAAAGGCTTTCAGAAGTCAATGAATCCACATAAGGCTCGGAGAGGTGGCAGATGGCCACCGCCTCACATGTGCATACAGCTGGGCTCAGGAGAACGACCTTGTGGCTGGACTCTTGTTTCATGTTCTGCTGTAGTTGCACCCTCTCCCTGACCTCAGCCAAGAGGGAAAGAGAGGGGTGGCCCAGGGGGAGCTAATGGAACTTTCCAGAAGGACAGGCCAGTTGGAGAAGGAGCACAGATTTATGGCTATGACCCAGAAAGAATTCTGCTTAAGCCTCTGAGGAAGGGACAGGGTATGCTCTGAGATGGCTGGGGTGGGATGGGGAGGTGGCAAGGTGGCCAAGAGTCACACGGGGGCGGGGGCGGGGTGGGGTGAGCAGCAGTTTCCTCCTCTGGCTTGAGAATCCTCTCCCTTGGGGTGGGACCTCTGCTTCCGGCAGCACGTGCTCCGCCCTCTCTGTGGCTGGTTTTTCTGAGGTGCTCTTCATCCTTCTGTGACGGACGCTGCCATCCTAGTCTGCCACGGCTCCCACTTGCCCACATCCTTATTGTTGAGGCTTAAACAGAAACTTGGGGGTTCCCTTTTGAGGTTCTCAGTTTCCTTAATAAAAAAGAAAAGAATTTTTAAAAACAGACTCAAAAAGACACTTGGGACAATTTTATTTGGGTTCGAGAGAAGAACAGCAGTGTAGACTATACGTCTTGGCAGCTGTTAGGAGGAGGGAACCGAGAAGAGGGAGAAATCATGCCTTCTGCAATGGAGGCCATCAAGCCGCTGCATGGCGGAAGGGAAGCTGGGCTTCAGGGAACCATCGAGAAAGTGCCAGGTGTCCAGGAAAGCACACGCAGGCCTTTAGGCAGCGTCTAAAAGAAAGAGTGAAAAGGGGAAAGTTAAAACTAGAGGCGTGAGAAGGCTCCACTGCTCTGCCTGACAGAAGCTAGACGCCCCGCCCCACGGAGGCTAGATGCCCCGCCCCACGGAGGCTAGACGCCCCGCCCCTCTCATTTCCCAGGTAACACTAGGAGGGTAAACACAGCCTTGCACATGGTATTAGTTTCCTTTCCGTTGCTGTAATAAAACACTCTGATCAAACGCAGTTTAAGAGAGGAAAGGGTTTTATTCCCGCTTCTACTTCCAGGCCACAGTCCGCCACTGAAGGAAGTCAGGGCAGGAACCTTGTTAGAAATAAGTTCCTTGTCTCAAAGAAAGAGACCACCATTCGTTCCAGTTGAAGTGTCTGACAAGGCAAACTTGGCCCTTGATGAAGAGGCTGTGCTGGCAAAATGGAACACACGGAGACAAGAGGTGCTCCTGGTTTTTATCCTATAGCAGGGAGTAACTGTGTCTTCTCCTCAACCGGCTTCGGTCCATTTCAAGCCTTAATTTAATTAACTAGTCTGAAAAGAATTGGCCACAGGGAATGAAGGAAGGGTAAAGAGGTCACTAGTCCAGGCCATCGAATCCCTGGAACACAGCAGTGGAGGAAAAGGTTTATTTCATCGTACAACTCTCTGGTCACCCTCCATCACTGGGGAGTCGAGGCAGGAACTAAAGCCACCAAAGGTGGCTCCTGGCTTGCTCAGCCTGCTTTCTTATACAACCCACAGCGCCCTGCCCCAGGGGTGGCACCACCCACAGTGAGCTAGGTCTTCCCACATCAATCATTAATCAAGCCAGTACCATACAGACTCACCTACAGACCAATCCTAAGGAGGCATCTTTCTTATTAAGATTCTCTGGTGGTGTTTTTATTCAGCTTGGACAGAGACGGAAAAGTGGCCTGGCAGTCGGGAGCCAGGGACCATACAACTCTGAGGTGGGGGAAGTGTCCCCAATGGGAAGGTATCCTGACATTTGGGAAGCCAGGGAAACCACACAGCTGAGGCAGGGAAGGCTTCTCAGGCTCCAGGGCTCCAGGATTGCGTAGCAAATGCCTTTGTTCACTGTGCGCTCTCGCCAGCCCCAACCGTAGAGGTCTCAACATACGCTATGGTGTGTATGCACACTGTAGAGTTAACAAGATAAAACTAGTGTCATCCTCAGAGAGGCTCATTGTCACTAAACTCAGTTTGCTCGCGACGGAGCGTGTCCTTAGGACACATGCAACACGCTCGGTAACTCCAACAGACAAAGCCCACCAAAATGCTATTAGGAATTTTGTTCACATTTTTAGTCTTCAGGCTGGTTTTGAATGAAACACAGCGGCTACAGCTGTGCGTATTTACAGTCTCCAGCAGCATGTGACAATGTCAGCATCAACGGTCCACTTGGGACCCGCCCTTCCTTCCTTCCTGCTGTTGGAGAAAAAGTCTCATTCCTTCCTCTTAGTACAGAACCTCAGCACTCCCCTGTCTGTCCCAACGGGTCTTCCATTTTCCTTTTGCTCCTTCCCTGGAGAGTTAAGACTTACACCTGACTGTTGGGAGCCTCGGTCTGCAAATGGAGTACGCTGCTCTGTATGTTGAAACTACGAGCTGGGTCTTCTCCCTCCTGTTCTGTTCTGTGTGCTTGTGAGGTCTTGGGTGACCCTGAATGAAAAGTGTTACTAGAAGGGAGACTAATTTTATTTATTTATTTATTTTTAACTCATCAAACCTTATTATTGTTGCTGCTGTTTTTGTTGTTGTGTGTGTGCACGCTCACCCGTGTGTCATAGCGTATAGACAGCCGTCAGAGGGCAACTGGCAGGAGTCAGTTAATCTCCTTCTACTCTGTGGATTCCAGGGAAGGAGCTCAGGCACCAGGCTTAACATGGCGAGCCATTTCACAGGCCCTTCTTTCTTTATTTAATTTTTTTAATTTAAAATTTTTAATATTTTATTAAATATTTAATAATTTATATTATAAATAATAATACATATTTAATAATGTAAATTTATTAAATTTAAAAATTTTTTTTTTTATTTTATATGTATTGGGTGTTTTTGTCGTCATGTATGTCTGTGTACTGCATGCATGCCTGGAGCCCTCAGAGTCTAGAGGAGGGTGTCAAGAGTCCCTAAAACTGGAATTGGAAGGCCGTGAACGGCCATGTGGGTGCTGCGATTCAAACCTGGGTCTTCTGCAAAAAAAGTCAGTGCTCTTAACCACTGAGCCATCTCTCCAGCCCTGAGACTAACATATTTAAAGGAAATTTCTACAAATAGAGTTTCTCTTAATTACCTGTGTCCCCGTTTATTTAAAGCCTTGCAGTTTAACTTAAACTCATCAGCTGTCCTTTTAAATAGAGCACCCGGCAGACCTAGAAAGAGCGGTAATTCCCTACTCCCTTCGGGGCCTCTCTTTAAGAGATGCCTCCTGGTAACCAGAATGAAACATGCTGCCCAGTTGCAGTTTGCCTGGGTGGGAGACATCTTCTAAAGGAAAAGCAAGTCCTTTCTTACAAATCCAACTTCTGTGATGCTCTCGTTGTGGTCCAGATCATCTCTCTGTGTGTATTTTAATACAAGATGTCTCTCTGTGTACCTCTGGCTGGATTGGAACTTACTATAGAGACCAATCTGGCTTTGAACTCACAGAAATCCACCCGTGTCTGCCTCCTAAGTGTTGGGACTAAAGGCAGCACTACACGTGACTTTTGGCCACTCTGCCCTAAGACTAGACATTTTGAGGATTTGGACCTCTCACACGGTTTACAAGAGCTGCTGGGCTGAGTATTGAGTCCTCATCTCCACATGTATACGATTCAACACCTCGGTAGAGATTACAAGGCAACTAGTCCCACATTTCATAGGTTTTTATTTTGCTGAACTGTAGGAAGATTATCATTTAAGATTTTTATAAAAACTGAGCCTTTAATCTAAGGAGTTGGGAGGCAGAGGTAGGAGGATTTCTGAATTTGAAAAGCCACCCTGGTCTACATAGTGAGTTCTAGGACAGGCAGGGCTACATTTAGAGACCTGTCCTAAAACAAACAAACAGACAGACTGACAAAGAAACCAAACCAAACTAAACAAGCAAGCGAAAAACCCACAGTTATCATTATTATTTATGTATTTTGTGTGTGACTGTTTGAGTGAGAACAGCCCCCGAAGGCTGGGTGGCAAAGATCATTTGCTTCTCTGGCGGAGGACCAGTGCTTGGTTCCCAGTACCCTCAGTGGGCAGCTCGCAACCGCGTATAACTGCTCTGACACCCTCTTCTGGCCCCCGAGGACACCCACAAGTGAGTGCACGCACGTGCACACACACACGCACACACGCACAGATAAGTAAAAGCAAAAGAAAAAAAATTTTTTAATCAGGCGCGCAATTCAGTCTTTCAGAGATTCAAAATGTAAGTGACGGACGCCCAGACTGTGTTTAAAGAATGATTTTTCTTTCTCCATCATCACTGAGGGACCGCTGAGGAAGGAGCTGCCCAGCGTTTGCCCTAACGGCCCACAGTGCCTGTGTCCACGGCAGGCGCACATGGCTGTTGAGGGTGGATTTGTGTGTCCGCACTGTACGGTGATGGCTGTTCAGACATTTTGAAATGTAAACGACTCTTCTAACTGGTGCTGTTGGGTCTTCCTGTACGAGTCTGAGACGAGCTAGTCTCTTTACCGTAGATCTAGATCAAGCCTTAAAACAAGAGGCAGTGGTGTGATTATAATTTAAATCAATAAATTATTTTAGAAGCAAAAACTAAATTAATATCTGTGGTGGCCTAGATGGAAAAGGCCCCCCAAAGGCTCATATTTGAATACTCGGTCCCCAGCGAGTGGAACTGTTTGGGAAGGATTAGGCGTGGCCATGTTGGAGGTGGGTATTATCACTGGAAGTGCTTTGAGGTTTCAAACACCTGTGCCATTTCCAGTGCCTCCCGCCCCCCCCCCCCATTTTAGTTACCTTAGTTACTTCTCTATGCTACATACCATGACTGAGCCAACTTACAGAGGAAAGCTTACTGGGGACATACAGCTTCAGAGGGTATAGTCTATGACCGCCACAGTGGGGAAGTTGTCAGGGTATTTCCCCATAGGATCCTGTGGGTTGCAAATGGGGATAAATTGACCTCTCCATTTCCTATCTGTAGCCTTTTAAAATTTCTTTCTGATTGATCCAAGTAAGACCTGAAGTACGATATCAAATAAGAGAAGCGAAGAGGGCATCCCTGTCCAACTCCTGACCTGAGAGGAAAGGCTTTTGGGTCATGCCAACGCCGTGTAGTGCTGGCTGTGGTTTTGGTGTATGCCGCCTCTGTCCTGATGAGCTGTGTCCCCTCTGTTCCTAGTTCCTTCAGGGGTTTTATTATGAAGGTATGTGGAATTTTGTTGGCCTTTTCTGCACCTACAGAAATGACCGTGCCATTTCTGTCCCTAAGTCTCATTTATGTGTTGTCTGCCCAGGACAGAGCATGCAAGAAGAGGATTTGGAAAGAACCTTGAGCCAGAGGATGAATGTCCCGGGCTTTCTTCTTTCTTCCCCTCACACCGTGGCTCACCCTTTCTTTGCTTCCCTCCCAGAAGGATGTCATCTCCTGACCTAATTTTAGGCAGTACCTCTCGTCTGGGTGCTATGAGCTGGGGCTTCCCTGGGCTCAGCATTGCTGCCTCTCCGGCTTGGGTCTTTCTAAGGGTCTCATCCACACGCTTCCAGCACCAACGGCTATTGTGAATTGTGTTAGATGGGGAGCACAGAAGTCCTTGATCCTTAAAACAACCTGGCAGCAGCAAGGGTTACTAACCCACAAGCCACACTACTGCCAGCTGCTGGTGGAGGCCGGACAGCTATATCTCTGGGACTTGGGACGTTAGCACACAGGGCACACCCTACATGCTCTAACACACTTGTCATCTTTATGCCACGCTGAAAACCAAGTCAGCAATCCACACAATGCGTCAAATTGTGAAAGAGGCGGGGGATGTGTGGAGCACTCCTGACCGTCCTAAGGGGCTCAGACTAAAGGAGTCAGGATTTTGCAGGAGGTCTTGCTTTAGGGACCCAGGCTGGAGCACAATCTCCACCCAGGACGAGGTCCTGAAACGTGTGTCATCGTCCCCTGGTCCGACCTACCATCAATCACTGTGGAGGCTGCTGGTCCTCACCAAACCACTTTTCTGTTCCTTCCCAGCCTCTTATGGATGGATGGAAGGCCTTGTGACTTAATGTGGTCACAGCAGACGCCCTCAACTTCCAGGCCTGGACCAGAAGAGCCGCCCCTGCTCTGGAACACACGGAACACACGGCACACACGGAACAGCACTGTTTTCCTGTCCCCCGCTCAGTAGATGAGCGCAGGAGAATCACTTTAGACCCGCACTTGGCTGGGAACACCCACTGGAGGTTTCCTGTGAGAAGGAACCCCTGCATCTGACTGAGAGGCAGATGGGCTGGGGAAATGGGAGAGGGATTGGGGACAGCACTAAGGATGAAGGGAGGCTGTGACCTTGACCAGCAGCTGTCATGCCCAGCTTGTCCCTGGCACTGCTCAGCTGCACCAGGGCGGGTGCAAAGCCAGTGGTGGTGGGGCTTCCCTGGGGCCCTGGGTTCGACAGGAGACAGCAGAAAAACAGGAGTGGGGGTTACCAGGAGTGCACACTGAGGGTATGAGCAAACACTGCTTGCAACGGGGAAGTTGAAGTAAGGACAGACATGGCAGGGAGCCAGGGACCCGGGACAGATTCAGCCCTCCAGGCATCACCGAGATGGAGGGTGAGTGGGGTGGCCGGCTGTGGGATTGCTTGAATTTGAGAACCTGTCAGCACAGTTGCCAGGGCTGACATGGTCGAGGGCATGACTGTGGGCAGGGAAGGCTGAGGAGGGGAGGTGCAAGCTCCTTGGAAGACAGGAGGCTGTGGAACCAAGAGGGCAGACTACTGAAGTGCTGCGATGGAGAACCTTGTTGAAGAGTGAAGATGAGCTGGCAGCTGGCGGTGTCACCAAGGGAGAAAGTCGGTAGTTGGAGGGCAAGCTGCTGAGTGCATAGCAAGGAAGCAAGGGCTTTTAGCGGGAGAGAAGATGGCTCAGAAGAGGCCGGGGAGCACAAGGAGGATGCCTTTCCCAGGCCTGCGCGTGGGAACAACAGCCACCTCCCCGCAGGCTGCAGGGGAAGCAGGGTCTTTAAAGAGAGCAGAGTTCAGAGCAAAAGAATGAGAAGGCCGATCTGGTGGACTGTGTCTGTAATTCCAGCACGTGGGGAGACTAAGGCAGGAGGATGGCAGGTTTGAGGCCAATAAAAACAGAGAGAGGAATGAGTGAAGAGATGTGAGGCAGGAAGGCTCACACAGGGTCGCCCGGACAGACGAAAATCTGGGAACAATGTGGATGCTCAGTGCTGAGGGAACTCCTGGGCTACAGAGGAGACCACAGCAGGACTCGCACCATGAAAGTGAAAGTGTAGAGCCCCGAGGGCGGTGGGCGGGGTGGAGGGGGATCACCAGGGCAGCATGAGAGCAGGCACCAACATCTCCTCCAGAAAAGATTGATTACAAAGTTATGGAACACAGTACGGCGACACAGGGCAGTACCGAATGTTCTTTATGAGGCTACAGACTGACGAACATGTACTCAGGGAAGCATCCCCAGTGATGTTAGGGTACTGGTTTTGTGGTTACACATAAGGAAAGGGAGGGGCAAGGGGTGAGGTCAACCAGCTTTGGCTGTATCAAAAAACGCTTAACGTCTTAATGACCGAAGAAAGATAAACAAGGAGATGAACCAAAATACGTCAAAATGTTATCCGCCGCTTAACCCGGGCTGTGGGCCCTAAGACTCTCACCTCTAATTTTGAAAGTAAATTTAAAAGATAAGGCCAGGCTGGGGTCAACACTTGTGGTCCCAGCACTCGAATCACTGAAGCAGAAGAGTTGTTAAGTGCAAGGCTACGTTGCAAAAGTCATTCTCAGAACGGAAGAAGAACGTAAACGAGAGAAAGAGAGGAAGAGAAGAGCGAGGGAGAAGAGAAGGAAAGAAATTGAAAAGAAAAAAAAAAAGCCAGAGTAGGCAATTACAATATGCTCCAATAGTCAGACTGAGAGTCTAAAAACAAGCCCATACATGTAAGGGTAAAGGAGTCTTGACAAGTCTGCCAAGACAATCTGATGGGGTAGAAATAGTCTTTTCAGTAAGTAGTTATGGGGCTGGAGAGATGGCTCAGCATCTACGAGCCCTTGCTGCTCTCATAGAGGTTCAGGTCCCAGCACCCACATGGTAGTTCACAACCACCTTTACCTCTAGTTCCAGGGGATCAACACTCTCTTCTGAACTCCACTGGCTTCTGCACACAGGGGGGGCACATGCATACGCTCAGCACACACATATATACAAGTAAATTTAAATAAATAAATAAATCTTTAAGAAAATCAGCAGTCTGTCAGCTGGGTGTGCAGACAGAAGCATGAATACCAGCTCAGAATGTGCACATATTATTAACCCAGATGGGTTGAAGAGCCAGAGGAGCTAAACCTCCAACACGGGAGACAATGCTATGTCCTCTTCATAGGAAACTTGAATGGCCACGGATTCAGCAATGGTTTGGTATGCCGTGCAAGCACAGGAACCAAAAAAATGATGACAGGTTGAGGCTATCATAGTGGGGATTCCCAGTTCGCAAAGAGCGGAAGGGACTGTTTGCAACTCACATGCGTGACAAAGATCTAATACCCACATCAAAATCTGTTCAAACAACCTGACTTAAAAATGGACGAAGGACTTGGACCCATTTTTTTTTTTTCAAAAAATCTGAACAGATGTCCACTGAGCACATTACAAGATGCTCAACACCAGTGGTAAAGCCACAGGGCGCCTCTTCACACCCACGCTGCTGAATATAGTCACGACAGTCAAGGATGAGTGACTGCAAGTTGTTGAGGAAACGTAAGTTAAAACTACCACACGTTACTGGAGGGAATGGAAAATGGTGGATCTCTCTGGGAACAGTTCTGCAGGCTCTCAAGACATTAAACAGGGTTAGCATACAACCTGGGAATCTCACTCCTCCCCATGTGGATTCCCCACAGACTCAGAGACATGCTCATGTGGAAACTCGTACACAATATTCATTGTAGCATCGTAGGCTAATCCCCAAAGGAAACAGCTCCAACGTCTATCAGCTGATGAAAGGGTGAGAGAAATGCGGTATGTCCATAAAATGGAATATTATTCAGCCATAAACACAAACAAAATGCTGATATAAGCTATAATACAGATGAGTTCTGAAAGCATTACATTAAATGAAAGAAGTCAAATGCAAAAATCACACATTCTGTGATCCTAGTTACATGAAATGCCCCTGAGGGTAAACCCTCTGGGCATGGTGGTGCACTCAGGAGGCAGAGGCAGCCTGAACTTCATATCAAATTCGAGTCCAGCCATGGCTACATAGTGAGACCCTGTCTTAAAAGAAAGAAGGAAAACGTAAAAAAGAAAACACAACCAGAGGCAGATAATGGATTCTTGGTTGCCTGGGGTTGAGGACAGATAATATGGCTTCTTTTTTAGTGGTGAAGAATGTCTTGGAATTAGAGTGGTGACCACACACCCCTTGGTGCACTAAAAACCACTAGTTTTAGCTTTAAAAGGATGAACTTAGGAGTATATAAATACTTAGGGGTATATAAATACATAGAAAGTATATAAACTTAGGAGTATTAAATCTCAAGGTTGGAGAGGTGGCTCAGTGGGTGAAGGCACTTGTAGTCAAGCCTAAGGGCCTGAGTTCAATCCCCAGGACCCACACAGTGGGCGAGAACTGACTCTAGGAGGTTGAACTTTAAGCTCCACATGTGTGTCATAGCGCACACAGGCACACCTACACACGCGTGCACACACACACACACACACACACAACACATTTTTAAAAGACCAAATACTAAGGGCCTGAGAGATGGATCTAGAGTTAAGAGAACATACTACGCTTTCAGGGGACCTGAGTTCAGTCCCACCCACGCCTCCCTAAAAAAGAAAAACGTAACAAAAGGCATATCAATCAAAAAACAACCCCACCCCCACAAACCTGGGGTCAAATCTAGGCTTTATTAGAGTGGCCTTGGCATATAGCCTCTTCCCTCTCCCCTGAGCCTTAGTTCCTCTTGGGGGTCAGGGTGGGTACTCAGCGGACGGTGGCAGGCTGAGCTGGATTCCACACGTGGCTTATTCCTGTTGCTGCCTCTGCTCTTCTACTCTGGCTGTGGCAGTAGGGCCCTAGTGTCCAACTGGAGCGCTCACTTGGGCCCTGGTATTCTCTGAGTCTCAGCCTCTTCATCTGAGCAATGGGAACCATACAGCCCTTTCAACATGTCGCTGTGGAGAAAATGATGAGCTCGTGGATACTAGATGTGGAGGTCAGGACACGGTTGGTCTGGCACCAGCAAGTGTACAGTCTTTGTTAACCAGCATCTGTGACTGTAACAAAAACCCAGGCAATCAATTTGTAAAGAACAGAAAAAAGGTTTGTTTTGGCTCACCGTTTTGGACGGTTCAGCTCATGACCGATTGGCCCTGTTGCTTTGGGCCTCTGATAAGGCAGCACATACTGTCGCTGCGTACCCCGCCCCCCTCCATCAGTCAGGTCTTACTTCTTAAGGGTGGACGTGCTGTAAAGAAGTGTCACCGGCTGGAGGACCAAGCACATGAACACAGGGAGTCTGGAGAATATTCTGGATCCAGGCTATATCGCAGCAGGAATTACTGCTAAACATTGCTATGGTGGTGGTGCAGTCTTTGGGCCAACTGAGCCTTCAAAAATCTTTCACTTCTCCCTCCCAGCCTTCTGTCTTTATCCTAGAGCATCATACCTGCTCCAGTCTCCCGGGTTAGCCCACGTGGGGGTCTAAGCTTAGATCTGAAGCTGAAGCTGCCTCCTCTTATCCGGTTCTTGCTCACAACCCCCACCCCCACCCCTCCACCCCGGCTTTGCCAGAACCAAGCTCCTGTGTCTTTCTGAAGTGTTCTTTTCTTCCCTGCTCCAGAGTTCAGCGGGAAGCCGAGGAGAGGCTCGGCACAATGCCAAGGATGTCAGCCCAGGAGACTTCGGGCTGGAGCTCCCAGTGCTCTGGAGTGGCCCCTGCAGCCCAACTGCAAGCGTAGGGAGCCCTCACCTGGGGCACCCCCTGCTCGGCTGAAAGGAGGAAGCTGTTCTGGCCAGGGACTTTCTTTTTGAGTCTCAGTCAAAGTAAAAGCCCAGCCGCCCCGTTCTTCTAGGAATTATCCACCACATGTCACCCCCTGGAAATTCGCTCAAGGAACTTGGGGTATTTTTATGTAAAGGCAAAAGACTAGAAACCCCCCAATCTGTTTACCTGCAGGGCGCTGACCTTGTACATTCACAGGCCGGAGGACCAGAGAACTCTGAGAGAGAATGGGGCCCAGGGGGCTGCAGCCAAGGTGCATTTTAGGAGGAAAAAAAGCAAGGGGCATGTTTGTTACATGCCCCTCTCCCTCCTTCCTGGCTTCCTCTTCCCTCCTCTCTTACCCCTCACCCCACATCTTCTTCTCCTTGTGGTGTGTGTGTGTGTGTGTGTGTGTGTGTGTGTGTGTGCATGTGTGTACATGTGTATGTGGAGGCTACAAACCATGTCAGGAGACCTCCTCAATCACTCTCCATCTTATTTTTAAAGATGCAATTTTCAATTTTTAAATTGTGCGTGAGTGTCTGTGTGGGGGTATATGCATGTGGGTGCAGTGCCCAAATAGGCCAGAAGAGGGCATCTAATCTCCAGGACCTGGAGTTACAGGTGGTTGTGAGCCTTCTGATGTGAATGCTGGAAACTGAACCCAGCTCCTCTGCAAGAGAATATGCGCTTTCAAGCGCTGAGCCATCATCTCTCCAACCCTCACCTTATTTTTTGAGGCAAGGTCTGTCCTGGAACCCGGAGTTCATGGATTTTACTGGATCACACCAGCTGGCTAGCAAGCTCCAAGGAGCCTCCGGTCTCTACTTCCCCAGCTGCTACAGCTGACTTTTAACAGGGGTATCGGGGATCTGGACTTGGATCCTCTTATTTGTGCACCAAGCACTTCGCTAAGTTATCTCCCTCTCCCTCTGACTCTCTGGAATCTTGCTATGATGGTCATGCTGATCCTTAACTCCCCAACTTCAAGCAATCCTCCTGCCTCAGCCTCCTAAGCGCCTGAGATGACAGGAACACACCACCAGGCCCTGCTTTATGTCTTTGATATTGCTGTTAGTTTGTTTTTTTAGACAGGAGGCAGAGACAGAAGGATCAGCGCAACTTTGAAGTCAGCTTAGTCTACAGAGTGGCTTCTAGGCCAGCTAGGGCTACATAGTGAGACCCTTTCTCCAAAACAAAAGGGAGGTTGGGACAAGAGGATCTTCTAGGAGATCCCATACCCTACAAGTTACAAAGTGGGACAGTGTGATTGCCAGGAGGAGGAAAGAGCAGCCTCTTCATCGTTAGAGCCCCGCCCCTATGGCCACCATCACTATAGTCCTGGGGCTTTACCACCTGCAGCCCCAAGAATTCCCCTCCCTTCCCATGAAAGCTCATCCCGATGCTCTGTGTCCTGACTGGGCATCAGGGCTCCGTACCAACCCCTCCTCCAGCCAGGGAGGTCAAGAGCCCTCGTACTGCAGAGGCTGCCAGGCTGCAGGTGTGCTCAGGGGAGGGGGGATGGGGCCAGCACTAGGCCCACAGGTTGGACCAGGGTGAGAGTCCTGGGGCCTGCCAAGTCCCTGGGGACGCAGGTGTTCTCCAGGGGAGACCCCCCAGGCCCACCCATGGAGGGCTCTGGGACCTAAGGGGCCCTGTAAGAAAGCCCCAAGGGTTGCTTGCTTACAACGCTCCTATGATAGCCGTTTGCTCACAGAGGAGTTTCACACTGCAGAAATAGTTCTTGGGCTGGTGATATGGCTCAGAGGGTAGACAGTTGGTGACAGGCTAGATGAGCAGAGATTAATTTCCAGAATCTACACGATGGAATCATAGACCCTGACTCCACCTTCCAAATACGTAAATTAAAATAAATGCAAAATTCTTTTAAAGAAATATGTCTTGGCTAAGGCAGGAGGATCACTTGAACTCAGAAGTTTCAGGTCAGCCTGGATTATAATACAATAAGACTGTAACACACACACACACACACACACACACACACCTTTGTGTGGGCTGTGGTGATACACATCTGTAATCCCAGCACTCAGAAGGAAGAGGCATGAAATGGCTACAAGCTAGAGGCCAGGCTGGCTTCGCAGCAAGTCCCTGTCTTAAAACAAAAACATAAAACAGCTCTTGGTTTTTGTTTTGTTTTGATTTTTTTTGCTTGTTTTTGAGACAGGGTCTTGCTATGTAGCCCAGGCTGTCTTCAAATTCTTGATCCTCCTGCCTCGGCATCTTGAGTGCTGGTGTACCACCAAGCCCAGTAATTGTTCAATAGTCAAGTGGATTGTTTGTTGTAGAAGTTTATTTTTAGTTATGTATAAAATAATTGTTTTGTGCACTGTTGAGTGAGGGGCTGCCTAGGTCTTGGCGTTTGAATTGTTTGCAGGTGTTGGATTTATGTGGGGGACGTTTGATTGCTATGATCTTCACGTGCTAGCAGTAGAACACCTGAGGAGTTCTGTACCAACAGAAACATCTGAGCTCCGACGCTCATGGTTCCACTGTCCAGTATGGTGCTGGCCACGATGGCCAGTATGGTGCTGAGGTCTGGCAGGGTTTGCAACTGTGTCTCTTTGGTGAGCCACCCAGTAGGGATACAGGCTACAATTGTTAGATTAGGTTAGTGACTGTGCATGACCAAGTCCCACTATTGTTAAGAACTTCATCTTGCCATTTTGGCTCTGTTTTCCTTTTGAGACACACACGTGCACATTCAAATGCACATGTCACTCACATACATATAACCTTACACATTCATCTGTGTCATAAATGTCTGCACACAATACACCATACATACCAATCTACGTACACCTGTATGCATGCATTTGACCCCACAGCCAAAGGGGTCACATGCACATACTACATCTGCCACCATGTATTTGTCTCCAACTCTCACTCCCAAATACCTCAGTGTTCCTCTTTTAGGAATGAGACCAACTCTTACACACCCTGAAGTCTTCAATACACAAAGCAAATCTGCTGTAAGACACAATAGCATCTAATATCGGTCGGTCTATATTCGAATTTCTCTAATTATCTCTAGAGGGCTTTTGGTTTGGTTTGGTTTTATTTTAGTTTTCGAGGCAGGGTCTAAATCCAGCCCATGCTGACCTAGAACTCACTGGACAGCCCAGGCTGGCCTCAAACTCGTGTATCTCACACTCCCAGATGCTGAGATCGTAAGCGTGAATCGCCGTGTCCGGCTTTGGAAGGTCTCTGATAGAAGTCAACCTCAGACGTTGGTACGCAACCTCCACATTGTTTGAGACAGGGTTTCTGGTTCCTTGCTCCATGAGTCCCCCAGCTTTGTGTTTTTAAGATAGGGTGAGAGGCTGGTCTCAAATCACAGGGACCCTCCTGCCTCAGTCTTCTGAGTGCTAGGATTACAGGTATATGCCACCATGATCAGCCACCTAATATATTATATATAACATATATTATATGCATATGCATATAATATATACATATATGTACATATATACGCATATATGTACATATACACATATATAATATATATAAAATATAAAATTTGGGACAGCTGATTTGAAGGTCTGACAGTTCTACCTACCTTTAGGGGTTGACACCCTGCTTTTGTGGGGTAACTTATTTTCTCCCAGTTGCTGTTGTTTTCTGAAAGACGGATCTCACTAGACTGCCCAGATGGTTTTGAACGCGTGGGCCTAAGCAACCCTTTTCCCCCGTAACTGGAAATACAGATCTGAGCCGCCACCTCCAACTCCCGTATTTTTTTCTAACTGGAATTAGAACCGGACGCTTGGTTTGACAGGGAGAGGGCCACATCTTTGGTATGCGGCACACAACACATATTTAGTATTTCAAACCATTTTTAAGCGTCAAGTGCGCATTTGGCACGTTCAAATGTTTGTGCAACCATGGCTGCCACCCATCTCCGTAGCTTTCTATTCTGCCAAGCGTGGTGTGACAGGACTTCTTCTGGGGAGACGCAACACAGGCGTCTGTCTGCTCACTCCAGACAGGGAGACCACGGCAGACCAAAGTATGGATGCCACTGAAGTCCAGTTTGGCGAACCATGAGTTTTATCGGGGTTACTTACAGGAATATGTGGGTGAGGGGTTACTTACAGGAACAGAAAAGGCTCAAAGACAGCTGGGCCACCAAAGCCCACCCTAGCACGAGGGACAGCTCACAAAACTGGGAACCTGGAGCACACAGAGCCTGAAGGCGGCACAGCGGGTTGAATAGGGACAAAGAGAAGCGACCAGCTTTCCTCTGCCTCTGAGAGGAGCTTGGGAGAAAGTCTCCTGCGGACACCTCTTGGGTCACACACAGTCCAGGTTATTCAGAGAGTGTGAAGCTCTGAGTAGGTGGGCTTACCAAAGTAGTGACATTTAAGTAGCCTTTGACGCATAAGTAGGAGTTTCTTCAGTAGAGAAGCAGAAAGTGGAAATACAGTCAGATGAGGCTGCAGACCTCTTTGAGGAACTGTAAATAGTGTGGCCTGCGCCCTCTGTGGAAACAGTTTTGGAAAAGAAGGCCTAAAGGCCCCAATCAGGAGTCTGGGCTCAACTCTTCAGTGAACGAGGAGCCACAGCAGAGTTTTAAAGTAGAAGGCCTTGAGGCCCCTTTGGGTCTGCACACTGACTCTGGCGTCTGGAGGGCGTCTGCTGCTGGCCGCGCAGGACGTGGACCTGAACAGGACTGGAGACAAGGGTTATAGCTAAAGCAAGTCACATCGGGGGGACGGCCAGAGGGGGAGGTGATGTGGGTAAGGGAAAACTGAGGTGTGGGTTCTGTGCACGCTGAGGAGGAGCCTGAGCAGGGTGAGGCTGAGTCTTCTGAGAAGAGTCCAGTCGTGGGGCCGAGGACCTGACCCAAAGGGTCATGGGCCACCACCCTTGAAAAGAGACTGATACCAGGCCTTGAGGTATGATGGCAACAGTGTGCCATCATCTGGTGTCCATGTGCCAACAGCCACTGAGGTGGGCAGTGGAGCTTGCCCAGCTTCTCCATCTCCACCAGGAGAAGCTCTTCCCCAAGCCCAAGAGACATGGCTGAGAGCATAGAGCAACAGCCTCTGGGGAGCACCGCCGAGGGGACTTTACAAGTCCCTGGAGACCTGCAGTTTGGAAGAGAGGCAGTCCCCTCTGAGTAGTTCCCCGCCTTTGGATCCTCCCATCATTGGGGGGAAGTGGGGACTTCTTCTTTCAGGACACGAATGTCAGGCTTGGTGGTGACTAAGAGATGTGTGAGCTAGTGGGTGGAGAGAGTGCTTAAGTATCAGGCTTTCCTGGCCCCTGACCATTAGACACCTGGCTGAGACAGATACAGCATGGCCAGCCTGCAGACCCCAATCCTGGTGGCTCTCATCTTTCTTGCTATGGCTCTTCAGACAACGGATGCAGGTGAGGCTGAGGAGTATGGGTGGACACTAGAGTGTCTGGAAAGAGTCCTAGAGTGAGTCTGCCATTGATTTTGTGGCTTTGGGCTAGCTCTGGTGCTTCTCCGGGCTAGCTCTGTTACTTCTCCAGAGCCTAGTATTTGGGCTGAGAATTACTTTGTTGTGTAGCTGTATCACATTTTCTTTATCCATTCTTCCATTAAGGGATATATATATATATATATATATATATGTATATATATATATATATACACACACACACACATACACACACACACATATATGTATGCATATACATATATGTATATATATGTATGTATGTATAAAACAGGTAGTCGGGAAGGCTTGGCTTTCAGAATCCAGCTCAATAGGATTGCAGCTTGTAGTACACAAGGTCTGGGGATCCTGCTGCCTAGATGGCTCAAACATAGGGGCCCTGGACGTGGATGCAGATCCTACAAGGTAACAGTCTTGACCGGAGGAATATAGAGTAGAGCTAAATGGGCCGCTCTTGGGAAGCTGGTCCTGCCCCCCCAACACCCAAGGTTTGCTCTGGAGCCTGTGATCAGCACAGGGTCCTGACCCCTCTTTCCTGTCTCACTGTTAACACTGCCACTTTGGGCAGGGGAAGGGTCTTCACAATGGCCGAGGCAGCTCCACCTCAACCAAGCAGCTGCTGCTCACAGTATCAAGTTTCCAGAGAGCCTCTATGCAGCAAAGTCCCATGGAATTGGTATTCTTCTTCCATGGAGATGACAAATGATCAGGGTCACTCTGGGCAGAGAGGGATTCGAACCAGGTCTGTGTTGTGACTGGCGCCTGTCTGAGCCTTGATTCTGATTCTGCTGCAGTCTCACTGTGGCCTTGGATGCGCCTTCCCCTGTCCAGTGGAGCCTCGCTAGGGCTCCAAGAACAGCAAGACACCTCTAATTCGGTGTTGAATGTCCGGGTTTGGGGCAGGGGTCTGGATTAGGGCTGAGCATCCAGCAAGCTCCTGTGAAGCTGGTATTGTTGGCCACAGACTGAGCCAAGGTGAGCACTGAGGCTCCTTCTGGCTCAGAGAAGCAGGACCCGTTTAAACGCCTGTAGATGATGCTCAGTCATTCTGAATTTACTTCCTGAAGCTGACAGTCCCAGAGCGTAGACACCTTAGTGGTTTCTCGGAGATGCCCCAAGCCTGGGTGTTTGAGGCCTAGAAGATGATCCATCTGTGTGAGAGAGAATCTTTTCCCTACAGGTCAGCCTGTGACGGGGCTGGGGCTGAGGCTGGCCTCTCTGGGCTTCAGTTAACGTCTCCTGGTTCCCCCTCCGCCAGGTCCCTATGCTGCTAATGTGGAAGATAGCATCTGCTGCCAGAGCTACGTTCGTCACCCACTGCCTCCTCGTGTACTGAAGGAGTTCTACTGGACCTCACAGTCCTGCCGCAAGCCTGGTATTGTGTGAGTAGGGAGCTGGGCCCCGGGGCCTTGGAGGGAGGGCCTGACAGGTGTGATTCAGAATGTCCAGAGCTCCGATGCAAGGATGCTGGACGGGATGGCTCACCAGGCTTGGGTGCTCTGAACCCCAAGATGATGGTACCATGCAGCAAATATTGTTGAACATCTGTGCCATAACAGACCTGAGGATGACAGCTGAATTAACAGGTTCCGCCCCAGCATGGCATGGGTATGTGGGCAGTGCATAGCCACAAGCTATTGGTGATGGGAAGCAGTGTAGGTATAGGGCTACAAACGGTGGGCTAGAGGCACTCCCTGTCAAGGTATCCTGGGCTCTCCCAGTCTCCTGGAATTCTTCGAGGCAGCCATTTTGGTCAGAGACATGCTGACAATAGCTGGCACCTATCGATGGCTGCCCATGCGCCGGACCTATTCCGAGCACTACCTGTGTGACTCTCTCCATCTTAGAAGCAAATTCTAAAAGAGGTTAGCCCTGTTTCATAGATGGGACCCAGGCTCAGCAAAGGGAAGGGAACTCAGGCTCAGCAAAGGGAAGGGAATCCAGGCTCAGCAAAGAAAGAGAAAGGGAACCCAGTTTCAGAGGAGGGAAGAGGTCTCAGGTTTAGCAAAGGGATGGGGACCTAGGCTCAGCAAAGGGAATGAGAAGCAGGCTCAGTAAAGTAAAGCCTAGGGCAAGGTTTCCCAGGCTGAAGCAGGAGCCCTCTGTGTTCCTGTTAGGAGTTTCTCTTGGGATTCTTCCCTCTGAACCTGGCTGGAAGACTTCTCTTTTTCTGTGGCAGCCCCCTGGCTGCTCCTAACCCCTAGAGCCTGCTGCCAGCCACATCACCTATTGGATGGTTCTTGGATTTGGGGTCATGACCCCACCTCTTGGGCTCTACCATCTTCTATCCCTCCTCCCACAGCTGACTACATCTCTTAGAGGTATCTGCAGAAGGACAAAGAAGGGCAGAGGAGGGGTCCTCCCAAGGTTCTGGTCCCTTCAGCTCTGAGGCTGTTTCCAGTCACCTCAGTAGAGCCACAGCCCGTGTTTCCCGAATGCGTAGAGACCGTGTGACAGGCACATGACTCTTTAGCTGGAAACGGCCCCATGCAGCAGTCACAGTGCTTCTGGTCCCCTTGCTCACCTAGGAGACGGCGTGGGCTTACAGGCCTCTTCAGCACCGCAGGGCAGCCACTTCGAGTGGGAAGCACAGAGCTCACGGCCTCCAACACAGGAGATGCTCAGTGAGGGCAGTCCCTGGCGATCCTTGGGCTCTGAGCTGGAGGGGATGCTACACAGAATATGGCTTGACAGATAGGGCTAAGGACCAGCCTTGTGGCTCCACAGGGAGGGATCCGCCTTATATAGGCTGCCCAAGAAGCCAAGCTCAGGCCTACATCTTCAGTCCTAGCAGTCAGGAGGCAGAGGCAGGTGAATCTGTGTGAGTTTGAGGACAATAGGGCTACATAGTGAGACCCTGTCTGGAAAAAAAAAAAAGCCACACGCAGATCGCTGCTGCCCTAGGGTTCTGTTCATCAGTGGTCCGTGATTCAGGACAGGTCAGGGATGTGCTCTCGGCTGTGTGGCTGGGCTCTTGGGAGGCAGCTGTGGAATGGGAGCAGAGGCCCCCACCACCAGTCAGCTTATATCCACATTGCCAGCCACAGCTCTGGTCCAGGCCTAGCCGGGTATTTGCTGCAGCTATGCAGGGCAGGAGCCCTGGGCCACACTTGTTGGGTGCCTTAGCTTCTGTTCTAATTGCTACCATAAAACACTCTGATTAGAACAACTTATGGGAGAAAGGCCACCGTTCAAGGTGCAGGCCATTATGGCAGGGAAATCCAGGAAGCAGGAGCTGGAAGCAGCTGCTTACACGTCCACAGTCAGGAACAAGAGAAATGAACGCAAATGCTCGGCTTGTTTTCTCCACTTTCTCCAGTCCCCAGTCTGCTGCCTAGGGAATAGTCACGCCCAAAATTTAGAAGGGGCTTCTCACATCATTTTAAACACAATGATCCCATAGGCATGACCAATATCCTAGATACCGTCAATGGACAGTTAACACTACCTATTTCTCCACCAGGTGTTCTAGGTCTCTCAAAGAGACACGGAAGGGACATTCTTCAAAGTCACCTTCCACCCTCCATGCACACATTTTTTAATTCCTTCTTATATTCAGCCACATTTCTTTACTTCTGTGGGTAGAGTAGGGACACATGAAGTTCTTGCAAGAATTAAGGAAGCTATTGTAAAGGAGGTTGGGGAAATCGCTTAGTCAATAACGCGCTTGCTGAGAAAGCAAGAGGACCCGAGTTCGGATCCTTAGCACTCATGAAAAAAAGCCAGATGTGGCAGCTAGTGCCTGTAATCTCAGGGCTGGGAGGCAGAGGCAGGAGACTCCCTGGGTTTGCTGGTCTGCCGGGCTCGCTGAATCAGTGAGCTTCAAATTCAGTCAGTTGTATTTAAAAATAGGATGGAGAGCAAATGAGGGAGACACTCTATATTGACCTCTGGTCTCTACGTGCACACACATACATCACACAAACACACACACACACACACACACACACACACACCCCAAAGAAAACAAACAAAAAATGTAAAAAGTGAAGGCCATCTTCTGACATAATTATATAGCACCTACTATGTGCTGTAGCCCTTTGTAGCATTTGCTTTCTTGAGCAGATCAATATGTATCCTGATGGCTTTGTCAAAATCTCATGCAGCTGGGTATAGCTAATAGCTACTGTGTGAGCTCAGCAAGAAAGACAGGCGATGTTTTCATAGATATCAAACTTGCCAGATCTTAGCAGAGAGAACCGCATATCATGGCAAGCGCCATCCTGGACAGAAGAACCCTGATCATCTGATCTCAGGTGTTTTTATTGATGCAGAAGCTCCTCAGGTGTTACAGAACCTCTGCCCCCTCATCCAAAGGCCTATTTGTGTAATGAAGGAAACTTTTATGGTAGGGGAGCTCAAACCCTAAGGGGGGGTGTTCTCTCCTGGTTACCTGAGACTGTGGGAGAGGGACTACAAGAATTCCTCCACAGCAACTTTGCTCTTCACCACAATGGCTTTGCCAGAGAGCCATGAGCAGGTGTAGGTCATGAGGAAGCAAACATCTTAATCATAGATTTACATAAAGGCAACACCTGCAGATTATACAAACTGTCAAGACTTAGGCAGCCTTCCCCCAACAGTATACAAAACAATTATTTCAAAGTTACATAAATAAACCTCTCCAACAGCTGGGCAGGATTGTTGCCCCCATTTTACAGATTTTAGAAACCAGGGCTCGGAGAAGTTAACTGACTGGCTAACAAAGAGAAAGACTAGAATCCAATCCAGATAGGCTGGCTCCAAAATCCATACTTTGGATGCTAGCCTGCTAATGCTACGTCTTACTCCTTGGCCTCTCTCTCTTCCAGCTTGGTAACCATCAAGAACCTGGGTATCTGCGCTGACCCCAGGCAGTCCTGGGGTGAAGAGGATTCTCCGTAAGCTGGCCTAGTGCGGAGGACCGGATGATCGTGGGCATGGCCACTCCAGGAAGGCTCAGCAAGCCCTATCTCTCTGCTGTCCCAGCAAGAACCCTGCCTACAATGCTGCCTCCACTCACCTCCATTCCCAGAATGGAGCTGTTACTCTGCCAGCCTCTGGTCTCTCCATTTCCCCTGCAGTCCTTAAGTCAATCCTCTTGCAGCATGGCAGCTGAGGGAGCATATTCTGGCCAACCCTTTCCCAGCATCCCCCTCCCCACTGCTTCAGATGAGGCCAGGCCTCTTGCTTTGGTGCCCTTGTCCTGCAGTTCTGGGTACCTTCCCTGTCCCCCAACTTTGCCCCCTTCCCTCCCTACATGTAGGGAGGACCCCTAAGCTCCAAGTCTGTGCTACCCAGTTCCACTTCCTGGGAGGCTGCTGATACCCAGAACATCACACTCCAGCCACCCGCATGCATCCAGTGTTACTCCACCCAGGTTCCTGTCAGTCCCAGTGGGTACCCCCAAGCCTTGCTCCTCCCAGATCCCATCAGTCCCAGCGGGTACCCCCAAGCCTTGCTCCACCCAGATCCCATCAGTCCCATCAGTCCCAGCGGGTACCCACAAGCCTTGCTCCTCCCAGATCCCATCAGTCCCAGCGGGTACCCCCAAGCCTTGCTCTTCAGATTTCTTGGCCTCCTCCTGCTCTCAGTAGAATTCTCAGGTTTTCAGGCTAGTCCACCAGGCCCAGGGGTTAGTCTGAGGTACCCCCCATGGCTACTCCTATCTCCTGGTCTCTAGCATGGGACAGGGAGCACAGAGGCATAGGGTAGGGAGCGTAGGGGCAGGCTCAGAATCAGAGTTCTAAAACGGAGCTGCAGACTCCATCAACGAAAGTAATGTTTCCCTATCCCTGGAGACAGAGCAGTTTCCTGTCAGCACCAAGACACAGGTTGTTAGGAAGGAACTATGTAGGTGAACTGTGAAAAGTCCTAAATTTACCAAGAATCAGCTTCCATTCCTCTTTAACCATATGTTAGGCCTTTTACTTTTTCTGCCCCATTCTACCCCCTGACTCCTCCTTCTCTGAATAGCTGATAATCAAATTCATGCCATGGTGTCAGTGGCTGCTATGGCTTGGTATTGCAAGCTCCAGTTATATTTATATAGGAAAATAGCACATGTATGTAGGAGGCCAAATGGATGAACTGGGAGAATTTTAGGAACTGGAGGCAGGGAGGCCCATACTAAGTGATGCTCTCTTGTCCTCAGAAAGCAGCTGGCTGTGTTAAGTGCAGTGAGTGACATAATTAAGTTAAAGATCTTGGTCGGAAATTATTCTTGGGTGGTTGGGGCCAGTCCAAGGATTTAGGAGTCATTTGTGTGTCCCTGGGGACAGCAGTGCCCCAGGGGGAGGGAATAAACCTTCTTGCTCCTCTGGAAGGAACGTGGCCTGGCTTGCAGAGTGACTGAATTGTGTGACCCTGAGGACATTGATTTACCTCTCTGAGCCTCAGCTGACAGAAGGTGGGATTTCAGAGGGCTCAATGCAAACCACGGGGACCAACACTGCCAGCCACAGCTGTGTCCAGGGCTCATGTCCCTCCGGGGCCCAGAAAGAGCATCTGCCTACCATTGGTAGCCTTAACACTACTCTGCCACTGCCATCGCATGGAGCCTCAAGTGCCCTGAGATCTGCCTCCTCTCATACTTCTGGGAAAATAAATGTTCACTGACAATATCCGCCTTGCTTCCTTGTCCTCTGTGGTCGCTGTGCAATAGGATGGGGCGCCGTGGCCCATGTCACTTACTGGAGAAGGTTTGATGTTTAAATATCAAGTGACTTGTATAAGATCACTCCGTGAGTGGGCACAAGGCTCGGAAGCAGCTACACAAACGCCAACAGAGAAGTCAGGCATTTGTCCCCAGGCTCCCAACTACCCGGTGTGGCCATGCATACGGTCACTGCTCATCACCAGGTCCAGAGCTGGACACAGAATGCTCAGTAGAAGAGTTCTCTTATCATACAGCACGCCCAGCATTCCTAATCCATGGACAGCCGCCCAGGGGCCACCCAGGGTCTAGAGTCTTCCTTCTCTCGGTTCTGCCATCCTCCAGGGTCTGAACCTCTCCATGGAAGAGAGTGGAGGTTTGTGGGATGGTGGGAAGGGGCGTGCACCCATAGTGCCGGGTGTCCTTGGCAAGACTCAGTCACATGGCCATCCTGACTGCACAGGAAGCTGGAAAACAGAGCCAGTCTGTGTGGGGGCTCTCTGGGGTTGGGCTCATCAATTCTTCATGGACCCAGCCCTTTCCCGGGGTCCTACACATACCTCACACTGCCAAGACAACCAAGAAGAACCCTCCAAGCTCAATGTCTTCGTGATTTCCTGAGTGTGAGCACCAACTGTAGGCATTTGTCGATCCTCATTCCCTCCACATCTGCTTCCCTGGACTCTGCAGGAAGTAGCTGCAGACCCAGAGTACGTGCCAGGACAACGCATCTGGAAGATGCACATCAAGGATTCAGGCAGATGTGGGGTTTCTGTACTAACCCCCTGAGCCTCAGTTCCTTCTCTGTGAGAAAGGAGGAAAAATGTGTCAGTGAGAATCTTGACAAGACATGAAATAGGGATAGCGAGAACATATTTTAAAATGATATACCTGTATGACAAATATATGACAAACCTATACCCACTATCATGATAAACAGAAGCAAAAACAAAAGCAAAGATAAAAACAAAACAAGCAAACAAACAAACAAAAAAAACAACAAAGCATTCCCCACCAAGATCTG
This sequence comes from Cricetomys ansorgei, assembly GCA_026225945.1. Lineage (NCBI taxonomy): Eukaryota > Metazoa > Chordata > Mammalia > Rodentia > Nesomyidae > Cricetomys > Cricetomys ansorgei. The sequence goes on from JAMJFZ010003163.1 coordinate 24,743,915, forward strand.
AATAAGACAAAGGCATCCAAACTCACTTCATCCAACGTAGCGCTTGAAGTCTTAGCTACAGCAATAAGACCAGAGAAGGAAATAAAAGCGAAGCAAATAGGGAAGAAAGGAGTCAAAGTATCCATATCTACAGACGATACTAGTTTGTGTATGAGAGACTCCCAAAGTCTTCACCAGAAAACTCTTAGAGCTATTCAACATTTTCAACAAAGTAGCAGGTTACTCAATTAACACGCCTAAATCTCTAGTCTTCCTAAATACCAGAGACAAACAGTGAAACAAATCAGGGAAACGGGGTGAGGTTGGAGAGACCACTTAGAGGTTAAGAGCACTTGCTGCATTTGCAGAGGACCAGAATTTGGGTCCCAGCACCTATGTTGAGCAGCTAACAACCACCTGTAACTCTATTTCCAGGGTGTCTGGTGTCCTCCTTGAGCCTCCGGGGCACGGGCACACATGCACTTACCTACACACAGACTTGATTTTTAAAAGAATTAAACATCAAGAAACCATCAGCCTTAACTGGGCATGGTGGACCATGCCTTTAATCCAAACAACAGGAGGCAGAGGCAGAGGATCTCTGAGTTCAAGGCCAGCCTGGTTTATAGAATGAATTCCAGGACAAACAGAGCTACACTGAGCATCCCGTCATGAAAAAACAAATAGAAACAAACAACCACCAGGCATTATAGTTCATGTGTTTAATCTCAGCACTCCAGAAGCAGAGGCAGGCAGGTTTCTATGAGTTTGAGGACAGCCTGGTCTACATGGAAGGTTCTAAGCCAGCCAAGCCTATATAGTAAAATCCTACCTTAAAAATAAATAACTAAAAATAAAGAACAAATGAATCCAGTTAGAAAGTGGGTTATGGAATGGAATAGAGAGTTCCCAAAAGAACTACAGATGCTAAAGGAGACCAGCAAGATGACTCAGAAGGTAATGGTGCTTTCTGTGCAAGCTTAGTGATCTGAATTCAAAGCCTGGAACCTATGTAAAGGTGGAAGGAGCTGTCTGGCTCCAGAATTGTCCTCTGACCTCCATGTACCAGCTGTGGCACATGTGAACCCCATCGAGCACATGCAGGTACTACAATAACAGATTAGCAATTTTTAAAAATAACAAAAATGCCTAAGAAATATTTTTAAAGATTTATTTTTTTATTTGTGTGTGTGTGTGTGTGTGTGTGTGTGTGTGTGTGTGTGTGTGTGTGTGTGTGTCAGAGAGAGAGAGAGAGAGAGAGAGAGAGAAAGAGAGAGAATATGTGCCATGTTCGTGCAGTGCCCATGTAGCCAGCCAGAGGGAACTGGAGTTATAGGCAAATTGTGGGTACAGGGAACAAACCCAAGATCTCTACAACACATGCTCTTAACCTCTGAGCAACCTCTGCATTCTAGAAAAGGATTTGGGGAGGGAGTGAGAAAAGCCTCAAGGGAAGGGCGAGAACACAGGTGGCACCCAGGTTGTAAGGGGGATAATGGGGGTGAAAACTGAGTTTGTTTGTTTTCAAGTCAGGGTTTCCCTGTATTGTCCTGGCTGTCCTGGAACTGTCTCTGTAGACCAAGCTGGCTTCAAATTCAGAGATTCTCCTGCTTCTGCCTCCTAAGTGCTGGGATTAAGGGTGTGTACCACCACTACCCAGCAAGGTGAGGGGTGCAAAACATTTAAGGGGGGCCAGAGATGGCTGTGTGGGTAAAAGTGCTTTCCAGATAACCTGAGTTCAATCCCTGGGACTCTCAAGGTGGAAGGAGAGAAGTGACCTCTTACAATTGTTCTCTGGCCCCTACCTGCAAATTGTGATGTGTGCACACACATACAGAGATGACACATACATACATAATACATACGTGAAGTTTAAGGGAGGTAGAAGGGAGAACAGTGGTAGGAGCAGAGGAGGAATAGCCAACATTAAGGATATACAAAAGAGCCATATGGAAACCTAGTATTTTGTAAACTCACTAAAAATGCAATTTTTAGTAAAAAAAAAAAAAAAAAAGTTGAAATGAAAGCATCTTACAGAAAAGGGCAATGCTCTTCCCAGAACCAAAAGGTTATTAAAAAAACCCTAGTGCCAGATGCTGGTCAAAGAGCCTCCAGAGGTCCCAAAACAATACAAGCTGTGGCCATTGCTCTTGAGTACCCACCAGAATTTGATGATAGACCCCATTGCTGAAGACACCATACACTTTGGTCACAGGTCATGGAGAAGTCAAGTTTGACCATGTAGCTACTTAGCAAAATGATAGTAGTAAGTTCCCCCCAGAGTCTTGTGCTGGTTAGGCTTTGTCAATTTGACACAAACTAGGGTCACCTGGCAAGAGAAAGTCTATGAGGAATTGTCTCTATTAAATTGGCCTCTGGGTATGTTTGTGGGACATTTTCTTGATTAATGATTGACATTCGAAAGCCTAGTCCACTATGGGTGGTGACAACCCTAGGAAGGTGGTTTCAGAGGAGAAGAATATTAGTAAGTGATCTAGGATCATTCTTGTGATACTTTGGCAAAAAATGTGCTACGTTCTGCCCTTCTCTCAAAAAATCTGCCTGAGGCTAAATTGAAGAGTTTTAATGGTGTTGGCAGAGGAGATTTCTAGACAGCCTAGTATTGACTGTGTTAACGAGGTTATTAGTGGCCACTCTTATGCAGATCTACAATGAAAAGGAATAAGCTTAGAAAGGGAAAATATAAAATGTACAGTTTGAGGAGGAAGGAGTACCAGGAAATGTAATGGAGCTAATCCAGTGCGCAAGGAGATAAAAAGTTTAAAGAGCAGCCTGATGCTAATTGAAATAAAAGGAGTGGGGGTCTCAGGGCAAGAGCCCATCCAATAATCTTTCAACTTGTGAAAATGAATTAAAGAAAATCTTAAGCAGTGAAGAAAGCCATCAAAAACAGAAAGCTGGTAAAAATGGACTTAAACAAGGGAGTCAAGTCCCAGCCCAACAAGCAGAAGAACTTGGCAGCTTCAGCTACATGGTTCTGGCTTTAGAGTCAAGGCTACAAGAAAGGGGTTATGGAATCTCCCTCCAAGACTAAGAAAAGTCACTGATGCCCAGGTATGTGTCAGGGGCATTCCTGCATGGATGCTGGAGCCCCAGTACCCTGGCAATGAGGTTGAAGTCTGTCGACAAGGTTCCAGACTCCCCAGCGGGGAACTTCGGCTTACCAGCCATTCTGCCCCTTCCTCCCCTTTGCTGTAATGGCGACAAAAGTCTTTCATTATGTCTGCATGGCCTCATAATACCTTAGCTGGCCGGTGTTAGCTGAGAAGGAGAAGCGGCCATTTTTTACTCAAAAGTAACTGTCATTGTAAGATATCTTGCGGGCTTCTAAGTCCTGGCATCTGTAAAGCTACCTACTCATATTGATAGTAACAGAAGGAAAAGGAGTCTAGAGAAAAAATAATATGCACCTAACAGCTAAAAACTGTAAAATAAAAACCTTCTTTGCCTACATGGCACTCTGCTCTGTTTGAGGCAGACGGAGATATTATTCAGCTAACAGTATTAAGTCAAATGTTCTTTCTTAGCAAAACAAGATAACCTCAAAGTTTGTAAGTCTGCAGGAGGAAGGACACCCGGCTCCTCCCCCCTGGGCGTGACTACATTTACATATGAAACCAGTTCCTTTGAAGGCCTGAGCAACATCTGCATACCAAAAAACTGTATCTGGCTTTTTAAACCTCTTCTCAGAGCAATTTTCTCTCTTTCTGGTGTGGCCCTTTCCCTGGTAATGTATGTTGTAAGTCTCTCCCTCCTCTTCTTGGTGTGATTTTTCCACTGACAAGATGCATTGCATTGTCAGTCTCTCTCTCTTGCCCCTCTCTTTTCTTAATATGTATACTGTTAATTCCCCTATTAAAAACGCTCCTGCGTTTTACTTCTAAAGCGTGTTCCACGTGTCATTTTAAAGCGCGATCATGCGTGTCATTTCCTCGGGTCCCATAAAGAACGAACTACCCTGTTCGTTTGTCATTCCTCATTTTTCCTGCACTCGTACTCCCTCCTGCGTGGAGTTTCCATGAACCCATTTGTGGGAAAGGCTGGTTCCCTCCACAACGGAGCCCTAAGGAGGCCATTGTGTAAGCTGTGAAGATGAAGCCTGATTTGTGTTGGAGACTCCAAGATGTTGGAGATGCCAGAGTCATGGGATACCTGCCAAGGAGAGCTGCTAACAGGGAGTTGAATCAGCTTAATGGAGAGAAGAGTATTGCAGTCAAAAAAGCTGAGAAGAGTTGGAGAGCTGAATAGCACTTTGACATAAGATATGGAGATACAGAGTTTGGATTTTGTTCTGCTGGTTTTTGGTCTTGCTTTGGTCCAGTATTTCCTCACTATGCTCCCTTTCTTCTCTTTTAGAACAGTCATGTATATCCTGTTCTATTGTATATTGGAAGTATGGGATCTGCTTTTTAATTTTGATTTTACAGGAGTTATATAGTAAGGAGATTGCCACGAGTCTCAGAAGAGACTTTTAAACAGTGTTGAGATGTTACAAACTATGGGGACTTTTGAAGTTGGGCTGAAATGCATTTTTTTTGCATTTTGATATGGCTATAAGCCTATAGGGTCCAGGAAGCGGAATGCAGTGGTTTGAGTAAGGATAGCCCTCATATACTCATATATTTGAGTGCTTAGGCTGACATCAGGGAATGGCACTACTTGAGAAGGATTAGGAGGTGTGGCCTTGCTGGAGGAAGTGTGTCACTGGGGGTGGGCTTTGAGGTTTCAAAAGCCTGAACCAGGCTCAGTGTCTCTCTCTTCCTGCTGCCTGCAGATCTGGATGTAGAACTCAGCTATTTCTCCAGCACCATGTCTGCCTGCACGCCATCATGATCCCCATGATGATGATAATGGACTAAGCCTCTGAAACTGCAAACCAGCCCCAATTAAGTGCATTCTTTTATAAGAATTGCCGTGGTCATGGTGTCTCTTCACAGCAATAAAACGCTTACTGAGACAAAGGGTTTTAGCAGGGGTGAGGGTAGGGGACGAGAGAGGTAATAGAGGATGAAAATGACTAAATCCACTATAATTTTTCAAAAATCTCTGAGGCAAAAAGTAAAATGGTGGTCACTAGGAGTAGAGGGAAGCAAGAGCCAGTCCTTGTTTGATGGTTTCAGCGAGAGAAATGAGAGAGACCTGGAGATGGACAGCTTTGGTCAGCCCGAGAAATGTGCTGGAAGCCTCTGTAAGAACCAGCTAAGGTGGTCATGGGGTGCACACAAAGGGGAGGCTGTGTAGGGTAACATGGGTCAAATGTGCCATTTCTGGAGGATGGTGATGGTAGCCCCAGGCAGCAAGGGTAAGGAGGCCAAGACTGGACCACCCTCCACACGGACCAACCAGCCTCACTGTCTCTTGCCTGCAGGCCAACATCAGGACAGCCAATCATGGGTGCCAGGCTGGGTGAGGGGGAGACTAACTTACATGTGTGGGAGACCAGAGCCCTGCAGAAGTAAGATCATGGAGTCTGGAGAATGTGGAGAGCACTGAGTCTTGAAAGTGAGTGGGCTTGGTTAGTTACCGCAGGAGGCTGAGCAACTGAGGAACCAGGTCAGAGATGCTCGTGAAGCTTGTGAAGATGCACCACCTCTCATAGATCACAACAGCATCGGTCCAGTGGGAAGAATCCAGATGTGAACCAGGAGGACGCTGAGGGGGCTTCTGGCCAAGACTCATGCCAGGCCCAGAGGCACAGATCCCAGGCTCCTTGTCAGCAGCTCTCAGGATGGAAAGCTCATCATCTCAGACAGCTACACCACAACCAAGGTTCATACCGTCCCTCTGTGCCCCTCCTGGCTCATGATCTGTGCAGACACTCCTGCTGGGAATCACGTGGCCTGTGGTGGCCTGGATAACATCTGCTCCATTTACAATCTGAAAACTTCTGAAGGGAGTGTGTGTGAGAGCTGTGAGCTGGCAGAACATACAGGGTATCTGTCCTGTTGCTGGTTCCTGGGAGACAATCAGAGAGTCACCGGTTCTGGAGACACCACATGTGCCCTGTGGACATTGAGACGGGCCAGAAGACAACCACATTTACCGGACATACTGGAGATGTCATGAGCATCTGGTGTCAACCAGACTTTGTCTCTGGAGCCAAGCTCTGGGATGTCGGAGAAGGGATGTGCCAGCAGACCTTCATAGTCTGCATCAACGCCGTCGGTTCCCTTCCCAACGGCAATGCCTTAGCCACTGGCTCGGACAACGCTGCATGCAGGCTGTTCGACTGGTGTCCTTGTGGAATGGTCAGGCAGTTGGGTTTAGAAGGCGGTTGAGACCGAGCTCATTTCAAAGAGCTGTTTGGCCCCTCCCCTCTGCACTGACAGACCACAAACCACAGCAAAATTCTATCCCCTCCCAAAGGTGGGCGTGGCTAGATTTGGCAGAGCTGCTTACCCAGTATCCCTATCTTAATCAATGGCCTCCATCCCTGAGACATTCCTCTGACAATGCTCTCCTGAGAGTCTCTAGTCTAACTCTCATCAGCTCCTCAGCTCCGGTCGAAGGCTGGATGGTTACGTGGTAAGAAACACACCAACCACACTGCCATGAGCTCCCCTGTGGCTTCCCAACAGCTGCTGGCAGGCTGTGGTCACCTCGAGGGACAAGGAGGCCGTAGGCGGGGTACATGGGTGTGGTTTTTTTTTTTTTTTAATTACAAAATTCAAACTTCGTGCAGACCAGGAGCTTATGACATACTCCCAGGACAACATCATCTGCAGGATCGCGCCTGTAATCTTCTCGGAGAATGGCTGCCTCCTCCTCCTCCTCCTCCTCCTGCTCCTCCTCCTCATTACTGGGTACAGCTACATCAGCTGCAACATCTACGATGAGCTCAAAGTGGACAGACTCCACAACCGCATCAGCTTGGGGGTGACTGATGATGGCATGGCTGTGGTAACGGGGTCCTGGGACAGCTTCCTCAAGATCTGGAACCAAGGCCGCAGCTGGATGCTATGGTGGCTGGAAGACAATTCCAATCTTGAAAAGTTATATAACAATAGCACACCGTATCCAACCACACAAACTTGGACAACTCCCTCAGAACTTCGAAAGGGCAAGCTCTTTCTTCTTTTTCTTATTGCTGAAACCAAGAGCACAACCCCCATTAAGAGAAGGATCTCAAGCTGGGCGGTGGTGGCGCTCACCTTTAATCCCAGCACTCGGGAGGCAGAGGCAGGCGGATCTCTGAGTTCGAGGCCAGCCTGGTCTACAGAGTGAGTTCCAGGACAGCCAGAGTTACAGCAGAGAAACCCTGTCTCAAAAAACCAAGAGAGAAGGAGAAAGGGCGTGGGATCTCTGTGCTGTAAACTAAAAAGAGAAGAAAGTGTCCCTTTTGGGACCATTGTTTTTGCTTTCTTTCTTTTTCTTTTTTCCTTTTTCTTTTTTTTTCTTTCTTTGTCTCAGGTGAATTTTAAAAGGAGATACTGCAGTTAAAAAAAAAAAAAAAAAGTAAAAATGTTAACCAGAGGTAACCCTGAGTGTGACTGTGAGACAAATATTTCATTTGCATTTTAGACCAGTGATCTTGCTTTGTGGCATTCATGTGAAACTAGTAGAAGACTTTGTCTGTCTGTAATTATGTCTAAATACCAAGTCATCTGTAGCAGGATTTTGGAAGCATTCCCATTTCCTTCTTAAATATATTCGTTTATGTTCAGCGTCAAGAGAATCAGAGCTCACAATCCACAGAACCCCAGAGCTTAGGCGCAGGGTAAGGAACTAGAGGGAACAGAAGATCTCGTTAGGAAAGGGAAACAGAACAGATAGTAACAGATGATGTTGGTGGAGCTAGAACAGGAGGACCATGTGGGGAGGGAAGAGGAGGTTGAGTGAGGAAATACAAGGACAGACAGCTAAAATTAAGGGCCATTGAGGGGCAGTATGGAAATCTAATACAGTAGAAACTTTCTAAAATGTATACATATACGAAGATGATCTAAATAAAGTCACCAAATAATGGAGGAGACAGAGTCCCAGCTGGCCATCTCTTGTCACCAAACAAAGCTTTCGGTTCTGGGATTGGGGTACATATAACCTTGTTGTTGTCCAAAGGGGTCCCATGGGAACCCCCAAACAACCCAGGCTATTGCCAAGACAATAGATTGATCTCCACAAACTGACACCAATGCCCCATTGCTGAAGACAACACCTTCACAAATCATTGAACATGGAGAAGTCAAGCTGCTGCCTACATAGAGCCTTCATCCCCGTGTTCTAGCGTGTTTGCTACAGGAAGGCACTCTGCACACTACCAAAAGAGAAACATAAACATCAACGCAGGTACCAACCCTTTGACCTACAATGGTGTCCGGCCTGCAAGATATGTTAGGATGGTGATGGCACAAAGCTTGTGGTAGCAACTGTCGCGCGCTACCTTCGCCGATAAAGGAGACGCGGCAAAACAGAATTCTTCTGACAACAGTTTATTAACAGCTCTTTTAGATAGCAGATGGAAAGAGACCCCGAGTCTAGAAACCCCCCGGCTATATAGAGCTCTGGGGAATGTCTTTCCCTGCCAATTGGTGCTCTTGCAGAACCTAATTAGTATACTGCCTTCAATCGGTGGTTTTTACGATCCCAATTAGCATGTGGGTAACTTGAGCGGTTTACACAGTCAGTGCATGCGCAAAAGCAAACAACGTTCCCGTGAGGAATCCAGGAAGCAGGGAGCCGGCGCCATCCTCTAATGGCGAATAATATCGGCTCCCAACAAGCAACCAATCAATATCTGATTTGGCTTCCATAGAAGCCATACCCAACACTGCTTGACTGACCAAGAACCAGAGGGTAGATAGCCCAAGGACCTAGGGTAAAACCAAATACTATTGGTCAAAAAGGGGTGGGGTGTAGAGATAAAATCAGTGCCTTGTTCAGCCATCATCAGGGAGTGGATCTGAATGGGAGGGGATGTGGGGAGGAACTGCAAGGAGTGGAGGGAGTAGAAAACATAATATGGATATATTACGTGAGAAAAGAAACCGATTTTCAATAAAGGGGGTGAAGCAGGCTGAGAAAGTCAGAGGGAGCAAGCCAGTAGGCAGCACCCCTCCATGGCCTCTGCATCAGCTCCTGCCTTCAGGTTCCTGCCTTGTTTGAGTTCCTGTCCTGACTTCCTCCAGGGATGGACAACAGAAGTGGAGGCGTAAGCCAAATAAACCCTTTCCTCTGTGGCTCCCCCCAAAGAGAGAGGGAGGGAGGGAGAGAGAGGAGGAGTGTGGGGAAGGGGGGAACCAGAGCTCATGGCAGTCTCTGACTCATCAGTGATGTCATTTTGTCCCTGGTTTTTGTTTTTTGTTTTGTCTCTGGTCGCAGATGACGGTTTCACACAAACACAGCCTAGTGGAAGGAAACCAATTCAGAAGCAAGGTAGCCAAGCTCATGTGGAGATGGCCACAGGTGATTGGCTCCTTCCCCTTTGCTGGGCAGTGAACTTGTTCCCAGCACCCTTCCCTCCTGACTTGTCCTCAGTGTCCAGTTTCTGCTCTTACCTTGGGTTTCCTGTGAAGCTGGAGGGAAGTTTGTTAGTCATGTGACTTACATGCCATCCTGCCCCTGCCGCCAGAGGCTTGCTCTACAGAGAGGCGCCTGTCCTGTGTTTGGACAGTTATTTATGTATGAGGCAATGTACAAATTAATGTTTTGAAAATAATGCTCTCAGATTTTCTAAGTTAAATTTGAAACAATTTGATTTTTCCCCCATATTGGGTGGGTTTGCTCTTAGAATCGCACGCTGTAGAGTGCGTGTAAGATTCAGCCCTTAGATGCTCTGTTTCTTTGAAGAAATAACCTCTTCAGGGTTGCGCAGGCAGCGGTCCCGTTCACTACTGCTGCTACTCTGCGCACATACTGGAATAAGTGAGCACTTCACACACTTGAGTAGTAGGATAGCTCACTGTTTTCTTTACTTAAGAAAACAAAACAAAACAAATCAGTTCTGTTGGGAATGACTGCTGTTGGATTGGGGGAGGGAGGTGGAAGCCACCTGCTGTCTCCACGCAACAGCCTTTTGTATCCCAGGCAGACCATTTTTACACCGTGCAGAAGGAGTGGCTTCGCCATCCTCTTCTCTGCAGCATCTTGTACAAAACTGTGCTGTAACTGTGCAGTGTGTCTGGACCTGGCAAAGAGAATATGGCCAAGCCTTGCTTGGTTGTGTTTTAAAATAATTGTTTTTGTGCACTGTTGGAAAAAGGGGTGCATAGGCCTTGGCCTTCCGTATTGTCTGCAGGTGTTGGATTTCTGTGGGGATGTTTGATTGCTAATGACCTGCACATGGTATCAGTAGAACACCTGAGGAGTCCTGAAAGAAGAAAAACACCTGAGCTCAGACGCTCAGAGTTCCAACTGTCGAGAATGGAGCTGGCAGTGATGGTGGTTCCCTCTGCCGAGGTCTGCTGGGGCTTGCGTCTGTGAAAAATGCCGCCGTGTCTTCCTTGCTGAGCCGCCCCAGCAGCAGCGTACTGCTACAAAGCCCCTTCTCTTTCCGCCAAACCACTGCATACCCACACCCTTCTCCCCGTTTGGGTTTCATTTTAAAGTCAGTGTACCACAAGGAGGCTGGATGCAAGATGGACACGACACCACATCGTACTGTGTTTCTGAGATGTAACAAAGTAGTTTGACATGAAAAACAAAAAGCACCATTTCTCAGGTCGAGGACGCTACTTTGTAGAGTTTAGCCACACATTTGCTGGCAGGCGGTGAGGTGTGCACTGAGCGACTATAAACACAACACTCTAAGAAGTTCCCTGTGGTCTTCTGGGCAAAGGAAGGATGTTTCTTTTTTCCTTCCTAAATTATAGGGTTTGGATGGGCACCTATGGCTTAAAATAAGTTTTCTATTTTTGTGTGTGTCCAAGGCTGGCCTTAAACTCCCCATCCTCCTGCCTCTGCCCCACAGGGCCCAGATTACGGATGTGAACCTGATGAGACTGTATCCTGTATGTCTGTTCACTAAAGCCAGAACCTTCCTGCTTCTCAGCTTGTCACGGCTCCATGGGGCGGCAGTCAGTGTGGGTTTCTATTCTTTCCAGCTCCCCGTGTTAATACAGGATTTAGGGAGTTAAGAGTTAATCTCTACGTTGCTGGGGATTTTCTTTTCCTTTGAGAAACGGTTTCTCTGTTGTAGCTCTGGCTGTCCTGGAACTTACTCTGTAGACAGGCTAGCCTCAAACTCACAGAGATCCACCTGCCTCTATCTCCCAAGTGCTGGGATTAAAAGTGTGCACCATCACCGCCTGGCCTGGGACGTTATTTTAAAGAGAAAAAAAAAAAGTGGAAGCCATCTGTGGATTAAAAGCTGTTTTACCTATGAGCACAGTGAATCTGATGCCTCGGATCTAATTCTATGTTTCCACCCGAGTTATCCATGGTTGCTTGATAGACAGAGAAGCTGTGGACTTACGGATAGTGAACATCCATTTCCCTAGACCTTAGACAGGCTTTCTTACCTTTTTTATGCGCCACACAAGCATAAAATGTGAACGAAAACCCTGCCCTTCCTATGCAAACACACAGTGAAGGTGAATACCGCATGCACCACGCAAGGATTTTTGAATCGGGCTCTTTGTTCCACTTCTCAGGGAAGCTGCCAAACAATGCCCGTGTCTAAGACCCCGCAGATATTGGATTTGGAGACCCTCAGGGAATTCTAATGTCTTGTTAAAGTTTGTTCTTGTTTTTTTGGACAGGGCACTCCATCCCTCTGTCTGCAAAACCAGTGTCTCTCAGATCCTGGGTTACGGGCTTCCCTGAACTCAGCGGGCTCTAGGAGGTCCCTCAGAGGTAGGACCCCTTTCCTCAGTATCCCCCATCCTCTCCATCTCTCCACACACTGGTCAGCCTCCTTTCACCAGCTCCAGACCTCACTGCCTGTTGTCTACGGCTAACACACACACATGCAGACTTCTCCTCCGTATCCCTGAAATCACATGGCAGCTTTACCAACCCATCTCCATGGTAATATGGCAGCGACATTCAGTATCTGAAATGACACCGTGACAACAACCCCTCTCTCTTGTCTGCTGTCGTGGTGACACCGCACGGTCCTGAGTTTCAGCTCAGTTGGAGCGTGTGCCTAGCATGCCTGCAGCCCTGGGTCTGTCTCTCACGTAAAAACCTGGGGCCTGGTGGAACAGGCCTGGCACCTCAGCATTTATGAGATAGAGGTGCTCCGGAGGCTCAGGACTTCAAAGATAGCCTGGGCTACATGAGAAACTGCCCCCCACCCCCAAAATACACCCACTGTAATAGTGATATGGAATAAAACACACATTTTACACAAATATTAAGTAAGGTGAACCTAAGAATAGGAGGTTGAAGCTGGGTGGTAGGCATGCCTTTAATCCCAGCACTTGGGAGACAGAGACAGGTGGATCTCTGAGTTTGAGGCCAGTTTGATTTACAGAGTGACTTCTAGGACAGCCAGAGCTACACGGAGAAATTCTATCTCAAAAACAAAACAACAAGAAAAAGAATAGGAGTTGTGGTGAGACATAGGCATAGACAGCCAACATGTAAGTCTGTGGATGGAGCTGGAGGGAGAGAGGGGAGTGTGCCTGAGCCCTCCTGATTGGCCAGACTAAAATGAGGAGCTGGGGGTGCAGGGAGGTCAGAAAGACTGTGACCCCCAGGTGGTCTCAGAGTCACCCTCAATTGGACTGGAGAAAACCCTCCTTCCCCATGCTGTGTAATTTAAAAATCGCGTCCCTATTATCCCTTAGCTCAAAGCACAGATACATACACCACACACACATACCACACACACACACACACACATACACACACACACCACACATACCACACACACCCCACATACAAGCACACACACATACACACCACACACACACACCACACACACATACCACACACACACACACACACACACACACACACACCACACATACCACGCACACCCCACACACAAGCACACACACATACACACCACACACACACACCACACACACATACCACACACACACACACATACCACACACACCCCACACACAAGCACACACACATACACACCACACACACATACAACACACACACACACACACACACACCACACATACCACGCACACCCCACACACAAGCACACACACATACACACCACACACACACACCACACACACATACCACACACACACACACCACACACACATACCACACACACACACACACATACCACGCACACCCCACACACAAGCACACACTCATACCACACACACACACACCACACACACATACCACACACTCATACCACACACACACACACCACACACACACACCACACACACATACCACACACACACACACCACACACACATACCACACACACCACACACACATACCACACACACACACACACACATACGACGCACACCCCACACACAAGCACACACTCATACACACACACACACATACCACACACACCCCACACACAAGCACACACACACACACACACACCACACATACCACGCACACCCCACACACAAGCACACACACACACACACCACACACACACACCACACACACACACACATACCACGCACACCCCACACACAAGCACACACACATACACACACACACACATACCACACACACCCCACACACAAGCACACACACATACACACACACACACACATACCACGCACACCCCACACACAAGCACACACACATACACACACACACACACATATCACACACAAGCACACACACACCACACATACCACGCACACCCCACACACAAGCACACACACATACACACCACACACACATACAACACACACACACACACACACACCACACATACCACGCACACCCCACACACCACACACACACACACCACACACACATACCACACACGCACACCCCACACACAAGCACACACTCATACACACACACACACACATACCACACACAAGCACACACACATACACACACACACACCACACATACCACACACACCCCACACACAAGCACACACACATACACACCACACACACATACCACACACACACACACACACACATACCACACACACCCCACACACATACACACACACATACACACCACACACACATACCACACACACACACACCACACATACCACGCACACCCCACACACAGACACACACACACACCACACACACATACCACACACATACACACACACACACCACACATACCACGCACACCCCCACACACAAACACACACTCCACACACAAACACACACACACACACACGCACACCACACACATACCACACACACACACACACACACACACCAGCTTTCCTGCCATCACTTGGCTGTAGTCTGACTGCAGCTCCCCTAGAACCCCTTCCTCAGAGCTGCTGGCATAGATATGCCCCTTGTTATGAAGAGGGACTGCACCTTCATCTGGGTTAGGCTCCTCCCTTTCATGGAGAGCTAGATAGAACATTGCCTATAGACCTGGTGTTACTGTTCCTGGTGTACACTTGGGAAGTACAGGCAGAAGGATCTCAAACTCAAGGCTAGCCTGGATTATATAGTGGTTGTATACCAGCTTGGACTAAACGAGAGAAAAATGAATGGCTGAATGAACAAATAAACTAACAAACAAGCTTACCTGCGCACACATTGTGGGGCTAGGCCACACCCCACAGGGTGTGAGTCACAAGACAGTAGTGCTTCTACAGTGAAGAAGTCAGTTCACTCACTGGCCAATCCATCTATTATACCAACAAAAAGCAAAACGAGCGCTCTGCTCACACACGCCTCGCACGCAGTATTACTCACAGCAGTGGCTTGCCATGAATGTGTATTCTGGGTCTCATCCAACATGAACGTTCTGGTTTATAGGAAGCACACAGGATAAGGGAAGAATTAGATGACTCATAAGGAAGTAACCAGATAAGTTAGAACGAGAACCTGTAGAAGACAATGGTCTTGACTCTTTGAAAGGTCGATGTCATAAAAATAAAAACATACATGTGGTCTACAAGGGCTCACAGAAAATAACAGTACCCAATCCGTATACCCGGGTAGTAGCTTAATTCAAGAAATAAAAGCAAGAGGTGCCAACTCTGACTCAAGCCTGGATTTTCCAGCACCAGTGAGGCTGAGGCAGATGGATTGAGTTAAAGGCCCACTTGGGCTACATAGTATGACCCTGTGAAAGAGACGGGGAGGGGAGGGGGACGAGGGCTGGAGAGCAGTTAAGAGTACCTCCTGCTCTTATAGAGACCTGGGTTCAGTTCCTAGAGCCCAATCGCACAGCTCACAGCCCCCTGCAGCCCCCTCTCCAGAGGACCCCATGCTCTTTACTAGCCTCAACAGGCACAGGCACACAGGTGGCACACACACAAACACACACATACATAAAAATAAATCCTAAGTAAAGAAAGAAGAAGGGTTGGGGGGGGGCTGGAGAGATGGCTCAGCCAGTGGTTAAAAGCACTGGCTGCTCTTCCAGAGGAACCAGGTTCAATTTCCAGGACTCACATGGCAGCTCACAACTGTCTGTGACTCCAGTTCCAGGGTATCTGATACCCTTACACAGACATGCATGCATGCAAAACACCAATGCACATAAAAATAAAACATTTTTTAAAAAGAATTTTTTAAAAAAATCAAAAAAGAAAGCAAGAAGAGGACTTGAAATAGGGAAGGAGAAAGAAGAATGCATTTGCAGACAATTTTGAATGTGGAACAGTCACTGAGAGAAGAGAAGCTGGCCCTGAAAGGAGCAAGTTAGAGCAAAGCTGTTTTTGTCTTTTCTCCCTCTATATGGACATTCGGACGTCCGCTTGTCAAAGGGTTCCTTGCCGAGGGATGGAGACTCAGACCCAAGAGCCAGGTCAAGACTCAGGCAAGAGCTGGGTCGACCCATGCTTCTTCACGTCCTGCCTGGTGATCTTCAGCTGCCCTACCCATAAAGAGGACTACCAGGTGACAGATATTAGTCTCATGCCCAGGGTTTGTTGTCATGGATACATGGGTTAATTATGGAAAACCCTTAGGTTTTGGCTTGTGATACTGGGGATAGACTCCAGGGCCTTCTTCATGTTAGGTGGGTTCTGTAGAGCTGAGCTACACCTCCAGCACCATGGGAAACCTTATAAGACAGTGTCTGGTTCAGGGTAAGCACCTTCTTCCTGATTTTACAGAATCTCAACACTGTGCGATAACTCCAGAGCCAGGCTTGCATACCTCGAGTCCTCTCCGCTCAGTCTCCCCTCCCTCCTATCCTCCTTGGAGCGCACCCTGGAGCCAAGGATTCCAAGTTTCCATTCTCAATCCTTCTCCTTTAGAAGTGCAAGTGCTTTGTTTTTCCCCACAATGCTTCCTAGTTTCTCTTTTCTCCTCCCTGTCTCCCTTTCCCCTGCTCTCTCTCCTCCCACCTGTTCTTACCCTGTCTTCTGCTCTAAGGGCACAGCACAAAGAGACCACTGGATTTTTTTTGTATTTGTTTGAGCCAGGCTGAGCTGGAAGTCACTATGTAGCCTAGGCTAGCCTTGAACTTCAGGCATTCCTTGCTCAGCTTCTTCAGTGCTGGGATTACAAGTACAGGGTACCACACCCAACCCCAGGCCTCTATTTTTATGACTCCTTGTTAAGTCTCTCCAACTGTAAAATGAGGCTTTCTAATTGCTTATCTGGCCCAGTAAGGGCAGGTCCTCTGGGCCCCAGTGGACATTGACCCCTGTCAGGGGAGCCACCCCCCAACACTGAGTATCCAGCTTCCCCACACCCACCCCAAGTGCCAACTCTGCTTTAGTGGGTAGCAGAAGAGAGCAAGAGGTCCTCTGGTGTAGCAGCTGCAGCCTCTCAGCCTGGCCAAGTACGGACCATGCTGGCTATGGGCCAGCTGGCTCCATAGCCTGGGACATTTTTCTAGACGAACTGGTTTTTCCCTCTGGCTGGCAGCCCAAAAAGAGTAGCGCAATTCACTGTGGTCTGGAGGCTGGGGAGGCTCTAGCTGAGTGTTCTAGACTCCCAGAATCATGTGCCTTGTCTTCAGGGAAGCCTGTTGTGAAGGCAGGTCATATAAAGTACCCAAGTTATGCTGCTGGGTTCTGCCTGGTCTCAGCGAGGAAGCTTCTGGAAGATCAGAGCCGGAAGGTGAATTGGCCAGACTCTCCTTGTACAGCAGCAAAGCTGCCCCAGTGAGAGGCTAGACCTCTCCAAGGAGTCATAAGGCTCTGTCTGCAGTAGGGTCCAGGAGGAGCCAAGAGGCCCATATCTCTAACGACAAGTTGGTGGTGGTGGTGTTCCAGGAGCTGGCAGAAGGCAGAGCTGCCAGGCGTCAGAGCAGAGGCTAGAGTGGGCAAACAGCCTCTCAGGAGGCCAGGGTGCTAGAGGCCCGGCCTCCCTCCATGTCCCAGGCAGTCCCTGACTCTGATGTCTTTTCTGCGCTCCCGATAACGCTTATTTTCCACAGTGAAGCTTTGTTCGACTCGGAATGGTCCTTTCCCTCTCTGGGCCTCAGTTTCCCCATCTGTCCATAGGAGGCAAGACTGGACTTTTCTTTCAGCAAACACGATTTGCCAGACTCTGTGCTGAGCCCAGCGGCTGCATTGGCGGAAAGGCACCTGGAGGTTTTAAGGAGTTCTGGGGTTCTGCATCACATGGGCCAAAGATCCCATCTCCCCCCAGATCAAGAAAAGGCTTGTCAGATCCAGCCTGGAGGGGCTCAGCGCTCTGCATGTCCCTGGCTCAGAGTCCACTTAGACCAGACCGAGGCTAACCGGGAACGGCGACTCTGCGGCTCCCCAGATTCCCGCCGCACCGCTCCGGGAGCGGAGCTCGGCGCTGGAGCGCAGCGCGGCTGATTCCTTGGCAACCTGGGAGGAATCCAGCCGCAGCCACAGGCTCTGCCTCTCCCCTCCCACCGCCTCCTACAGCGGGCGCCGGGGGCGGAGGCTGCCAACCCATTATAAAAAGCCACGGAGGCTGGCGGCAGAGGGACGACTCTGAGCTTCCTCGCGGCTCAGCCTCCTGGACCTCCGGATTCCTGCACCACAGTCATGGCTCCCTCGTCGCTTGCGTGGCTGCTGTGTCTGGCCTCGTCCTTCCATCTGTGCACTCTGCTGGCGGGTGAGTGGGTCCCCGACTCTGCCTGGGGAAGAAGGGAGGGGTGTGTTGGGGTGCAGACTTCACTTCCCTGGGGAAATCAGCTCCTCTAGTCCCAGCCACCCCAGTGGCTACTGGGGCAGGAATGGGGGGGGGGGAGACAGCCTGGAGGGTCTGTGACGGGCACAAGCTGTGTGGGGAGGAGGGCGAGGGCTGGGGGAAGCCTGAGCAGGCTCCTGGCTGGCGGACATGGGCTGTTCTTCCTACTGAGGTTGAGGACAACCTGTAAGCCCTGGCCCAGGGCCAGAGGAGAGTCGGGACTTTCTCCTGCCCTGTTGTCAGGTCCCCAGGAGTAGTTAAGGTCAAGGTCACTGCAGCTCACCATGGGTTTGTCTCTGTACTGGCTTGCAGCTTTTCCTTCTGCCTGTGTCTCCATCACCCTAAGCCCAACTTAGGAAATATTTTATCTCCACAGACTTGCTTCCTGGAGTCCCCTACCTGGTAGTACAAGGTGTAGACATTCCTAGGAACACAGGGAAGATGGAGACCCAGAGATGGTTAGAGACCTGTCTGGGGATGCTCAGCCAGCAGGCAGCAAAGGAGAGGGTGCTGCCCGGGGATTCAATGGAGGAGAGAGAGCAACGGGCTTGCCCATCTTCTCTGTCGACCACCCCACATCCACTACCCTCTAGACTTAGCCCCCTAACCCTCAGGCCATTGGGCAGGTTGGTGCTCAGAGAGGGTGGCACTTTGCCTTAGGGCACGCAGTGAAACTAGGAGAATAAGAGTCAACCCCCAGCTTTCAGGATATCTCCATGGAACTAAATCACCAGTGCCACCAGGAGCTGATGGATGAGTGGGTGGGAGGGTGTGGGGTGGGATAAAACTGCCTGTTTTTCTGCTAGCTGAGCTCTGGCCCTCAGGCCTGGGATGTCTGGGGACAAAGAGCACTCGGAAGTGGGAATCGGATGCAGGGTGCTTTGCCACCACCCAGGCTGTGTGTCACTGAGCTGGGTCTTGCCTTCTCTGGTCTCAACTGCTATACCCGTCAATGTAGCCTCACCAGGTAGAAGGCTCTGGTATCTAGGGATGCATTTTTGAAGTTGTGTGGTGGAGGAAGGTGTCACTTCTACTAAGCATGAGGAGGAAATCTTGGGCAAGGCTGGAAAGGAGACCCTGAATGTTTGAAGTCTAAAGACACTAATCATGGTATGGTGGCTGGCTTTGCTAGGAGATGGTGGGCATGATGTAACCTCATGAGCCTCGGTTTCTTCTCCCCTTGCATGAGTTATTCAGCTAGGCCCACCCTGGAGCTCCCCAGTGAGGGTGGGGGTGGGGGCGGGAAGGTGGGGGGATGTCTCAAGCTTCAGGGCCGCTGCAGGCTGGTGTATGGCCGGCGCAGGGCATCTGCGTCAGTCCCCAAATGTGGATCTGCAGGGCTATGTCAGGCGATGGCTCCGCGCTTTATGTAACAAACCTGCAAATGCAAGTTAGAGCAGCGAACACTGCGCCCAGGCACTGACGCATTCACTCCCACTCAAGTCTCAGCAAGAAAGAGAAAAGGAAAAAAAAAAAAACCTGCTTTCAGCTGTTACAGCCTGCTTCCCCCATCCTCGCTGGGGGTGGAGGGGGTAGGGGCGGACAGCTTCAGTGCCAGATCCAGGGCCCCGTAGATTTAATTAAAGCTCCCCCACTTCTCTGCTGGCCGAGGTTGTACATGCCGTTAAGCACTTCCGAGTGAATCTTGTCCATTCATTTGGCAAACAAGAGCAGGACACCTGCTGTGTGACAAGCACATTTCTGGGTGCTGGAGCCGAGGCCAGAGCCCAGCTCTTGGGGTGCTGAAATTTGACAAGAAATAAACCAGTAAACAGTTTGGTCTATTAGAAGGGAAAAGCGTTGCTGAGGGAGGCGAGGGAGGGGAGGAAAGGGAGGAGTTAACTTGGGTTGTTTGCTTGGTTTTTGTTTTGTTTCTGAGACAGGGTCTTTCCCTGTAGTCCAGGCTGGCCTCAAACTCATGTTCTTCCTGTCCCAGCCTCCTGGGAGAGGTCTGGGACAGGAAATGCTATGCTCCGTGCCTTACCATGTTGACACTATCTATGGGAAGGGGCTTAGGGAATGGATGAGCTCTCTCTAGAATGATGTTCCTCCCAGGTGATGTTTGGTAATTTCCTGAGACTTTATTATTATTATTATTATTATTATTATTATTATTATTATTATTACAAATGTCCCAATATTTTAAGCTCCTGGCATGGAGTGCACAGTATCAGCCTCCACAACGAAGAATGAGCAGGTTCAAAATGTGAACAGTATGGCCACTGAGAAAAACTCCCCAAGGGCAAAATGCTCCAGCCATTCAAAAAAATAAAAAAATCTAGTCTCTAGCTCCTCCATACTGTCACGTTCATTTAAAGATGAGCAAATTAAGGACCCAGATGAATAAAGGCTCAAGCCCTCTTTATTAGTGCACCCAAGACCTAGTGTGTCTTAGCAGGCCTTAAGTGACAACCTAAAGCATATGTCTTCCCGGAAGCCTTCTGCTTACTCACATTTGAAAGTTATCTCGGAGTTCCTGTAAATCCCGGTATGCTTGTGTATGGCCAGAATGCGGTGCTTTACCAAGATTGCGCAACTGGAATCTTTAGGAAGAAAAGCAGCTCTGCCACAAAGTAGTCTGCCCTGGGCAAGCAGCTGGACCTCTCCAATCTTCAGCTTCTGCATCTGTAAGAAAAGGATAGCAATGTGCCCTTTACAGGGATTGGGAGTTAAGAGCAGACATGTATGTGCCGAGAACGCAGGATTTGGCACACAGTAGGTGCTCAGCAGAGAAGCTCTCATCCTCATCATTTGCATCTTGCCTGCCCATATATCTGGGACCCTTCTGAAAGCAGAGACAGACCCCATCTCCACCCTCCCGCCATGCCTCACAGTACCCAGCTCAGGGCCTGCCGAGAGGGAGGGTCCAGCACTTAGTGGTTGCCTCAGTAAACAAACGCTCCCTACAAACAACACCAGCACCTGCAGGAGGAAGCACTCAGGGTTGAAGACAAGAGGGCTCCAAGCTGTGTCTATCTTGTATAGCTGAGAAGAAATTCAAGCCATTGCTGGCTGATTCAGGAAATGGATGGAGGGATGGAGGGATGGAGGGATGGACGGACGGACAAAGGATAGGTGAGGGGACTGCTGACAGCAGTGAAAAGAAATCGATGAGCGGATGAGACTTTGAAAGAGTGACGGGCAGGCAGGTAGGAGAGAAGGCTGGGTAGATGGATGCACGGGGATGAGCGGGAATAATCAGAAGGTAGCTAGAGGAAGGAGGTCGGTAGGAATGAGAAAGATGGGTGGAAGGACGGATGGGCAGATGGATGGATGGATACGTACATGGGCGCAAAGGCGGCTGGGCGGCTGGGTGGGTGTGTTTAAAGGAGGGAGAAACAGATTGGAATACTACTTTATTTTATGAATATTTACTGAGTCCCCGTGTTGTAATCGGTGCTGAGATACACTGTGACCCCAAGGCAGACAGACACAAGGCAATCTCTAATCCCATGATTCATTTGGCAAGCAGTCGATGGCCAGCTGCACAGAAACGGTTCTAGAAACGAGAACTCTGGTCTGAAGAAGGGAAAGGCCTCCCTCAGTTAGTGACGTAGCCATCCTGGTAGAACCAAGTTCCGAACCTTGTGACTCCTAGCAGGGAATGGCTTTGTGCCTGCACGGCTCTTCTGCAGGTGGCAGCAGTCTTCTCTATCCTAGTCTGGGGTCTTCCCTGCTATACACCCTCCTTTTCTCCTCCCGTCTCAGGTCACCCCAGGGCTCCCCAGAAAGATATTTGCTGGACCCATGCAGGAATGGCCACCAGCTACTGTCACCAGGGGCTTGTGGGGGGGCAGGTTGCTCTTAAGTTATTCTTAGGGTACAGCTGTGTTATTCTTAGGTCCACTGGGGATGGAGGAGTGGCAAGTCTATACTGTAATTTTTTTGGGGGGGTGTCTCTGTGTGTGTAGGCCAGAGATCAACCCCAGTGTTGTTCCTCAGGAACTGTCCACCTTGTATTTGAGACAGAGACTCTTCCCTGAGATCTGGATCTCACTGATCCATCTCTACTGGCTGGCCAGTGAGCCCGAAGTGTCCGCCTCTCTCTGCTTCTCCAGCGGTGGGATTGCGAGCACACACCACCATGCCCGATTTTCTTCATGGATTCTGGGGAATCAAACCCAGGTCCTCAAGCTTTTGTGGTAAATACTTTACCTACTGAACCATTTCCCCAGCCCTGAGCCATGACTCTCATATCCTAGTTCTTAGGGGAGAGAGGACAACCACTCTAACTCAATCAATGAGTTCAGGAGCTACTAGCGCTGCCCTTTTGATAACCCAGCGCAGACTGCAGCCCAACCTTCCTTTCCCACAAGGTAGGGTGGCCCTTAACTAGGGGGTGAGGAGGAGAGGAGTTGGTTAGGAAGTCTGGGTGTGTGGTCACCTTTGGCGAGTTCTTTTCTGGGGGTTGTGCTGAGGATAGCCAGCCTGATGCCTACCAGGCAAGCGCTGTATCCCCGAGCTCCACCTCCAGCCTCATGTGTCCATTCTAGGTGAGATGGGGTGTGTTGGTACATCCATATGTGTGTAAGTATTTGTGCACAAGCAGTGTGTTTTAGAGGGAGCTGGGGACCAACTAGGCTCCCAGGTCCTGTAGGCTGAGACGGATCAGCTTGGTCACTCCACACTACTTCCTGGGGAGTCTTGGGTTTTAGGTGTTTGACAGCCTTTATCCAAATATAGAACCTGAGCTCTTCTTCATTTTTGTCCCCATTTTCCATGAGTGTACACTGGGCAGACGATAGGACACTCTGTTGGAGATTTAGGAGAAGGGAGAGACTGAAAGCATTCGAATGCAGGGAATGCCAAATGTTTATATCGGATGACTGGGTTTATCCACTCTCAGAACCCCTGCCCGGGGCCTCTGCTACGTAGCCATCTGCATGCCCTTCCCACTACTCGGCCCAACCTTTTCTCCGGAACTCTTTCTCTCAAACGCATTCTGCAGAACACAGGGGCATCTGCCCAGCAGCCCTTCCCTCCCCGTGTTCAACACAGACCCTTACCTGTTCCTTGTACCTGATCACATGTGTGGGGAGGAGGAAGAGAGTGCATATTTAGGGTGATGGCTGAGAACATGACTTATTGTGCCAAAGACAGGGATGGATGGAGCAGGTAAGGCCATGGGCCAGGGGGACGAGAATGGGCCTGGAGGGCAAGAACACCCCATCACATGCAGGCCAGGTGACATGGGCAGATCTGTGTCTCCTTTAGATTCCTCTTCCCTGCTATGACTTCATTCTAAAAATTACATGCTTCCTAGCTGGGTGTCGTGGCACACACCTTTAGTACCAGCACTTGGGAGGCGGACACAACTGGATCTTAGTGCGTTCAAGACTAGCCTGGACTACTTAATGAGTTTCAGGACAACCAGAGCTATATAGTGAGAGAGACCCTGTTTTAAAAAACAAAGCAAAACAACACGACAACAACGAAAATTAAATGCTTCCTAGATGCCAGGCAAGAGGAACTTTATAAATAAAGGTTTATTTTTATCAGTCCAAAGCAATTCCAGAGGCAGAGATTCTTGCTGTTTCTGGCAGAGTATCAAGAAATGAGTCAGATGTGGGTCTAGGGCCATGGCTTGGGAGTGTAGCTGGGAGAAGATGAAATGGGACGGGGTGCCAGATGCCTAGGGGTCGTACTGACTGGGGGCCTCTGTGGACTCAGGTCAGCAGCTCGGTGTGTCGAAATGCAGCCACCACTGCGAACAGATGACTTCACCAATCCCGGTGAAATTGCTCAGCCGCTATGAATGGAATGAGGAATCCTGCCAGAGACGCGCCATTATGTAGGTATCACACCTCACTGACCTTAAGATCAGAGGCAAACGACAGAGGTGGGGAATGGCTCACTGGACTGCTCACTGTGATGCAGGACAGCACCCAGGATGGTGCTTCCTCTCAGGCCAGTCCTGTTTACACAGCCCTCAGCCCACCAGATCCCGTGGGGAGGTTGATGGAGATAGTCTACCAGAGCAGGATCCAGACTTGAGCGGGTCAGCCAGGGGCCCTGGTCATTTCCACCCCAGTTTCCTTACCTGAGAGATGGGTAGCAGGAGAGTGAGAGGAAATGGGGGGACTAAAATGGTTGGCTATGCATTTGGAAGACTCTGCTCAAGGATGGCTGTCACCGAGTGACAGGAGCGCCCTCGGAGCTTTTCTGCCCGGCCACTTTGGTGCCTTGTCCCTTCTGGGGCACGCGGTGAGTATTGCCCATTTGCTCAGCCCTGATGCCCCAGGACTGAAGGTGGCCCCCGAGGAACCTCAGCCATGCAGGAAATGACCAGTGTCCTTTTTAACTAAGGCTCTGCTGGCGGAAGTCCTGTGCTTCCTGTGCTCTAGACAGCTCCCGCAGGGAGTAAGGTTTGAAATGCTTCCCTGCCTGCCCTCTCTACATCCCCACCAAGGACTGCTTCTTCCACATACCCCCAAATACTTGCTTCTATCTTCTAAGGAAACCAGAAGAGGGGTACAAGGCACTCTTGGGGGTGCCATGGCTCCCCAGCGTAACCCAGCGGGGCACACTACTTTATCTGCCAACTTCATCTTCCCACCTGTTAAATGGGCTCAGCATGATGACCACAGTGCAGACCGTGCATGGCCTAAAGAGGCTGCAGCATGGAATGAAGGTTCCAGTCAGCTCTGAGCTGTTCTCAGGGCAGCCAAGCAGCCATTCATGGCCTCGCGCGCGGGAAGCTCTAGACATAGACCACATTCAAGATCCCAGTGAGGATATTGTATGGCTTTGGCTCTGGAAAGCTGCTTCAGCTGAAGGACAAAGCCTAGAGGAGGAAGCTGGGGTCCAGAGGGCAGCCATCGCCACGAGACAGGGCCCTTATGCACAGACTCTTTCCAGAGCGAGGAGACCCAGTTGTCACATACCTGGTGTCAGAGAACATCTGTGGTGACCCCAGGAGATCAGCCAAGAGCCCCTTACCTTGATGGCAGTGATGTGGTTATTAACACTGTCGTTACTTCTAAAACGGACAGTGCTCCCTCTGACTCACGTGCTTTCTCTAGCTAGCTTACACTTTATTTTGCTCAACAATAACACAGAAGAGTAACACAGACATAGGTCCCGGTTTGCCTGGGACTTTCCTGGTGTTGAAAGGGGACGTCCCTCAGGCTGAGAGTGCCTGATGCTGCAGTTCTGAGACAGTGGGTTCCCCTCCACACCGCAGGTATTCTCGGGACAGACCAGGGCTGTGAGCCAGGAGACAGAGTGGCTCAAATTTTCATGCTAGTAAGCCTGGAGAGTTTGCCTGGGAGGCGTGTGGGCAGTGCCCCACACCACGCCAGCCTGGCTGTCTCGAATCTGGGCATCACCAACCCTCTGTCTTCCTTATAGCTTGACAACAATACGGAACAGAAAGTTCTGTGCTGACCCAAAGGAAAAGTGGGTTCAAGACACCATGGAGCATCTGAACCGCAAGGCACCAGACGGCAAGTTTGAAAAGCAGATTGATAAGACGGTGACAACTGGAATCACCCAGGCCACCAGGGGCTGGTCCCCGTCTACACTGGCAGAGCCTGAAGCCTCAGCGGAAAGCCTTACTTTGGAGATGAGTACTATTTCCCAGGAGGCCCAGAGGCCCATGGGGACTTCCCAAGAGCCGCCAGCAGCAGTAACTGAATCTTCTCCCTCAACTTCCCAGGCTCAGGATGTAGGGTTTGCTGCCAGGTCTCAGGGCACTGGGAGTTTTGAGGTAGCTGCCATCTCTACCACCATTTGGCAGAGTTCTGCTACCTACCAATCTGGATCTAGCCTCTGGGCTGAGGAGAAGGCTACGGAGTCCCCTTCCACCACAGCCCCATCTACCCAGACACCCACCACCACTTCACATTCAACCCCAGAGGAGGATATTGGGTCTGAAGGCCAGCCCCCGTGGATCCAGGGACAGAGCCCCAGTCCAGGGAAGTCTCTAGGCCCTGAGGAGATGGATCCAGCTCATACTGAAGCTTCCCAGGACAGGGGGCCTGGCAACACAGTCCACCCCTCAGTGGCCCCCATCACCTCTGAAGGGACCCCCAGTCAAGAGCTCGCAGCCTCAGGCAGTTGGGCTCCCAAGGCAGAGGAGCCCATCCACGCCACTGCAGATCCCCAGAAACTGAGTGTACTTATTACGGCTGTCCCTGACTCCCAGGCAGCCACCCGGAGGCAGGCAGTGGGGCTGCTGGCCTTCCTTGGTCTACTCTTCTGTCTGGGGGTGGCCATGTTTGCCTACCAGAGCCTCCAGGGCTGTCCCCGCAAAATGGCAGGGGAGATGGTGGAAGGCCTCCGCTATGTGCCCCGTAGCTGTGGCAGCAACTCATATGTCCTGGTACCAGTGTGAGCCGCCTGCCTTCCTGTGTCCATAGTTTGATTCAGACAGCTGTCTGGGGACCCCCATCCTCATACTCACCCTCACCCAAGCTGGGGCAATGGGAATGAGGAAGCTGGGTCCTCCAGGGGCCATGTGCTCCAAGACCCCAGTTGTGGCCCTGGAGGTCACCCTTGACCATTACCCACTTATCAGAAACAGAACAGGTGAGCCTTCCAGTTCACCTAGACTTGAGAGACTCCTCTGCTGCTGGTTGGTTAGAGGGGCCCTTGACATCCCAACCCTAGTGAAAATTATTTATTGAATTCCCAACCCCCGAGACACCTGTCTCCTGTGAGCACCGTGGTCCATCCATCTCACAAAGCAGCAGGCCAGGCCCATCTGCCTGTCTCCCAACCTCCCCCTTGACCTCCTCATGATGTCTCCTGGGTTTGCTGCAGTCGCCAGCCCTTCCCCCTCCCCGGCCAGCTGCGGTGCTATCTCTCCCTGTCCCCTGTACAGAGCACACCACTACTACCACCACCGCCACCACCACTGCCACCACCACCACCATCACCATCAACACCATGTTGTGTCTTTTCTTGCATGAGGTAACGCTGTGTTCCCTGGAGCTCTCTGGGTAGGGAAATAAGCTCGTGGATGGCTTTGATGCGTTCCTCCCCAGACTCTGCTATGCCGTGAGGGCATGCTGCGTCTGAAGGCAGGGTCTAATCCCCACTCTGCTATCTGCACAACGAGGTGCCCATCTGTAAATGAAAAGAAGCGTGGCCCAGAGATGGCAATAACCCATGGCCCTGACATCATCACTGTCTCTGAGATCTTTGTCCCTATCCCTGGATGCACCCCAACCCCCCCCCCCCCAGTCCTTACCAACACTGACAGTCACTGCCATACCACTGAACTGACACCTCTGCACACTATGACTCTGAGGGCTGGAAAGGGGTGACTTGAGAGAGCAGGTGGCCCGGGTGGAGGCTGAGTCGGGAACTTGCAGGAGCAGAGGTCAAACAGAAGGCCCCTCTGTGTCCTCAGTAGGCACCCTTTCCCCCACTCACCAAGATTACAGCCACATGTCTTTCCATCCCGAAGGACACGCAGAAGGAAGAGGGTGGCAAGCCCCTGGCGGGCAGAGGGTCCAGGGTGAGCACCTGGAATAGCCATGCAGGGTTTCAGTTTAGGGACCTGTGTGTGTTCGCACACAGCCAGATGGATAGGTGGCTGGGTCTCCCAGCTCTGAAAGCACCGTTCACACCAAGGTCTCGCCTTTGCCCCACTGCAGGCATGGGCAGACCTCCCATAACATTCTCCAAGAACCCTGTGGAAGTTTCTGGAAGGGACTCTGACCTGGGTACAATGTGACTGCTGAAGTCACCAGCGTGCTCAGCAGGTCACAGCTGGGCAGCACCCCAGCATGAGCTGGACCTGCAGACATCTTCCCTCAGGACCCTTGGTGGCAGCTCTCCCCACCCTGCTCCGAATAGCCCCCAACTCCCACCTGCAGAGCTTCCCGTGGGCTGGCTTCACCCAGAAGTCAGTGACTCATTCCTTGACAGGTGGAAGCTCAGAACAGTTGGCTCTGTGCCAGAGTGAGGAAGCCAGCCCCTTGGCTACCCTCCGTCCTGGGAAGCTTGTGGGAGGCTCCGCGTTCACTGTGGACCGGAGGAGCAGCAGCCTGAATGCACTTTGTCCTGGCTCCTTCAGTGGGGGAGCCTTCAAGGGTTGGGACACCCCCTTCCCTATTGAGAAAGCTGCTAGGGCACGCGGTCCCCTTGTCAGACTTTGTTGGTTCCCCCCGCCCCCAGCGAAAAGTGGGCCAAGACAATCTGGGGAGGACTTTGAAAGGAGTCGGTGGATCCTTTGGCTTTTTCAAGCGTCATTACCAATGTCTGTGCCATTTTGTATTTTATTAATAAAATTTAAAAGTCTTGTGAATCAAATAAGTGTGCTTTTCCCTGGGGTAGGCCTTGGGGAGGGTGGTACAGGAGAGGGGGCAAGCTTGGAGACCCTGTCTCTGGCTCATTTGCATCAGGGGCAGGGATTTTTACAGAGAGCTCTGCAGATGGGAATGAGGAGGACCAGGTCCTGGCCTGGCTCAGTACAGCCTTGCTGTGTGATGGTGAGCCAAGACCTTCGCTTCTCTGGGCCTCTATTCATGTGGATGTGACCGGCCTCTTGGTCTGGCAGGATTCAGGTCCCTGTGGGTCCTACTCAGTATCCCAGGAGTCCCCTCCTAGGTACCCCTGACTCTGCTGCCCACATTCTCCTCCACAGTGTCCCTACTCATCCCTGGTTCACATAAAGATGAGAGAGGGACTAGCTCTTCTCAAGGAACCAGGAGGCTCACAGATATGACCTATGAGCTGCTCAGTGGCCCTTAAACCTTTCGGTGTATATCATCAGAGCTGCTACGTACAGCTGTAGCTATACAGGTTGAGAACAGCACAGGTCATAGTTCAAGTCTAGCCTGTTGATACGCAATCTTTCGTGAATTCTAAGATGGACGTTGTTTTCTCCCTGTGATGTTTCGAGTTGGGATTCACTTTGCTGTTGGTGGCTTACCATAGTTTAATTAGCAGCTCCCCCTTTTTTTAGGGGGGGTAGTACTAAAACCCTGGGACTCAAGCACCATAGACAAGCGCTGGACTTGAGCTCATTCTGTAGCCCAGGCAGGTTTTATAAGCCTCCTCCCCAGCCTCCTGAGTAGCTAGGATTATATATTCTATTGCTATTAAATATCAGAGCATCTTCCTATCGATAACATCTTAGATTCAATGTCTACATTGTAGTTTTAAGATTGGGGGCAGCATGGCGCTGGGGAGATGGCTGAGCAGTTAGGAGCACTTGCTGTCTGGTTCCCAACACCCACACCAAGCAACTCACAGGGGATCTGACGCTCTCTTGTGGCCTCCACAGGCACCTAGCAGACACACACACAGACACCTACACAGACACCCAAAAGAAAAATAAGTAAATCTTTGAAAGTAAAATTAGTAAAAAATTTTTAAAAGGTAAAAGCAAAAAAAAAAGTAAAATTAGGGCAGAATTTAAAAATCAGGAAGTTGGCCACATACACTCATTTTCCTACTTTCAGTGACTCAGAAAGACCTAACCTCATAGGCCCCCCCTCCAGATGACAGGTCAGGGTTGGGAGTGGAGTTGCCTTGTACCAGCTGCCCTTTCCGCTTCAAGCATCTCATTCATGGCGCCCCCAGTTTAGTGGGCTCCACCAGTCGCTGTTTGTCGTCACCATCCTCTTGGTAAGGATATTTTTCTTGTGCTCCTGTCTCTACCAAAAACACATCAAGGAAAGGCAGACCCTGGTTTCACTTCCCTCGCTTCCTGCGGATTTGCATCAGAAGCAGGGATTTGCAGCTCCTGTGGGAGAGGGGCTGCCTACCCCCACCCCCACCTCCATGCAAGCTGCAGTCGCTCTCCCTCCATGATGGGAGCTCTTCAGACCTGCATCTTCCTGACCTGATTACCACATCCTAGAAGGAACCGCTGCAGCCTGTCCCAGGACTTGGCCACGGGGGCTTTGCTGGAGGTGTGGGTAACATCGGAGGGAGGGTCAGGAACTGGAAAGGAATAAGGAAACCTGGATTCCGGTTCTGGCACCCCAGGGACCTTGCAGCGCCCAGGCCTCTAGTTTTCTCTTTCGGTTAGCAAGTTAGACTGAGCGGAGGCAATTCCTACCACCAATGCCAAGTTTGAAAAGGACGGTCACTCTGATACTGCATGCAATCGTGCATAATAACCACTATTTCTTCATGGTTTCCATGTGCCGGGCTGTGTGCCAAACTCTTCCAGCAGTGAGCGTTACCTTATTCTAGATGAAAGTAAAGTTTGCCAAGGATGTTGAATCTGGGCTCGGGGCACAGCTCAGCGGTACTGCAAGATAGGAAGATCTGTGGCTTTGCTGCAGCCCACAGATGCTGCCGAGCTGGCCAGCGACCAAGCCTTTCTCCAGAGATCAAATCTTAAGGAATGTGTCATTAGGCTTTGTTGTGTGTGTGTGTGTGTGTTTTGCTCTTTGAGACAGGTTCTCCCCATGTGACCCAGGCTGGCTTTAATATTATCTCCCCTACCTCTTCCTACTTACTACACAGCAAGGACCCCAGCAGGCACAGAGGGAGCAGAGCTAGCCCTCCCACTTCACCCTTCCAAGTGCTGGGATGTGTGCCACCATGAGACACGAGCCGTGGATTCCTTCGTGTGCAGAGTCCCGAGCCCCTCAGACGTCCTACGCCCAGCCCTGGGAGTGAGCTCTCCGCAACAGGTGCACCCCTCCCCCAAGTCATCAGGGACCCTAGGCAGTAGCAGCCTCAGCCCCCCCACCTTAGGCCCTCTGCTTCTTCCGTCTGTTCTCCTCTGTGCATTCCCCAGAAAGGCGAGGCCAGACAGAAAAACATAGAAATGAATGGCTGGGAATTTCCAGCTTTGAGCAGAATAATAGATGTTTTGGAGAGTGTGTGTGTGTGTGTGTGTGTGTGTGTGTGTGTGTATGTGTCTGTGTGTATATGTATGTGTGTGTGTATGTATGCCTCTGTGTGTGTATGTATGAATGCCTGTGTGTGTGTGTATATGTATGTGTGTATGTGTATGCATGTGTGTATGTGTGTGTATGCCTGTGTGTGTGTATATATGTGTGTGTGTGTCTGTGCATGCATGTGTGTATGTGTGCGTATGCCTGCGTGTGTGTGTATATGTGTGTGTGTGTGTGTGTGTATATATATATATATGTGTGTATGTGTATGCCTCTGTGTGTGTGTGTATGTGTGTGTTTGTGTATGTGTATGCCTCTGTGTGCGTGTGTGTATGCCTTTGTGTGCATGTGCTTGTGTGTGTATATGTTCAAGTGTGGCATGTGTGTACAGCTACTGTTAGTGGGGAGAACTCAGGAGCCTTCAGGGCCCATGCACATGGGCTCAGTAAATATGACTCAACTTCAAGGACTTGAACCGAAACCTCGTTCCAAGCTGGCTTGTCTGAGCCAGCAGCCAAGCTCAGCAGCTAGGACCAGAGAGGGACTCTGTCATCTTAACACACTGCAGCCTGTGCCACCCTTTCTTAACCTCCAGGGGACCCTGCTACCCCGAGGGATCAGAACAGAACTGCTTCAGATGAGTGCCTTATCTCTAGCAATCTAGGGTACCGGCGTGCAATATAACCTGGGGTTTGCTGGCTGTGCGACTTTGGCCAAGTTGCTTACCCTCCCTGGACCTTATTTTTCTCCTGTATAAAACAGGAGTAATACAATTCATCTCAGGGGTAAAGAAGTCACTAAATATTTAAGAAAAGTGGTGTGTCCAGTAGATTCCCAGTAAGTAAACAGAACCCATGATCCATGTTTCCAAACAGTTTGGTTCCCCACACCCTCCTTTTAAGACAGGATCTTGGGGGCTGAAGGATGAGTCTGTGGTTAAAAGCACTTGCTGTTCTCCCAGAAGACCTGAGTTCAGCTCTCCATACCCACAGCAGGCAGCTCAGAAGTGCTTCTAGCTATAGTTCTAGGGGATCTAATGCCCTCTTCTGGCTTCCAAAGGCGCCCACATCATGTACACATACTCACACACACACATAATACACCCAAATAAATAATAAAAAAATATATTTTTAAAAGAGAAAAAACAAGGTATCACATAGGCCAGTCTGAACTTGAACTCACCATGTAGCCAGAAGTGACCGTGAAGTCCTCTTCCTGCCTCTCCCTCCCAAGTGCCGCGATTGCCACCAGCAGGGTATCGAGTTACCCAGGATGATGGCAAACTGTTGGGCACACAGGATCTTCTTAACCCCAGCCTCCCAAGTGTCTGGGAACACAAGATTCTGTTATTGGGTATTCAAACAAGAGTATAGAATTACAGGGTGACCATAAATAAATAAATACAGTCTTCCTGGTCTTCGACAGAATAAAGAAATATTGTGGAGTCAGAGCCATTGCTCTTGTTCTCTTATGCCTGTAATTCAACACTAGAGAAACAGAGGCAGGGGGATTGCTGAGAGTTCAAAGTCAGCCAGAGCTAAGAGTGAGGCCCTGCAGACAGAGAGAGAGACAGAGAGACAGAGAGAGAGAGAGGTAGAAGGAGGAGGGGGGAGGAGAGGAGAGGGGAGAAGAAGGGAGAAGAAGGGAGTAAAAGACATTATGGTATTATTAAGCAGATAAGAATAATCTGTAGTTTGGGGCTGGAGAGATGACTCAGTGGTTAAGAGCACTGGCTGCTCTTCCAGAGGACCCAGGTTTGGCTCCCTGCACTCACATGGCAGCTCATAACCCTCTGTAACTCCAATCCCAGATTTCCGGTGAATCTGACGCCATCTTCTGGCCTGAGAAGCCACTGCAGATACATGGAACACAGATACACATCCATACGCATAGAGCAAAAATGTGTAAAATCTGAGAGAGAGATTTGTAATTTTCACCATTAACCCCTAAGATAATACTTGCTGTTCAAGTTGGTAGTTTTCTCATCTCTGTTGTTTCTGAACTTGATAAAGTAAAAACTATTGAATCATAAATAATTCAAACCAGACCATCAAGATGCTTGGACAGAAAGGGAAGTTTTAAAGATTTCAAGTTCTTGGAGCTTAGGATTGTTATTGATGTTCCTGGCTTGCTGCCTCTCAGGCACATGACCCAGCCTCCCCTTGGGCTGGTGGGCCGGAGCCAGCAGCTCTAGTGAGATGGCGAGCAGTGTGTGGATCTCAACCTGGCAGTCTGTAGCGGCTGATTAGACAGACACTCCCCGGAGCTCTACATGCTGCAGGGACAAGCAGAGTCGTAAGCGAATGCTGTTGACATGGCAGTGGCACGTCAAAGACCCAAATGCATCAGCCCGGTGGGAGTGGCAAAGCTTTCCCCAGGAGAGGCTCAGAAGGATGACGCCTTCTTGGGTTCAAGTGCAAGTGGACCAAGACAGTCTGTGCAGAAAATGCCCACAGAAGCTTTCTGTCCCCAAGCTTCCATGTGTATGGCCTGAGGACTGCTTCCCTACAGAGCCTGCTCCTACTGAGATTAGCGGAATCTGCCTCCTAGTTCAGCTGTAAGCAGTAACCCTGCCTCTTCGTTCATCTGTGTATAATAACTCCACCTTCCTGTTCAACTGTGTGTGTAATAAGCATACCGAGTCTCTGGGCTACTGGAGCTTCTCCATCAGATGTGCCTGTTATTTCTTCATCGCCTCTAGTTAGGGTTCTGGCACTGAAGCTATGCAGAATGAGGCAAGTACCATTGGCCCAACATCTACAACATTCCAGGAAGTACCTAGTCCCAGATCACAAGGAACATGGAGCTTCTGGCTGTGGAAAGAGCCCAATTGATCAGCATAGGCATGCAGGGGTAGAACAAATAAACCTCTGTGATTTTAATCTCATAGAGTTGTAGGTAATGAGTCAGCATAACCAGCCCATCTGGTTGACTCTGACACCATTGAGAAAAGACTAGCTCTGCTTGGAAGTCGACTGGGTGTGATATCATTCAAAGGCTAGAGCACTTCTGATTTGGACACAGGTCTTATATCTCAGGCATCCCGCTGGACTGGCCTTGAACTTGTGATGTAGCAGAGGATGACCTTGAACTTCTGATATTCCTGACTCCAGGTTCCAAGTGCCAGGATTACAGGCATGTATCACCAGAGCCGGCTGAACCCTGCCTCTTAGTGGACGTAAATACACTCTCCACATGCTGGCTCTTTCCTCATTACTCAACGAAGAGGGTATGGGCAGCTACGTGGGTCTGTGGCCGCCTTCGACTCTCATCACATGGGTTCTAACGACCTGGATGAGCGCCACAGACAAGGGAGTGAACAGAGACTGCCAACAGCATCAGGCACAAACCCCGCCAAGTGCCCTGGTCAATCTAACTCTTTTCAAATGTATCCCCTAAGTCGAGAAGTGGGAACCTGAGCTCCCTGGACCTGAGGGCGGGACTGGGGGTGGGGGTATATTGTCACAGTTCTGAGGACTGACAAAGGCACTTTCCGTGTCAGTGACCTACCAAGATTCCCATTGGTTAGCTAAGGCCCAGTCTTGCTCACTGTCTGTGGTTTCTGCAGCCTTGTTCCCTACTGTGATGGCTATTCTTGGTTGTCAATCTGACTACATCTGGGATTAACTAAGACCCCAAACCATACCTGAGGGTTTTTGTTTTTTTTTTTCTCTTTTGGACTGGGTTATTTGAGGTTGGAAGACTCACCCTAACTCTGGGCCACAGCTTCTCCTGGCAGCTTATGTACAGACATGGACGAAGCTTTTGCTGTTTGTCTGCTTGCCTTCACTCACACTGGCAAGGTCACATGCTTGCTGTTGAGGCGTTCCTTCACCGGGAAGTCTCTCCACCCTTAGCAGAGGATGAACCCAACCCCCACCTCCTGAGAGAATTTATCTTTCATTGTCTGCCAACCAGCAGTAACCTTTCCTGAAGGAGATGCTGGGCGAGATAGGACTGATGTCCCTCTAGAACTTAATAGGCCCTGAGACCTTAGCACAACTGACTCCATGATGGAAGTGCTCTTCAGGCTGTAAGACTCAGCACATAGACAGCACCACCTGCCAAAACTAAAACAAAGGCCTAATCCATCAAAGTCCATACAGTTCTGGGAAAGTCTCTAAATGGACTAACCTTGCTTTTTAGCTTCTATAGTTCCGCTTCTGGCTAACTGCTCTTGTTAACTGAACGATGTCAACCCAGAACATGGTTTTTATGCTTAAAAGCTCATCCTGAGAAAGGCTTGGGCTACACTGGGATCCCGAACACCCAGTTTAGTCACTGGATGGACAATAAAGACTTTCTATCGGCTTAAACCCATGTCTGAACAGTCTTCTCTGGTGAATACCCACAACACTATAACCAGACTTGGGGCAAAGCAGGCTCCGAGAGAGGAGGTAGAAAGTGTGTTCCATGAGGAGGTGTACCACACTACTGAAGAGCTTAATGAGTCAGCTGATTCAAGAAGAACTCTGGGGAATATATGTGGGGCTGGATTTTAAGGATGTGGGTTAATGGTGAAAAGAACATAAAACTGGATCAGGCTGAGTTTATTGATAGGAGCCCATTGAGCAGAGATTCCAGGCTTAATATGGAAGCTTAATATTAAGCTTAATATAACGGCGTTATATAAGTTCGTTTGCCTGGTTGCCAGGAGCATTTATCAAAAGACAGCCTACTGAAAACGAGTTGGAGATGCCTGACATCCCTTGGCTTAGTGTTGACTGAAGGGATTTTATGGCTCACGGAAAACTGCAATGTTAGAGTGGGTGCTCTGTGTAAAACCGAACCCTCCGCAATGGGGACGTCCAGAAGACACGCCCTCCATCAATCCTGTCAGGCACAAAATGGCTAGAGGGCACCAGCATTTCTGAAGAGCTTCCTGGTTGCTCTTTTCCTTGTGTCAGACTTTAGGGTCA
The DNA here is from genome assembly GCA_026225945.1 of Cricetomys ansorgei. Taxonomy (NCBI): domain Eukaryota; kingdom Metazoa; phylum Chordata; class Mammalia; order Rodentia; family Nesomyidae; genus Cricetomys; species Cricetomys ansorgei. The sequence goes on from JAMJFZ010003163.1 coordinate 24,779,804, forward strand.
GAGATGCTATTGGATGAACTAAATGCAATGGGTTTAACCGGGTCGCAAAGCAGCAGAGGCCAGGTGGCAACGCTGAATCGCCTAAGACATGGTAAGCATGGATACCGAGCTGGGCAGCATAGACAAAACAATGTCCGTGATGGCCTGTCCTGCAACGGGCAGCACAGGCAGAGTGATTTATGTCATGGCATGACTTGTAGGAACCTTTAGTGCTGGATAATCAGTCATGGTGTTTCCAGGCATGAAATATTCAGATAAGAAGTCTACTGCATTTTTGTTTGATCTGTATAAGTGGGGAAAAAAAAAACCTCGAATGAAAGAAAGGCTATATTGGATCGTGGCAAAAGGGAATCCCAGCCCGTGTATCAGTTTCCAGACTCGAGCCAGATTGCAGACCCAGAACCCCATGAATGAAGGGATGACCAGGTTCCCCTGAGGAAGGACTCGGACACAGTACTTACAAGTTTCCCTAGTCCTCAGGTCCTACGGGCTTTTACAATGGTAACTGTACAGTGTGGGAAAGGAAACATTCAGACTTTCTGGGGTCTATTGGATACTGGTTCTGAATTGACTGATTCTAATTCTAGGAGACCCCACAAAGCATTGTGTCCCTTCAGTTAAAGTAGGGGCTTGTGGATGTCAGGTGATTAATGGAGTTTTGGCTGAAGTCTGACTCACAGTTGGTTCAGCGGGTCACCAAACTCATCCTGTGGTTATTTCCCCAGTTCCAGAATGTATAATTGAGATAGATAGAAAGTAGCAGAGTTCCCACACCGGCTTCTTGACCTGTGGAGTGAGGGCTTTTATGGTTAGAAAGGCTGAATGGAAGCCTTTGGAGTTACTTCTACCAGGGAAAATAGTAAACAGAGGCAGTATCGCATTCCTGGAGGAACTGCAGAAATTAGTGCCACCACCAAGGACTTGAAAGATGCAGGGTGGTGGCCTGCATGATATCTCCCTCTAACTTTCCTATTTAGCCTGTGCAGCAGACAAATGGATCATAGAGAATGATGGGTAACTATCGGGAACTTAATCAATGGTGGAAAGGAGAATATTTCCACTCACCATCACCCCTAGTGACCCACTAGGGAATCTTGTGCTTCTGGTTGCAGAGATCTCAAATTCTGCTAAGTTTTGCTTCCAGGCTAGGGAAAGCTCCTGCCTGGAAATACAACAAACACCCATGAAACTGGAAGCTCAGACTTCCCCCTGGCCACTTTGGGCTTCTGACACCCTTAAGTCAACAGGCTAAGAAAGGAATAACATTGTTAGGAGGGGTGATTGATCCAGATCTCTTGAAAATAAAAAAAAAAAAAAAGGGAAAAGAGCCAAGACCTGCTGAGGTGCTTGCTGAAGGTAGAGGAAATACAGAATGGGTCGTCGAGAAAGGTAGTTATACATTCCAGCTGAGGCCACGTGACCAGGTATAGACATGAGGGTTATAATCGATATGAATGCTTTTGTCGTATATCGTTAAGAAGGTCTTCGTGCAGATATTTGTTTTCTTCCCTCGATTTTCTTATCGTGTGATGTAACACCAATTGAGGTACTATCAGTGGTTAACGTATCCTAAGTTATGAGGTTACCAAAAGAATGCCCCTCAAGCAACATTGCCATCTGTTCTAAAAATACGTAAGGTGCTTGAGGTTATACGTGGGATAGATATACTTTTTTAGGCATAATTATGGCCTGTTATTGTTTTTATTTGGAAATTAGGCATGACATAAGGAGATAGGATTGTGTGTCAAGTTGGCAAAGGGTGGACTTGTGATGGCTGTCCTTGGTTGTCAACTTGACTACATCTTGAACCAACTTAAAACCCACGCAGCGGGGCACACCTGTGAGGGATTTTTCTTGATTGGATCATTTAAGGTAGGAAGACTCACCCTAGCTCTGGGCCACACCTTCTCGTGGCAGCCTATACATAAGACATGGAAGAAGGGATCATTGCCCTCCCTCTTGCTAGGAAGCTCATTCCTTCACTGGCATTAGAGCCTACTTCTTTGGGATTCCGACATACACTGAAGACTGAGACTTCCAGCCTGGTGGACTGAGCAACTCCTGGAGCCTTGGACTTTCTGTTGAGAGACTATCTGGACCACAGTCTGTAAGCCATCCTAATGAATCCCCTTTGTGTGTGTGTGTGTGTGTGTGTGTATGTCTGTATGTCTGTATGTGTGTGTGTGTATGTGTGTGTGTGTATGTGTGTGTATGTCTGTGTGTATGTGTGTCTGTGTGTATATCTGTATGTGTGTGTATGTCTATGTGTGTATGTGTATGTGTGTGTGTATATGTGTGTATGTCTGTCTGTGTGTGTGTATGTCTGTGTGTCTGTGTGTGTGTCTATATGTGTATGTATGTGTGTGTATGCCTGTGTGTGTGTGTGTATGTCTGTGTGTCTGTGTGTGTGTCTGTGTGTATGTCTATATGTGTATGTATGTGTGTGTATGCCTGTGTGTGTGTGTGTGTATGTCTGTGTGTCTGTGTGTGTGTCTGTGTGTATGTCTATATGTGTATGTATGTGTGTATGTCTGTGTGTGTGTGTCTGTGTGTATGTCTATATGTGTATGTATGTGTGTGTGTGTGTGTGTGTGTGTGTGTGTGTGTGTTGCTGGGAAGCGCAAACAGAGCCTGATGCATGCTAACTACCAAGCCAGATCTCCATCTCAGCTCTGAGCCTTTAGACAAATGCTCTCACACAACTCCTGCCACAGCTCTAAGATGAGTTCATACTTAAATGGAGCTACCTTTTCCCATGGGCGTACAAAGGCACAGAGAAGGTTCCAGAGTATATCCGAAGTCACACAGCTAGTAGGTGATCGAGCCAACAGACAGCCTCTAGAAAGCTCAACTTGCTTTCCGTCGCTTGTGCTGTCTTATTGGGTAGCCTAGCGTACAGTGTTGGCGCCATAAGTGCAAATGCACTGCAAATGCACTGTTGGTGCAAATTAAAGTATGCTTTCAGAATTCCACATAGTCAGCCCACACCCCGGGGTCCAGATACACAAAACCAACCAACACAGCCCAAAATATCAGGTAAAAATTACAAGCAGGTGCGGCGACACAGACCTTTTAATCCCAACCCTGGAGGGACAGAGTCCGGTGGAGCTCTGTGAGATCAAGGGCAGCCTGGGCTACATAACCAGTTCCAGCCAGCCAGGGCTGCTTAGTGGAGAACTTGTCTTTTTCTGTTTGATTTTGTTGTTGTTTTTCGAGACAGGGTTTCTCTGTTGTAACTCTGGCTGTCCTGGAACTCACTCTATAGACCAGGCTGGTCTCAAACTCAGAGATCTGCCTGCCTCTGCCTCCCGAGTGCTGGGATTAAAGATGTGTGTCGTCACCACCCTGCTACCCTGTCTTAAAGAAAGAACAAACAAAAACAGGGCTGAGGGTGAATCTCAGAGGTAGAGTGCTTGTCTTTGAAGCACAAAGCCCTGAGTTCTGTCTCCATAAAATCATATATCTCTATTGAACACATAGGACTTTTCCTCTTATCATTTGTTATCTCTCAGCAGGCCTGGGTAGATGCCATTCACACCATGCTTACATAACAGCAGACGATGTAAGAGATCCCCTAGAGAAGAGTATGTAGCAGGATGATCAGAGAGGAAGGTGAATATGATGTCATTTCACAGTAGGGACTTGAACATCCGTCGATAATGGCACCCTCAGGGAGCCCTGGATCCATCTCCCTGGTGTACCGAGAAACAACTGCGTATTAAGGGCATACACACTGCTTGGAAAAGTACAAAGAAACATGAGGGGCCAGCAGATGCCTGACTCCACTCTCCCTAGGGGACGAGGATGTGACTGACTGTTCGGGCTGACACTTGAACGTCCAGGGCTAACACATCCAAGTGCCCGGCCATGTCCCCTGGGCACGGCTCACGGTGCTGATGCCTGTCTGGCCTGCCTCCCACTGGCTGGTCTGATTTCTAACTCACACTCGTGAGCAACCTGGGGCAGCGTGCTGAAGTTACCCTTTGGCTGAGGTCATTCCACTACTTCTCTCTTATTCTCTGACTGACTCACATCCTCATCATCCTCCCCATCGTTTGGGTTTTTTTTGTGGGGGGAGGGGTGTACTTGAGAGTGAACCCAGGGTCTCATACATATCCAGACAAAGGCTATACTCTCTACATTACATCTCTCTTTAAGAATATTTTAATTTTTTATCTTATGTATATGGATATTTTGCCATTTGTGCGCCTGGTGCCTGCAGAGGCCAGAAGAGGGCGTTAGATCCCTTGGAATTGGAGTTACAGACAGTTGTGAGCCACCACATGGGTGGGGGAGGGGGGACTTGAACTCAGGTCTTCTGGAAGAGCAGCTTGTGCTCTTAACCACTGAGCCATCTCCCCAGCTGCAGCAGCCAGTCTTTTTACTTTTGTATTTTGAGCCAGGGTCTCACTAAGTAGCCCAGGCTGGCTTTAAACTTGCTATCTTCCTGCCTCAGCCTCCCAAGTAGCTGTATTACTGGCCTGTGTGCCACCAGGACCTGCCTACGCATCCTTAAAGAACCCCCTATGAGGAAGAGCCCCCCTCGTGGGGAGAGAAGGGATGGTAGGTGATCCGGCTGGGGAGGACATGGGGAGTAGGGAGGAACGGGACAGGTGTCCATCCGCCCTAAGTGACCTGTAGAGTCAGTGCAGCTCCAGTTATCCATGGAGGTGAATTAAGCTCCGTTAGTTTCTTTTAAAAATAGAAGTACTGAGAGTTGGAAGGAGCCCAGGCATGGCAGGCTAGGCCATGCAGCAAGCAAGGCACAAAGGGAGCTGCTGCTCCTTCTGACTAGGGCAGAGGCTGTGGGGTGTCAGCTTCTCTCTAGAAAGGGGTCTCGGGGTCTTGTTTTCTGGGTCAGGACCCTTCTTGGAAGCTAGCCACACCCCCTCCAGTCCTGCCTGCTAGGGAAAGGTATGAAGTAATCGGAAGGTCAAATCATGGAGAGTTGATGGGCCTTGACCCTTTCCCTGAAGGCTCTTTGGTTCTGGCTGTGGCTGGATAAAGTTACAGGGGGATCTTTCAACATAGTCTTCCAACAAGGTCAGATCCAACAGGCTCCCTAGAAAGAGTCTAGCCTCCACTTCGTAGATGTGGGCGCCTAGCGCTGACCCTGGTGCTGAATCAAGAGAGTCTGGGTAGGAAAGAGCCCCTGGGAGCCCAGACAAGCTGCCACCCTAGGAAACCCAGACTGCTGAGTTCCCAAATGGCCTCTTTCATTGCACCCATTGGGTGAGCCTTGAACTGTCCCAGGGCCATTGGATAATCAAAGACCTGCTTTTGAAATAGTGGAGGAACTGGAGTAAGTGCTCCTTGGGAAAAGCTGGCCCTTAGCAATGGGCGTAAAGAACTGACTTATACTCTAGAGGGCAGCTCAGTGTCACTGGGCCCAGACATCAGACAGGCTCATTGTCCTGAGTGAGAGCTTGTGCAAAGACCTACACACTCTGCCTCAGGAATGACACCAGGTTGGCTCTCTCTCTCTCTCTTCCTCTCTCTCTTCCTCTCTCTCTTTCTCCCTCTTCTCTCTTCCTCTCTCTCTTTCTCCCTCCCTCTCTCTCTTTCTCCCTCCCTCTCTCTCTTTCTCCCTCCCTCTCTCTCTTTATCTCTCTCTCTCAACTGACTGTAAGCTAGGGGATAAACTTCACTGAACAAAAGACATGAAGGTCTCTGTCCCACTGGAAATGTGGTTGGGGTGCACCTGGGAAGCAGGAAGATCTGAGAAGGAGTCCTCTGCAGAGCGACAGCAGACATGGAAAAACTGCTGCCAAAGGCGTGCAGGTGAAATGGGCACCTCCCGGGACATCCGAACAAGGATGGGGTGCAGGGGTGCAGGTGAAACAGGCACCTCCCGGGACATCCAAACAAGGATGGGGTGCAAGGGTGCAGGTGAAACGGGCACCTCCCGGGACATCCGAACAAGGATCTTGAGGCTGTGCAGATGTCTGCGGACTGCTCTTTCCAGGACTGTGTGTCCGGCATGTGAGGTCAGTGCAGAGGCCAGAGGGCAGACGCGTTGAGAAGGCGGGGTCTGGCACAGGAGGGCCGTGTGCCTGTTCCCGGAGTGAACACAGAGCTTCTAGCACAGAAGCGCCGTGATTCTGGGGCTGCCTTGCTGGGGACAGGGTGCAGAGCGAGTGGCAGAAGTGGCCAGGAGGTGGATGAGGGAACCCGGAGGGGAGAGGATGTCTTCTGTGTGGCTCTGAGGGCCGCACGCTGAGAGCTCTCCAGCAGATGGGATGTGGGGAAAAAGGAAGAGGCTGTAAGACAGCACCCAAGTTTCTGGCCCATTCCACCGGAAGGACAGGGCGGGTGGAGAACGGGGGCTGGTTAGGCGTGGGGGTGAGGGAACCAGGAACTCAGCTTTGGATACGGAGGTTGGAGATGCCTATTCGGTGTGTTGAGTAGGAAGCTGGTTTTGTGAGTCTGCAGTTTGTGAAAGTTGGAGTCACCGGCAAATAGATGGCATTTAAAATCAGAAACACGCTCTATTTGCCCACTATACACAGCCTTCTGATGTCATTGCTATTATTATTTTCATCTGGCAGACTTAGAAACTAAGGCTCAGAGGGAGGTGACTTTGAACCCAATGTGCCGCCACCCACGTAGCCAGTTTACCCTTTGCTCCCGACTCCTCTGCTGCGAGGAACCCCGCCTTTGCATCTTCCAGGGTATTATGCTCAAGGGCCAGACGGATTTGGAGCCATCCTCCAGGAACGAACCGGCCATCGCAGCCACACAGAGATGGAAGGACACGGGAGGCCTGTGCTGTCAGCTTTCTAACGCTATGAAAGTACCTGGGAGAAGCAGGTTGGAGGAGGCAGGCTTGGCCGGTTTTCAGTGTGTTCACTCAGGTCTGTGTTGAGGCAGAAAACCATGACAGAGGGACATGGAGCAAAGTTGCTTGTCTCAAGGAGCCCAGCACACGGAGGAAGTGATCCAGGATGTTTTACAAGGCACACCCCTGGGGCTGTTAACTACAATCTTCGGGGAAGATTTTGGGGAAGATCTTTCCTCACTTTGGGGAAAGAGAAAGAAAGGATAGAAAGAAATTTTCATCGCTTTTGCAGGCAGCCTTGATATAGAAAGAGAGAGAGGCAGAAATCGTCACAGCCTCTTTTAGGCTGTCCTAAGCTTGAAGAGGAGGAGCTGACAGTGAGTCAGACTAGTGAACTAAGTATCAACACACCAAGGATGGACAAACCAACCAACCGGGCTTCAGACGTTTTATACCCTAAGCAAAAGTTCCCATAAACCTCTGTGGCACACAATCCCAAGAATAAGCTACACAGTGCCAGACCGGCTGCACCCAACCCAAATTATAGCCACCTGTATCAATCATTCCAACTCCAACTCATAAACACCTACCACACCTGGGGTGGGAGCATAAACCTAGTCCAAGCGCCATTTTGCGTTTTTAAAGAAACCAAAATAACAAAAACTTCTTCACCCCACAGTGACCTTCCTTCATGCAGTCCCCCATTTTCTCACGCCCCACTTAGTACAAATTCACCAGTGGATAGACCAAAGAATGGAGTTAGCACCTTGTGAGCTAGTGACCTTTCTCTTTAAAAAATTTTTAAAATACTGTAAAAAAAAAAATGTGTGTGTGTGATGTGCCACCTTGAGCCTGTGTATGTCAGAGAACAACTGGCTGGAGCTGGTTCTCGCCTTCTGCCATGTGGGTTCCTGGTATCAAACTCAGGTTGTCAGGTTTGGCAGCAGGTGCCTTTAGCCTCTGAGCCACCTTGCAATGTTTATTTATTTTACTTATGTATACAAGCGTTTTTCCTGTATGTATAGCACATGTGTGCCTGGTTCCCAGAAGAAGGTGTCTGGTCTCCTGGAACTGGAGTTACAGACAATTGTAAGCTGCCATGTGGGTGCTGGCAACCAAATCCGGGTCCAAACTGCTGAGCCTTCTCTCCAGCACCAACATATAAGCCTTTTGGAAGGCACTTCATATATCCAAACCACACAGAGCCATTGATGGCTACTTTTCTTTCTTTCTTTTTTTCTTTCTTTTTTTTTTTTTTTTTTTAGTCCTGGCTTTTCTGGAATTCACTATATAGACCAGGCTAGTCTCAAACTCACAGAGATCCTCCTGCCTTTACTTTCTTAGTGCTTGAGATTAAAGGTGTGTGCCACCACCCTGAGCCACAGTTACTTTTTGTTTGTTTGTTTGTTGAGACAGGGCTTCTCTAGGTAGCCCTGACTGTCCTGGAACAAGCTCCAGAGACCAGGCTGGCCTCAAACTCACAGAGATCCGCCTGCCTCTGCTTCCCGAGTTCTGGGATTAAAGGCATGTGCCACCACTCCACGGCTGGGAGGGTTACTTTTTGAGAGAGGAAACAGCATCTCACTGTATAGCCCAAGTTTTCAATCCTCCTGCCTCAGCCTCCCAGACACTGGATGATAGGCATCGTACTTCCTCCACTGACGGTCCTTAGTGAGACATTCCATGGTCGGAGTGGCCTTCTGCAAGAGTCACCGGGGGCAGGCATGCAGGCCAGATGGCAGTAGGAGAAACTTCCCAGGAGGAAGTGGGCCGTGTGGGTGGGAAGGAGGAGACTTAGGTGGTGGGATGAGGAGGAGGTGAGGAAGACCGACAGAGCAGAGCTTCTGTCTGAGGAGGTATGGGGGCTGGAGGCCAGGAATGAGTCAAGGGTGAAGTTCCAGACGGGGGTTGACGACAGGGAGATGAGCATGAGGCTGGCTTGAGCAGAGAGGGCGAGGCTGGTTGGAGAGGGAACTTGGTCCTGAGGCTGAGTGAATCCAGAAAGGATGATGTTCTGCCATCCAGGAGTGTGTCCCTTATAGGCAGGCTTCACAGAGCCAGCAGACTGCAAGGCGAAGAACTGAGGGGACCCACAGGCAGGTGAATGAGCAAGGAGCAGGAGCCCAGTGGTCAGCATCTGGAGCTGTAGGTCATTAAAGAAGTGTGTGTCCAGAGGACAGAAGCTTGGAGAAGGCGACATAATGCAGGGTAGGGGTTGCTCAGGGTAAAAACAAAGTCTAGAACAGGGGCCTGGCATGCTCCTGCCCCTCACTGGCCCTGTGCCCTGGGAAAGGTTTCTAAACTGCTCTGATGGGTCCTATTTTCTCGTCTGAGAATGCAGAGGGTCTGATAGCTGTCCTGAGGACAACTTAACCAGGAGCTGCCGTTGCTGAGTGCCCGCTGACCCACTATGGGAACATGGGGACGCTCCTGGGGAAGGGAGCCCAGGCAGCCCAGGGGAGAATGCCGTCCCACGTCCCAAAGGGATGGGGTATCAGTAAAAGAGTGACCTCCCAGGGGCAACAGCTGGGGACAAGGAACTTCGCATACTCACCTCAGCTCATTCACCTACAGCACCAGGATGGAGTGAGTATCCAGCATCATGCCCATTGCACAGATAGAAAAATGAGGGTCACAAAATTGTCCTTGGCGATACCATCAGTCATGGACGGACAGCAGAGGGACGGGACCCAGAAATGGCAATGCTGCTCACAGGATGTTTGCTGGGTGGCCACACGTCCTGGGAGGAGCAGCCTTGGAGGACTCAGAGGCCCACATAGAGAAGCCAGGGGGTGGAGAGGAAGTGGTGGTGGGAAGGGTGGACCACACGGGGGTGGGGGTGGGGGACTGGTGAAAGAAGAAGTAGGAAGGCACGGGAAGGGCGTGGGTCAAGCAGAGTTCTTTATGAGGAAGAGGGACAGGTGGGAAGGCTCCGCTCCTGGGATCCCGCCATGGACGGCAGGTGTGGATCCCTGCAATAGCAGTGGCTAATATCACCAGTCCCTGTGGCCACTGTTTGCTTCCCCTCACCTGCCTCTGGGGAGTCAACTCCAGCTAAGCCAACTCCAAAGCTGTAGGTGAGGAAACACACCCCACCACGCCCCTCCCCGGGATGAAGGCAGGTTGTGTAATGCCAGCTCCTAGAGAGGCAATTCAGGTTGTCAGACGTGGCCACAACCCACAGGAAGCTCAATTCTCTGCCTCATTCAGGACGGAGGGACTCCAGAGAGACTCGTGAGAAGAGAGACACACTGAAGCAACAAATTAAACCCCATGTGGTGGCTCACACCCAGAATCCCAAGACTTGGGAAGCTGAGGCAGGAGGATTGTGACTTCAAGCCTAGCTGGGAAACATTAGTGAAACTCTGTCTGTAATTTAATAATAATAATGATAATAATATATGAATGTTAATAATATTAATATATAATAGTACGTGTTATGTCATTATATTTATTACTATTATTATTACCATCATCATTATTTCTTAATCTGGGCATGGTGTTGCACCCCTCTAACCCCAGCATTCAGAAGCCAAGGCTGGAGGATTATGAGTTCAAGACAGCCTGCACTACATAGGAAAATAGATCTCAAAGTAAAATAAAGAATTGTTCTGAGGTGAAGCCTCTGAGCGTGAGTCTGGATGCAGTTAAACCGGTGAGCAGCCATGCACCTGTGCGTGTCTCTCTATCCATCCACAATCTCTCCACACACCCATTTATCTACACATCCACCCATCCACTCATCAGCCCTGCCGTCATCCCTTCACCCATCATTAGCGGCTGCATTTTATTGAGCACCTGCTAGGTCCTCTAGGTGCTGAGGGATCCTTGTGTTTTGTGGGTTCCACGGTCTTTGGTGTGTGACACAGCATAGGATGCAATGTGAAGGCAGCCGTAATAGGGAATCAATGACCTCTGAACACAGTAGACGGGGGAGGGGGGGCACGGAGTCCCAGTTGTGACCTGAAGACTAGAGTGGGAAGGGGTGGAGGTGAGTGCTTTGAGAGGGGTAGAGAGGGAGGTGACTGAACTATGGGGGTGTTAGTCTTCCTCAGGATAATGATGTTGATGACGGGGAAAAGGTTGCTGGTGTTATAACTGAGAACTCTGGACAAGGTCCTGAGATGACATTTCTACCCTACCTTCTACTCCAGCTGTGACAAGTGCCTCAAATCATAGAAGGTGATGCAGAGCTTCCAGCCCAGCTACCTGTGACCTAGGGCACCCTAATTCTTTCCTGAACCTTAGGAACAGGCTGCCTCCAAGCCTAGGAAGAGTCTGGGAGAGAAACAGGGATATATCCTACTTTCCAGGGTAAAAAAACCCAGAATCACACAGGTCCAGCTCCTTCTGGACAAGGTAGGGAGGGGTCCCAAGGACTCCTGGGAGGCAGGAGCTCAGAGGTGGAGGCAGCAGAGGGAGCCAGAGCGGAGCTTGAGTCTGGCTGCCTTTTTGGAGGGGTCTGAACATGCATGGCCCAAAGTCACTGGGGCAATCCCCAGGGAACCCACTTCCTGGGATGGCGTGGCTAATCCCTGGTGAGGAAAGCCCCTCACAAACGTACCCCATGTTGCTTCTCTAGCAACGCTGAACTTCAGCCTGAATCTGTATTCTTCCTTGTTGGCATTCACCAGTTAAGGAGTGTGAGGCTGTGCAGTTCTGGCTGGCGATTGGGCTGTTTCCCAGAATGTTCCATACTTCTCCCCTCTCTACCTCTGCCTATTCTATGCCCTGGGTATGAATATCCCTTCCTTCCCGTCGGGGTAGGAGTCTCACCTGCAAATTGCCATCTCCTCTTAGACAGCCCTCCAAAATGCCTATCTCACCTGCAGCCCTATCTCCACTTCCTGGGGAATGTCCCCAACACAGGAAATGGGCTGCATAAGCCCAAGAGCATACCCAGGCAACTGGCTCTGATGCTCTGTCCTCATCGTGTCAGGAGGTGGCTGTCCAGAGCCTTCTGTTCCGGCTAGCTGCCCAGGGCTGCTTCTCTAGAAGGACAGGGAATTTGGGTCTTTCTGGAGAAAAGCTCTGAGTGTGCAGAAGAACAGAGGCCTTGAAACCCACATGGGGAGTTTCCAAAGCAGTGCTCAGGCTGTGTCCCTAGCAACAGAGTTGTTGACTGCAGCATGATCACCCTTTACCGTGCTTTTGCACAGAGCGGCATGTGCTGGCCTTGGCAGTAGGAGACAGGAGCCACTGGAAGGGGGTGGGGGATGGGGGACAGTGAGGTTAGGAGATACCCATAAGGGCAGGTCAGCAGTCAGCTCCCTCCCACCGCTTCCTCCTGTCTCGAGGTTACAGATTCCTACACCCTGGTTCTTAGCCCAGCCCAGTCTTGACTGGGACATCCATCAGGCACTCCTCTCTGTGCCCATAAGGGTGTGTGCCCTCCCCTGCCACCCTCTCTGAAGCTCTGGAAGCCTGGCCTGGGAGCAAGGGCCCAGCCAGACAAGCTAAAGGCAAAGCCCCTGCCCAGCTATGGCTGTGGAAGGGCCAGAGTCTCTGCCAGCGGCAGAGTCTTCACTCCAGCGAAGAAATGCTGGCATGGGACCTACCACAGGAAGACCCCATCTTTGCCCGTTCTACCATCTTGATTGGCCCCTGGAAACTGCCTAGACTTCCCTCTGAGGCCCAGAGAGCATCTGTGAGATGCCCTGGGTCACACAACAGGGCAGTGGCAGAGGGTTCCACCCACAAGGAAGTTTAACCAAAGTAGGGGAAAGCCCAGGACCTGAAGCAGCACGGCCTCCTGGGTCGGGGTGGGGTGAACTTTCTCCTCTCGATCTCAGGCATGTCCTAGGGACTGAAGGGCTTATACACTGAGTGCTGTTCTGAGTCTGGTCTCAACAGACAATGGCCGCTGTTCGTACCGTCACTTCTAATGAAAATTTAATGGCGGTTCAATGATTAATATGGGGCCAGACCTGATAGCATGAGTGAGGGTTAGCGGAGGTAGGAGTGGGTGGGTGGGGGATAGGGTGTTATTGCAAATTGCCTCTGGTCACTTTTGGGCAGTGAGGAATCAGACCCAGAACTCTTAAGTGTCAGAATCAAAGCCCAGGCATCCGCAGGCCTCCACCGGGCTGTGCCAGGATGCTGTACACCCGGAGGGAGGTATTTAAAGGAAGGGAGGCTCGGGCCTGGAAAGGCCTCTTAGTCTGGGAGACTGACCAAATTCAGCAATGCTGCAACCTTGGGGCAGAATAGAAAGAAAATGAAGAAGGGAAGGGAAAGGGGTCCCGCCCTCCCGCACCCTGGAGATGTGGGAAGGGGAACGCCCACCCTTCACCCCACACCCTGGGTTTGTGTTTCTCGCTGACCAGAGAGCCTAGAGTTCCCCCCACACAACTGACAAGATCACACTGTGGATGGAGCTGGGCTGGGTCTCAGTTGGTAAAGTGTCCGCTAGCACGTACATGCAAGACACCCATACGCATAAAAATAAAGACATTCTTAAAAGCAAACACCCTAACCATCCACAGGGGTGGGCTCAGAAGACAGGCCCTTCACTGATACTGTGTGATGTGCATGTTGGTGACGTTGAGGTCCAGAGACCATCTGCAAGATGCTCTAAGCTGGACCACAAAGTAGTGGGATTCCCTTTTATTTTGTGATGGGGTCTCACCGACACCCATGAGCTCTGGTAGTTCAATCCAGCCTTGGAACTGAAACCTGCCTATATCACCCCCAGGTAGCCAGGATGCCAGGCCTAAGCCACTAGGCCTGATTTTGCTGCTGACTTTTTTTTTTTAAATTTTCTTTCTTTCTTTCTTTCTTTCTTTCTTTCTTTCTTTCTTTCTTTCTTTCTTTCTTTCCTTCTTTCTCTCTCTTTCTCTTTCTTTCTCTTTCTCTCTCTCTTTCTCTCTTTCTCTCTCTCTTTCTTTCTTTAATAAGCCCTGACTTTGCTTCATAGTCACTTGTCCTGAAATTCTTTCCTGGGCACGGATGTGACAAACTCCTGCTATGTTGAAAATTCCACACGGGTCTCCAGGAAGTGTGTGGTAATGCTGATCAGGCCTCCAGGGCAGCCTGGTGTGCCGCTCTACAGAAGTAAGCATCTCTATCTCTCAGTCTCTCTTCATTCCACTCAGAGCAGAGGCAAAGTGCCCCATTTCTGGGAACTGGACTTCCCAAGCCACTGAAGTACACATGGATACACGGTAATTAAATTAAATTAAAGCCCCACTGGGCTTTGCCCCCTGGGGTCAGGGCCAGCCTGGGGAAGGGCAAGTGGACAAAGTCTGTAAGCCTCACCCGAGCCTTGGTTTCCTCAGAATAGATGGAGGTAGGCCTTTTCCAGAGAGCAGCACTGTAGCATGCTCACCCTCCTGTGGACTAGCTGGCATGGTCCCTGACCTTTGCTCAGGCCTCCACACTGTCCCTACAGAGCACCAGGCTTGAAAGAAGTTCACTAGCACTAGGTCAAGGGATGAGATGAGTTGAAGCTGAGGCCCCGGGCTCTGCTAATAGAGGAACCAAGAAATGTTCTTTTTGAAAAGAGAAGTATGTCACTATTAGGGCCCTTGACACAGACTCCTCACCTCTGTCCTGAGTCCAGTGACCATTCTCTGGAAAGCCACAAACATTCCCGAGCTGGACTTCCACTGAATTAGCTCAAATTCTTTGAATTTCTCTAGTCTGGAAGGATTGAGGGAGGGGACAGGGGACGGGGGATGACCTCCAAAGAGGTTAAATAGGTCACCTCAACGTTAGGCACCACCACAAGCAGAGGGACCCATGAAGATCTTCACCCAGCCTTCTGGCACCATGATGTCACTTCGGATGCTGCTCCTGGCTGTCCTGCTTCTGGGGACTTCTCTGCAGCAAGCCAGTGCTGGTGAGAACCGGGCAAGGGAGCATCGCCTTAACCACACGCAGACCACAGCAGAAACACAAGCAGAGGTCATAAGCAAGACAGCAAGAGCGCTGAGGGGAGGGGGTTGGATAACGGGGCCGAGGATGACAGGGATGATGTTTCTGACGGGCGTCTGTCCTGGGCATCCATGGTGAAGAGCCATGGGCAGCACATCTGGTTCTGAGATGTCAGGACATAGTGGCCTCGACTGTGAGCTTATGGTGCCGAATGAACGAGTCTCAGAATTGCTATCATTATGTTCGCTTCGTGAACAGGCATCACGTATCATCAGGGAACAGCGTAAAGATGGAGGATTGGTTCCAAGAATGTATGAAAAGAGGTTTTTATATTTAGCTTAGAAAGGGAAGTTGAAATAAGGCTCCTAGATGCAGACAGCTGCACATGCAGACACACACAGATGGATGTGTAAACGTGGACACAGGGAGTCTACACACACACACACACACACACACACACGCACACACACATGCATACACGCAGTGGTAACAAACACTGGGAACAACAGAAGACAAAGAGAGGCACGTGCGGTTACCATCCAGGGGCTCACACAGGCACACATGGCGACACTCCATGGGTCCCCATGCACGCCAGGAGACCCTCCTCAGGACACCTGCTTCCTATTGCTCTTTTAGCTCGAGCCACCAATGTAGGCCGGGGAGTGCTGCCTGGAGTACTTTAAGGGGGCCATTCCCCTCAAGAAGCTGATAACGTGGTACAGGACCTCCGAGGAGTGCCCCAGAGATGCCATTGTGTGAGTGTCCCCACTCCTAAGACTCCTTCCTCTACTGGGTGGTGAGTGGTGGACCTTAGAGCACCCAGGAAGGCCCCCGGGGAAGAAGGAAGGAGACCACAGTCTTCTTCCCTGGGGCCAGCAGCTCAGGGCACACAGGGAAGCCCTTACACCCCACACAGATGAGAGAGGTTCAGACTCTTCGTTTATTTATGGTGAAATTGGATCGGACATGCCAGGTAACAGAGCCAGCAGGCAGGAATACAGTCACCTCCCCTTCTGAGTCTGAGCTGAACAGAGGATAACACGCAGCCAAAGGCTCTGTGTCTCTTCCCTTTGTCGGGCTGTAGGGGCTCTGGGGGGGGGGGGCAGGCATGAAGTCCCTCAGCCCTGTCCCTAAGGAGGCTGCAATGGAGTCAGGACCCCAGTACTAAAGAGTTGCTAGTGCCGTATGTGACTTCATCCACTTCTCACCCGGGAACCTCAGAGTGCAGGCCGACGCAGGTGGCGCTGGTTGCAGAGCTCTGGGAGGCCTTGCTGTCCTGACACTCAGTGGCTTCTTCTTGGCAGGCTTGTGACTATGCAGGACAGGCTCATCTGCTCGGACCCCAAGGACAAGCATGTGAAGAAGGCCATCAGACACCTGAAAAGGTTGCGGCAGCAGCCTGGGACCTCCCCGCAGCATGTGGAGACCGCAGCAGTGGGTGCATGACCTCAACCCAAAACTCCCTGCGTCCAGTGGCAGCCTTGAGAGCCCAAGAGAAGCCACAGAGCGGGAGTCCCTGTCCCTTTTCATGAACTCAAGCTGCGGCACAGCAAAGCTCTGATTAAAGTCCTCCTCCTTCAGTCTGGGTCATCGTGTTCTGTCGCCATAGCCCAGAACCAGTTCCCCTTTGGCTGGTCACACTGCAAGGTTCCTCAGAGGACGGCTGGCCCTGCTCTGCCCAGGTCAGAAAGGTAAACTGAGGCTGAGAGGGAGTCATGGCCCCATACAAGTGAGAGATGCTCCTGGGGAGACATGGGTCGGGACAGGGCAGAGCAGAGGCACAGCACGGCAGAATCCTCACAGGTGGCTCCTTCCTCCCCCTGTATTCCATGGAAAGTGTCCCAGGGGGCCCCAAGGATGGCATGTCTTCTCTGCACCCAAAGTCTGCCAGTCACCCTAAGACCAGCCCCTATTTTTGCCCCACATGGAGCTGAAGTCATCCTGCACTGGGCTCTGTCACAAACACGTTCAGACCCTTCTGTGTGTGTCTGACTTCCTGCAGCCCTGCACCCCTTCCACTTCGTTTCTGAGCCCCTTGCTGCAGCCTGTCTGGCTCTGGGAAATCACCACCCATCCCCTTCCTAAGCCTAGGCTCTGTCTCCACCTTCAACTTAGCTCTACAGCTAAGCTAGCTTTAGGAGCCTGGGTCCCCTGTGAGCTCCAGAAGCCCAATCACCTAAGACTCCCCAGACTTCAGTTCCCTCTGGCCCCTGGCTCCAGCTGGGCCCTGGCCCCTGGTTTCTCCCGAGTCCCCTCTGTACACACGAAGCACTGCTCTGATGCCAGCCTCGCAGTGTGTGGGATTTCCTCCCAAGTTCTTAACGGATGCCCTGCCACTGGCCTCTGGTGCTGGTGGCTCTCCAAACTGTGCCTGTGTGTGCTTGTAGAGCTGGCTCTGCCCTTCCGCTGGGGGCTCTATGAACACTCTGGGAGCACTGGGAGCCACTGAAGGATTGGCACAGGAGGCTATAAGACCCCTCGGTCCAGGCCTACCTCAGAGCTGCAGCCACCACAGGCTGTGGGGAGAGTCAGGGTCTTGGCATTCCAGATCAACCTTGCCCAACCAGCATGACTCCCTTCCTGGGCCAAGTTGTCGCAAAGCATGAGTCCTCTTCTTCCTAGAATTCTACCAGCCTGACTGTACTCTGGGCTGCAATAGTTAGTTATCTAGGGGAACATTTTTAACCCATTTCTGCCACCGTGTGGCCAGTTTTGCCCTTGCAGAACAAATGCCAAGTGTACTAACAGGGCTGGGAATAAGACCAACACATCAACAGCCAGGAGGCTGGCTGGTGGCCATGAAATGGCTTCTCTGTGAATCCAAGGTCCTTCTACCACAAACCGGCTTCTCTTCGTCGAGGACCAGGGGTATCCTCTCAACAACTGCTTAGGATTCTGAGTCCCGAGGCAGCCTCAGCTGAGTCTTTGTGGGAAAGTAGCCTCTGGATCCAGGGGCTGGAGAAGGGGTGACCAAACTGGGGCAGAAGGAGGTAGAGGCGACACTCTTGAAGACAGCAAAGAGCCTGAAGGTCTACATTCTGTATCCCGGAGCCAGCGGGCCCCCAGAGTACGCCCGGCCTTGCTTGCTTGGCTTTTTTTTGCTGTTGAAGTCTTTCTTCCAGAGACGCCTCTTCGGTAAACTCAGATAAGCAGAGCAGGCTGTAGAGACCCGGAAGAGGTGGGAGGTGGCCCATGGGTTCTGCAGAGAGAAAAAAGATTGTTTCAAGGCTACTGGGCAGGGCAACAAAATGCAGGGTTCTGAACCCCCTGGTCAGAAGCAGGAGGGTATGGGTTTTTTGAGGAACCATGGCTCCAAGACTCCCGTGATTAATGAGAGAGGGCGGAGGATGGGAAGGGCGGGAGGACTGTGAGGGAGCCTACAAGGTGTACACTGGTCCTTCTGTATTGACAGTGACTTCCTGTCACAGTTTCCTTACAGTGCTCGGTGTACACCACCTCCTCCAGGAGACCTTCCATGGTCTCCTTAGTTTTGTAGGACACTCCCAGCCCAACACACACTTGCCTAATCTTAGCCAAACGTCACGGGTCACTTAGCGGGGCTTATAGCCCCACCCCTACCCCCACACACGTTTAAAGTCTCTTGATAACTTGGGTCAGCTAACTCAGTAAATGAATTATTTATATAGTGGACATTTGATAGTATATTTTGCCAACCGTGGCTGAATGGATTCCTAAAGGAACACCAGTGAGGAAAGAAATTTCCAGAGAACCCGTAACAATGAGGCTCTTGGAAGCACCACCAAAGAGGTGGAAAACTGAAATTGGGCAGTTCTGCAATTCCACACCAGGGGGCGCTCCGGAACTGTAACAGAGGTCCAAGGTTGCCGAGCGAAGCGGGCACTCTGGCCTCAGCTGATTGAAGCATCGGAAGGTCTTAGGCAGGGATATCTGTAGCTGGTCCGGATGGTCCCCTGAGGAGCAGAGGTCAGGAAACCACCAAATACACTGCCAGAGCTAGCAAGGCCACGAATATCAGATAGTGTTTGTATATCTATGATCCAATTTTTGTGAGTTTTAGAAGATTGTAGGGTTGGTGAGATGGCTCAGAGGATAAGAGCGCTGGCTGCTCTTCCAGAGGTCCGGAGTTCAATTCCCAGCAACATGGTGACTCCCAACCATCTATAATGAGATCTGATGCCTTCCTCAGGTATGCAGGTGTATACATGCAGACAGAACACTCATGCACACACACACATACACATAATGATTATAAATGCATGATCTCATACCTGTAATCCTAGCACCTGGGGGAGAGGCAAGAGGATCAGGAGTTCAAGACCAGTGGAGAATCCTTGTAGTTCAGGTACTTCGCCGACTGGGGCAGGAGCATTGCGTGCACCTAAGAGCAGCCTGGGAAACGTTGAGAATGCCTTTGTCTTAGTTGCTTTTCTATTGTGATTTCCTATTGTGATACATGACTCATGGATCATGTATCCTGGCTGTCTTGTTGCTCTGTAGACCAGGCTAGCCTCAAACTCAGAGCTCTGCCTGCCTCTGCCCCCTGAGTGCTGAGATTAAAGGTGGCACTCTTCTGCTGCAACCGTCACCACCACCACCGCCACAGCAGCCATACAGGGCTCACATCTTGATCCACAACCACAAGGCAGATAAAGAGAGCACCAGCAATCTTTTGAAGCCTCTAAGCCTGCCCCCAGTGACACACCTCCTCCAACAAGGCCACGCCTCCTAATCCTTCCCAAACAGTTCCACTAACATATGAGCCATGGGGACCATTATGGTTCAAATTACCCTCTCATCTCAAAAAGTATATATTATCAACCCTCTAACCAACCCTAAAAACCCTCTAACCAATTCTGAATCTTGACCCCAACCATCTCTTTCGTGGAATTCTCAGACACCTGCCCTAAGCCATCCAACGACCAGGTACAAGGTGGCAACAGGGACAGCTCCTTATTGCTCAAGTCTCTCTGGAAACATGCCAACTCAACAACCCTACACTTGTTCCCGCCTGGCCTGGGGCCTATTTTTCTCAGACTCCTTTCAACCTCTGGACTGCCCACAGGATGTGCTGGTCGGTGTGGTGGATTCTCTTGACTCAGAAATCCAACCAACCAGTTCTTCCAGGGACCACAACCTCGATGTCATCATGTGGTCACTTCCACGAACCCCACAGGTGCACTTCAAAGCAAGATGTCAGTGGCAGCAGGAGCAAGAAAAGGAGACACAAACCCACACTGCTGCCTGAAGTAGCCTGAGTTCCTTCTGAAGCTCTCTACCAAGGTTCTTAAATTCACACACACACACAAAAATTCAGAACAAGTCAGTATGAAGCAGATTTGGTGATTGCTAAGAGATTTTAGGTAGCTTCTCTTCTAAAGGACCCCAGTTTGATTCCCAGCATCCATGTGGCTGCTCCCAATTTCTGTTAACTCCAATCCCAGGGGATTTGATCCCTTCTTCTGGGATCCCAAATATACCAGGGATATAATACATGGTATGTATACATACCATACATACGTATACATACATATATACGTATACATAGATATATGCAGATGGAACATCCATACAGGTAAAATGATTTTTAAAGATATTTTAACACAGATTTGAGCATGGGATGAAGGAGGAAAGGCACTTAGGGAACGGACACATATGTGAGTCATAGAGGTAGAGCTTCAGAGACTTCTGAAGTTAAACCCTTAAGGGGTTTGAGGACTCTCCCTCCCTCCTCACCCCTTTCTAGACCAGGTCTTACTATGTAGCCCTGACTGGCCTAAACTCAGAGGTCTACTTGCCTCTGCCTTCGGAGTACTGGGATTAAAGGCATACGCCATCATGATCAGTTAGGAAAATTTAAAAATGAGATCATAGGGTGGTTTCTAGTGTGCACTGGAGAGGAGTACAGGCTGATGAAATAAAACCACAGATCCCAAGGATTATAGAGATCCTCACTGTACTAGGTCACGAGGGGTTAAGACATGTTTTGACTACAAAAAAACAAAAAAACAAAAAAGCAACTCATAATGTCTGTGAGGTTTTCACAGAAGTTACTCCTTCCCAGTTGTAAACCCATAAAGACCTTTGAGTTTAAAGGTCACATACACTCGGGGTGGGGGTGGGGATTCAGCACGGTTCACTGCTCAGTTAACATCCTTATTTGAATTCTATTAAAAGAATGTCTCTCTGTAGGCAATTTTTGTGGCCAGTTTTGTTAGCCTTGCTGGAACTCTGGACTCTCAGTGGGGCAAAGGCTTCAACTAGACTCCGGTGAGGGGCTCCTTTTCCTTGCCACACCCCAACATGCCTGCCCTACCTCTCTCAAACGCCTCCAGCCTCAGCCACTGCCTGGCTTCTCCATCAACACTGAACTTGGCCTCTGGCTTGTTGGGGTGCCAGTTAAGTCTGCTGCTATTCTGCCTCAGCTGCCCTTACAGGAACCTTGCTGCTGCCTTGTGGTCCCATGGCCATTATGTGGGCATTCCCCATTTATATTGGTAGGTTGTTTTGTCAACTTGACACAAGCTTAAGATTTATCTGAGAAGAGGAACCTCAATTGAGAAAAGGATGCACAGGCCTACAGGGCGTTTTGATTAGTGATGGATGTGGGAGGGCCCAGCCCACTGTGGGCAGCTGGTCCTAGGCTGTATAAGGCGGAACAAGCCATCAGGTGCAAACCAGTAAGCAGTGCTAGCTTTTCTATGGCCTCTGTTTCAGTTTCTGCCTCCAGGTTCCTGCCTTGGTTTCCCTCCATGGTGGACTATGGCTCAAGATATGCAGGTTAAATAAATCCTTTCCTATCCAAGTTGTTTTGATCATGGTGTTTATCAAAGTGATGGAAACTAGCCAGGACACCAGCAGTGCCTCTCTTCAAAGCCCACCCGGCAAGCAAAAGAACCAGGACTTTGCCAAGAACTGTGACCTGCTGGCATGCTGAAGTTAAGATGGCCTGCAAGTTTGAGGGCAGCCTAGACGGCACACTGAGACTTCCATGGGCTCTGTCGGCATGTATGCACACACTTGTTTGTCCATCCACAGATGAATGGGAGAGGGGACTTCTGAGCACTCGGGAGCCTGGCTGCACCTCAGCGTGGTCTCTGGATGTCATGAGGTCTGCAGAAGTAAAGGATTCATACTGGATGGTGGGCTGCAGGCCATCAGCTGTCAGGCCAATCAAAGTGAAGACCGAGGGCAACTTCCCTCCCTGGAGTGAAGCAATTCCCGCCAGCAGAGGCACCACACCCTCCCACATGTCATTGTGGCAAGACAGCAAAGGAAGCAAAGAAAAAAGGGTAAGGCTGTGTGCACAATCAGAGACTCCCCTAGATTCAGAGCTTTATCGCAGTCATTTAGTGTCCCATTGGGATTTTGGTGGTGGTGTTTTTTTGAGGTCATAGTCTCCCCTATGTAGTCCAGGCTCACTTTGAACTCAATCCTGCATCAGCCTCCTGGTCGCCAGGATTCCACATGTGAACTTGACCACACCACTGCTTTAACGCTTTAAGGACAGGCCTCTAGGGCCTAGGACCTAGACAATGCACAGCATACTGTGTGCAGGGTTCCCAGGAACTATAGATGATTTTAAATAAAAATATTATTTTCCATGTGAAACATTCTATAACCACCTTTATAAAATCTATAGGTTGACCTTTTTTGTTTTGGTTTTTTGAGACAAGAGTTTCTCTACACAGCCCTGGCTGTCCTGGAACTCACTATATAGACCATACTGGCCTAGAAGAGATCCACTTGCCTCTGTGTCCTGAGTACTGGGATTAAGGGTGTGTGCCACCATGCCCAGCTCCTCTCTTTTGGTGACTTTTTTCTTTAAAGATTTTGTGTATGTGTGTATCAGTGTATATGTATAGGTGCAAAGAGGCCAGAAGACATCAGATCCCCTAGGAGCCTTTTACAGGGGTGCTGGGAACTGAACTCAGATCCTCAGGGGGAAAAAAAGATTCTTAACCTCTGACCACTTCTGAAGCCCTATAGATTAACTCCTAATTTCTGGATAATTCTTGAGTTGACTCTCTGAGTAATTATCTTAACATTTTGTGGTTGTCACAGCCCCCATTCTATTTCATTTTCGGTTTTTATTCCTACTTCTGCATAGCTCTTATTGATTTTTCCAAGCCTTTTTATTTTTAAAATTTTAGGGCAGAGAGATAGCTCCGAGCGGTTAAGAGCACTGGCTGCTCTTCCAGAGATTTGGTTTCCATTCCCAGCACCCACAGGGCCACTAACAATCTGTAACCTCAGTTCCAGGGGATCCGACTCTCTCTTCTGGTCTCTGGGAGGACACTGCACACACATGGTATACACACAGATGCTAGCAGAACACCCATACACACAAACCGCAACAACAAAAAATTGTAGGAGACTCATAAGACGACATGTCAGTCCACGTGATGCGGTTTGATTCTGTTCTGGTCTGTGTCCATCTCAGCACTGTTCTTCCTTCTTCCCTGTGACATTCCCAACGCCCAGAACTGTTTTTCCTTCTTGGATGAGCTTTGCCGGCCTGCATTTTCACCATGGCTCCCTGTGTCTTCTTAACCATTTCCTGCAGTGCTCTCATGTTGTATTTTATATATTTGTGTAATTTTTAGCATGGCTCAGCAGGTAAAGGCACTTGCCTCCAACCCTAATTACCTGCCTGATCCTGGAACCCACGTGTGAAAGGAGAGAACCAACTCCAAGTTGCCTCTGACCTCCTCACACAAATAAATGAAAAATTTTAAGGTTTTGGTCAATATTCATCTGCTCTGTGGTGACATTTGCCATATTATCATCGTGCTACCTTTATTTTTTAATTTTCATTTTTCAGATAGAGTCTTGCTACGTAGCGTAGGCTAACCTTGAACCTTCCTGCCTCTGCCTCCTGCCTGCTAGGATTTACAGACTATGCGTAGCTGCTGTGCTGGTCCCTGATGGCCTGTGTCAAAAGGTTCAGGACTTTGTTCTGGCCTAGTGTAACTTTTCTTAAGGCCCAGGGTTCTCACCACCACAAACATAAGCCATCTTGCTAGTGGATGCAGTGGCTCATGCCTGTGTCAGCACTCAGGAGGCAAGAGGACCACCTTTCAAGGTTAGCCTTGGCTACATAGTGAGTTCTAGGCCAGCTTTGGCTATTGTATGAAACCCAGTCTCCAACCAACCAACCAACCATCCAACCTTCCAGCTACCCTGAAAGCCTACTTCCCCATCTCATCTCCGTCCCAGAAGACACTATGGCCCTGAATGTGTCCACCAGTTTTCTGGGACTTCTTTGTCACATGTGTGTATCCTTTGATTCCCATTCACCCCACCACTCTCTCCTGCAGGTACACACACTCTGGGATCTGTAGTTCTTCCTCAACCACATACTACAGCTCACCCCTGCTGCTTCAAGTCCCATGTGGCCCCATAACTCCCTCCTCCTTATTAATGGCTACCTGAATCCTTTCCAGGTTCTTGACTTCAAATATAAAGCTGTTTGGCTTTTTTTTTTTTTTTTTTTTTTTTTTACAGTCTCATCACATAACCTATCCTGACCTAGAACTGTTGCCTAGGCTAGCCCCAAACTATCAATCTTCCTGCCTCAGCTTCTTCCTGCCTCAGCTTCCAGAATGCCAGGATTACAGGTATGTACCACAGTGCCTGGCTGGGATATGTTTTGTTTTTTTGCTGTGTGTGAAAATTTTTCTTTAGTACAGAATGCACTTTAGAATCACCTGGGAAAGCCTTGCAAAGCATTGCTGTTGTAGGCCCATTCCAGAAGATCCTGATTTAACTGGATTTTGTAAAGAAAACTCAGGTTGTTTTTTGGAAGCTGCCCAGTGGTTCTAATGGACCATCAGTTGTCCAACTAATCCTGCTGTGTTCCCACCTGGCCACACCTCCAACCTTACCTGGTAGGGTTTCTGCTGAGCCTTCCCCATCCGTCTAACCAGAGGGTGAAGCAGCACTGCTTCTCCATCAGAGAACTGACAGCTGGGTGCTTCAAGCAATGACAGCTCCCTGTAGTCTCTCAACCAGGAGCTCACACTCAAGTCTCTTCACCTCCACACCCCGCCTATTTATTCCCATTCCTGCTTCAGCTCCAGGCCCCCTTTAAGACTCTTAGGTTCCAGAAGCCCAGGGAAGATGTGGCTTGTCTGTCTATACCAATCAGGTAATTTCAGGGATCTACCTGATTCTAAGCCAAAGACCTTAGTAAGAAGCCAGGGAGTTAGGGGGATCCTCAGCAGTTAAGAGAACTTAGTTACTTTTGCAGAGACCTGGGTTTGATTCCCAGAATCCACAGAGAGGCTCAGAGCTCTAACTCTACTCCCAGTAGAGCTGATACTCTCTTCTGGCTTCCACGGGCACCACACAAACCTGGTACACAGACATACATGCAGACATACACATAAAATTAAAAAAATGAAACTTTTTTTTAAAAGCCAGGTTTGGCATAGTGGCAGATGCTTATAATGCCAGTATTGGGTGGCTGAGGATCACCACAAGTTCCAGGCTAGTTTGGGCTACACAGTGAGATTCAGGCTAAGGTAGTCTTATTTCAAACGGGGAAAAGAGGAGAGGGAGATAGAGACCAGCCTGCCCTACATGCAACTTGTCTCATAAATAGGAAAACAGGGGCCAGTGAGATGGCTCAGTGGGTGAAGGTAATGGCTGCCTGGCATGATGACCTGAGTTTGACCCCTGGGACCCACACGGTAGAAAGAGAACCAGCTCCTGCAAGTCATCCTGACTATTACATGTGCACCATAGCATGCATACCCTCACACACATAAACACAAATACATTTACTAAAAAAACAACAAACGCTCCCAGGCCCCCACCTACATTCATGTAGACTTAGGTTGAATTTAGTGACAGCCAACACCGTTTTTGAATTCTATAAGCTTACAAACACCTAAAACTTTCCCTTAGACTAGTGTCACAGAATCAGGACTTTGGTTAGAGAAATAGCTGTGGTCACTCAAGAGTCCTCAATGTGCAGCTGTGGCCAGACTGAGGCCTACATATGCTCCGGGCAAGGGCCCTCTCCACCATCCCAGGACCCTGACTGAACTGGTGGCTTTCCCTCTGGCCCTCGTGGAAGGATATAGCGACTGCCATCAGGGCCTTATTTAACCACACCAACCGTGCCACTGCCCTTTGTACCAGTCACAGCTGGAAACCAATAAGCAGGTCTGGGAGGGCTTGTGGCATTTACTAAGTCCATGAGAAAGCTCTGGCCCAGGCTCATCCTCAGCCCAAAGGCCAAGCTGTTTTTCCCTCACCTTGGCAACTGCAGCAGAGAAGCCATCAACAGATTTGTGGCTGGGCCAGTTGGGTCAGCATTAGTCCTAAATCCGTCTGAGGGCTGTTAGTCTTGTTGCTATGTGACAAATCAGTCAGCCACATACCCATTTATTAGCTTTGCTTCTCAGTTAATTGCTCTGGCCTGGTTTTGGTACTGGGTATCAGAAACAGGGCCCTGTGCATAGGCAAGTGCTCTGTCCACAGATTCCTGTGTTACCTCAGGCACAGGCTGTGCTCTCATCTCAAACTCCAAGGCCTCTTTCAAGCTGACATGTCACTGGCAGAACCCAGCTCTTTATAGTTGTGGGGCTGTGGCCTCCACTCTCTTTGTGGAGTGGACTGGGGCATGCTGTGTACCTTTAAAATGTCACAACCAACTTCTGCATGGGCAAGACAAACATTTCATTTTCTAGTTCTTTTAAAGGATCAACAGAGTGGCCCAGGCTCACTCGAGATCCTCTCCCTTGTAATTACGTCCAGCAGGGATTGTGAGTCCACCTGCAGAATCCCTTCACTTTATCAGAGCTTCTCAACTTGGGTTGAGAAGAGAAACCCCAAACGTATTTGGATCTTGCTGTAATTGGAGGAGAGAGGACACAAGGCAAGGGTCACTGGGATCAATGGGAATCCTGCCTCTCAAAGGGGCTTTTCCCACACCCTTAGCTAAACTCCAGCATCAGGGACCAGCAGAAACAGAAGTAGGGGAGCCAAGTTTGGAGAATCAAGTTTCAAGGACAGGCAACAGTGGATACTTTTATTTAAAACAGAAAAGATGAGGCACGATGGATAACAGGTGTGCGGACAGTCAGCAGGGAGACTGAAGGGGTCTCCTGACTGATACTTACTGCTGCTGGTCCAGCCTACCCTGCCCTGCCCTGCATCTCCCCATATTTTCAACCTGGACTCTCCTACAGGAGAGGTCCTAATGTTTAAGGGCAGCCCTGGCCCCACTCCTGTGTGACATCCGCTTCTTCAAAGACAAGTTTCACATCCAAGTTGGATGTGGATGACTGTGATATCTTTCTCTCTCACAAACACACACTCACACTCAACAAAGGATACATAGAAACATGAAAGTTTAATACCTAATGTTTAACAGAAATGACAACAGAACACAGGGACACGCCAGTAAAACGCGGTGAGGTGAGAAGGCCAGAGGGACACAAGAGGGATCACAGCAACTGGGGAATGGCTTCTTTGATGCCCCTGAGGCCCTCTGACAGCTGACCCTGCTCCAAGGATTATATACTGAGGAAGATCAGTAGGTGGGAGCATCACTGAGTGGAGCCTGGAGCTTATACAGCATATTCAAGGATGTCTAGGCTCAGGGGTGGAGAGGGTCAGCACTGTAACATCAGAAGTGGAGTTCCTTACGGTACATCCCGCTCTCCTAAAACCAGATGAAGGGAGGTCCCCTTATATCTCGGTCTTTCAAGACACAGCAGCACCACACACCACTGCACTCAGAGCAGCTTCACTCTGCTACAGGCCTCTCCCTGAAATGTCAGAGTGACTGAATCCAGAGGTGGCAGGAGCTGTGGCAGGAGCTGAGGGACAGGAGGAGCTGGAGGAGGAGGTGTGCTGAGGTCCCCCTAGGCATCCTGGAGATTGCTACTGCTCAGGAGCACCTGCTCTCCAGGCTTGAAGGCTGGCATCCCAAGGTAGGGGCAGTTGGCGCAGCGGAAGGCATCTCCCAGGTAGCACTGTGGAAGAACAGGAGTCACACAGACAGGTTAAAGGCCAAAGGAAAGGGCATCCTGCCATATACCCTGGTACGCCCACAGGTCTCTTGTTTTATGAAAAGTAGTCAGCAAGGGTTCCAGCCAGGTGAGGCGATGCACATCTGTAATCGCTGTGTTCAGAAGCCTGAGACAAGTTTACGGCCTGCCTGAGCTACAGGACCACAGCAAGCTCAGCCACATGACTGAGTAAACCACATCCCACTCCAAGGAAGAGACGCAGGGCTAACAAAAAAAATGATAGCCACCCCTCGGCATGGGGAATGCTGGCTCCCTCTCAGGATAGCCTCTTCCCATGGCCTTCGCACTGGCCCACAATGAGAATACTGATGACAAATTCCTAAG
The DNA here is from genome assembly GCA_026225945.1 of Cricetomys ansorgei. Taxonomy (NCBI): domain Eukaryota; kingdom Metazoa; phylum Chordata; class Mammalia; order Rodentia; family Nesomyidae; genus Cricetomys; species Cricetomys ansorgei. The sequence continues at coordinate 24,807,806 of JAMJFZ010003163.1, forward strand.
TTTATCTAGTCTGTGCCTGGTTTAGGGTGGTCCTAATAGCACCAGGAGTTGGCAAGTGGCGGGTGACGGTACAGGTACGTACATTCCCACAGGCTGACTTGGGCTGAGTGCTCTGCTCCTTTGACTTCTCTCTTTCCAGTTCTTCTGCAAGGCCACAGGTGCTAGGGGGAAACCAACGGTGATGAGACTCGCTACCACCCAGAAACTTCAACTCTAACAGTGCTAAAATACACTCTAAGGTTTTTCTCTTACCAAGCATCAGGTTAAATGCTAGGGGTGAGGCTGCTGGGTAAAGGGACAGGAGCTGTAAGACAGCCACTTGCTGACATCCACTGTAGAAAGCAGACCCAGTGTCGCCAGGGTTTCCAAGTTCAAGAACAGGAGCTGAAGTGCAGCTCAGTGGCAGAACACTTGCCTACCACGTGCAAGATCCTGGACTTAATCCCCAGCACCACAAACAAACATATAAAAGTAATAGAAGAAATTTTTGCATTTTTACTTGAAATTTTCTCATTTGTAAATGTTGGGAACATGAAGACCTAAAGACTGATGAGGCCTGAAACACCAGCATTGTGTGTGTGTGTCTGTGCACACAGCAAAGAACTCCCAAGATCAGCCTGAACTATATTCTGAGACTGTATCTCCAAAAACAACAAAAAACAACAAAATAAATAATACTAAAACAAGCAGTGTATGGATAAACAAGCCAAGCCTGTAAGACATTAAGAAAAATACCAATACGAGGCTTCCCCTCAGGACAGAAAATTTCACTTTTTCTCAAAATCCCACCAGAACTACATACACAACAGCAATACACTGTTATTGTTGGAAACTTAAGGGAAACAGGAGGATCAGCTTAACAGACAATCACTCTTGCTACACCCTAAAACCTTAAGGTGCCAAAGGAGTGGTAGCAGAGGAAGAGGTGCCCTAAGAAATCCATCTGCGTATAAGACACAGGATTCTGGAATTTGAGCCTCCCCAACCCTAACATCTGCCTAAGTTGCCTTCAATAAAAGTGAACACATAAATCCATCTAGATGCTCAGTTACATGATCAGTTTGGTTTTGCTTATTTTTAAAAGTGTTTTGAAAGTCAGGTATGGTAGGGCATGCCTTTAGTCCCAGCACTTGGGTGGCAGAGTAGTTCCCTGAGTTCAAGGCCAGGCCAGCCAGGAATAGAGAGAGACTGTCTCAAAAAGCCAGGGGTTGGGGGTGGTAGTGGCATTAGTGTTTGTATACCCAAATGAAAAGGGATGCTCAATGTAGTTTTTTGGGGGAAAGAGGGCGAAATAGCAAAGAAAAGTGAAAACTAGAAACCAAAATCATGATAGGAAGAATACAGTAATAACAGATGTTTTAGAAGATTGATAATCTCCCAAAAGGGGGCAAAAGGGAAAAAATGGTAGATGTAAGAGAGAAGAAAAAAGGTAGATGTAAGAGAGGAGAGCCAGATGTGGTTTGGGAACACCTTTAAAGCCAGCACCTAGTAGGCAGAGGCAGGCACATGTCTGCGAGTTCAAGGCCACCCTGCTCTACTAAGTAAGTTCCAGGCCAGCCAGGGCTACAGACCCCATCTCAAAAACAAAACAAAAAACAAAAACAAACAAAGAGGACCAAAGAGGTTCAACATCTAAGTCACATGTTACTCAGAGAAAACAAAAATGACAAAACTCCTAAACAAAGTAACCGCCACTCCCCAGGACCACAGACTTGGCTAGTGCACAACAGATCCTACTCAAGAAACTATCACAAAAAAACAAGGAAAGAGGGCCCCAAGGATTTCTTTCCAAAATGCAGAAAGCAGTCTTCTGGACCAAGGCTTTATAGAAGGGTTGACGACAGACGGCTCCAACCTTATGCTAAGGGTCATCAGAAGAGAGACAACAGTAGGACTGTCTCTGAGCTCTTTAACCATGCAGAAAAACTTCTCACCTAGGAACTACGAATACTGTGGTACTTTCATTCCTTTTCCTTTTTCTTGTTTGTTTTGAGACAGAGTCTCACTGCAGAGCCCTTGCTGGCCTAGAACTCACTATATAGACCAGGCTAGCCTCGAACTGAAGACAGATCTGCCTGCTTCTGCCTTCAGAGTGCTGAGATGTCTGGCCAGGGTGTTTCTATTTCTGAATCTAGACCATGATGTGTAGGTCTTTGCTATTTTTTTTGTCTCCCAAGACAGGGTTTCTCTGTGTACCCTAGCTGTCCTGGAACTAGCTTTATAGACCAGGCTAGCCTCAAACTCAGAGATCTGCCTGCCTCTGCTCCCCCAGTGCTGGGATTAAAGTCGTGCACCATCACCACCACTTGGCCCTTTGCTATTCTTTAAGATTTACCTGTTTAGTTTACTCCTCTATACACACCTCATGTCTCATAGTGAAAACATTTTCAAGAAAACGAGGCATAGAGACGACTTGATGACTGGTGTAGGATCAGCACTTACCAGTTCTTGCAGGCCTTCCTCTTCTTCCCTTCCCCACATGAAGGAGCCTTCAGGGAGCCTGGATCTGGCTTCTTTAGATCTTCTGGGTCTAGCAGCTCGTCTGAGTCAATGAGATCCTGGAGAGAGATCAAAGCAAGCACACACAATTCAGAGTAAGTGAACTATGTGAACTATGCCTTAGGCTGAAGAGGCCAATGGTCCATGGGAGATTGATTAGGCCAGAAATAGCTGCAAAATTGGCTAGTACTATATAGGAAAAAAAATATACACACCAACACACACACATGTTCACGGGGAGGGTAGAAGCAGGTAAAATGAAGAGAAGTGCTGTATTTATTTCAATACATGAAGAGTTATGGAAATAAAAGTCAAAGGAAGTAAAACATTTTCCATAACATTGCAGAGGAAAAAAAGCAAATTACACATAAATTGTGTCCCTTTTTTGTAAATGTGAAGGCATTTACAAAAGGCCTATAAGCTATGTCTGTAAGCCCTGAGAGCATGGGCTTGGCCTATGTTGCTCATCACTCTCGCCTTAGTAGTGAAGGTATAGAAACAAATGACTTTCTTATAGATGTGCAAGATCAAAGGTGCAAACAGCGAACATTCAAGGACTTGCCCAAGTGAAGGCCAATAAAATATCTCAGCTGTCAAACTCTTTCCGGGTTTATATGTCTACAAGAATCTTTACTATGTCATATAAAGGGAAGAAAAGAAAATCTGTGGGTAGAAAAGGATACTAAAAAACTAAATCTAAAATGCTGCTGCAGGACAGTGGTGCTTTAATCCTATCGCTCAGGAGGCAGAGGCAGGCAGATCTGAGTTGAGGCCAGCCTGGACTGCAGAACGAGTTCTGGGACAGCCAGAGCTACACAGGGGACCCTGCCTTGAAAAACAAAACAAAACAGAACAAACAAACAAAAAAATTAAAATGCTACTAATATGGAATGTCCTAATCAAAGACACCAATGCCAGGCACAACCACATGCTTGGCCTTACACAGTCACATTTACAAACCTAAAAGGCAACTCTTGGGCTGGAGAGAGATGGCTCAGTGGTTTCAAGGATTTGCTGTTCCTGCAGAGAATATGGGTTTGATTTCTAGCACCCATATGGCAGCTGATAACTACTTGTAATTCAACTCTAGTTCCAGGGGGTCTAGCACCCTCTTCTGGCCTCCAAGGACACCAGGCATGTATATAGTACACACATACATACAGGCAAGCACTTGCACATAAAATTTAAAAAAACAAAAAAAAAAAAAGCAAAACAAAATTTAAGGTCACTTTTCACTACAGCTGCCCTCACAATGCAAGGCCTTGGAGGGAGCAATCAACTGACCATGAGGCCAACTCACCATGCTCTCGTCCTCCATGTCATTGGCTGAGAGGGTCCAGAGCTTGGCAGCAGCGGGATCTACAACAGGCTTCACTGAGTACAACAATAAAAGAAAAAGAACTCTTTAAGTACTCAGACACAAACTACAAGCAAGCACCAGCACCTGTGGAGACTGGACAGACTGGGGCAGGAGGGTAAGCTGGGCAGTCAGCTCCACTATCAACAGGAGGCCCGGCCCTCACACGGTAAAGGAAGTCTTCCCTACTACATTTGCTTTGTGCTAGGCACTCCACCAGCACTTCCAGCATCTCCCCCAACCCTGCTAAGAGCCCTGAGAAGTGCCTGCCAACTAGTTCTATAGCTGTGGGTCTGTTCTGAGGCTATAACCTCCATTCCATGCTGCTTTCCCTTGCTACCTGAGTCTACACCACTATAACATGGGCTGTAGCACTCCCTCTACCTACTGTAGGTATTCTGAGAATCAAATGAGAAAAGTGTCAACAAATTCATAAATAGCAAAGATTTAGCCTCACTTAATCCTGTTATAGAAAACAGACTCTGGTGCTGCTTGTAACACAGTCAGTTACAGAACATTCCATCTAGGTCAAGATGCCAGAAAGAATCTATGAGCCTCAGAATTAGGAATTTAGAGGGACAAATCCTCAGTAAGGATTTTGGGTAAGCACATCACCAAGGATCACTGCCACGCTGGATGCTCAGAACACCTATAAGGTCAACTGCTGATCGAAGTTGTCCCTACCCTCGAGGAACCATGAAATCAGAGGTCCAAATATTTCCTGAGGCCAGGTTTGGGAACATAGGGCTGTAATTCCTGCCACTCAGAGGGCAGAGATGTGAGGACCAGAAATTGAGGTCAAAGTAGTTCCTAAAGATTGAGATTAGACGGCAAAGGAAGCAGTATGGACACTGTGAGCAACATTTGTACATTGATGCATTCCTCAGAGTCAAGGCACAATTGAGACACGAGAAAACAGTAAGAGGCAGAATGAGAGATGAGCAGAGTGCGCATGCATACAAACATGTACACAATTTTTTGAGCAGAAGAAACACAAGTTTTGTTTTTAAACTATTTAAACAGGATGGATCCTAGAGGATGTTCCACCAAAATTAGACCAACAAAATCCTGCAATTACAGCTCTGACAAAAACATTAAACATCTTCAGGGGTCGGTAGTGAAGGAACAAATAAAAGCAAAGTCCAATGATGCGTATGAAAATGTCACGACAAAAAACATTTTTCTGTGTGAATATGTTGTGTATGAAAATGCTAATTTTAAAATGGCTGTTGCAAATATCAAAAGTTATATAATAATTTTAGAATTCTGAAATATATAAAACGTGCAAATCAAACTAGGAAGCAATCTTTTGAAATAAGGTTGTGACTTTATAGACACAGACTTTATACTTTATAGACAATAAGCCCTGGAAACTGAACAGGGAACCCTGTCCACCATTGCCATCACCGGAGGTTTCCTGAGGGTAAAGCCATCTTCCTAGGGTCTAAAGAGACTTCATCGACTGAAGAAGTGACTCAGGCACGAGTCATCGCTTCAGGATGAGGTGTCCTCAGTGCTCCCTAGAGCAGAAGGGGCTGCACTAGGAAATATCTATGTAGTATTTCAGGTTTGGATCCTAGTATGTCCCAGCATCCTCCAATTTGCAAATAACAGATATTAAAGCACTAATCTAAGAATATTTAGATCATGGTTCAATTTCTAACATGCCCCTCAGGCCCACCCACACAGAAGAACAGCCCCAGGCTTGTCTTACCTGAAGACTTCTTGGTGAAAAGCTTAAGCTGACTGGAAGAGCCCACTTCAAAGTTTGGCTTCTTGCCAGTGACAAGAACTGAGAGCATGCTGTCACTGTTGTAGCCCAGGTGTTCCTGGACAGACTGCACCTCCTCGGGGCTTAAGGACTCCTGCTGCACCTGCAATTGAAGATATCCAATGTATCAGTCCACGCTCCTCCAATCACTGTTTCACCAAGCCAGTCTTATGGCCAGCCTGGGCAACAACTAACAGTGAGTCTCTGTCTCAAAAAAGAATTAAGAGCCCTGAATCACATTTAAAAAAAAAAAAAAAAAAAAAAAAAAAAATCAAAGACATAATAACAGCTATCATGGATCGCACCTTTCCTATACCAAGGAAGTGTTAACATTTTATAATTTAGTTTCTAGAGAGAAATATGGAACTGTAAATGCTTCTGCTTAACTTGAACGTCTCTACTCACCTGTCATAAATGCACAGCCCCTATCCTTAGTCTAGACTCCCACCAAAAGGTCTAAAAGACAGTATCCATCTAGGCCTAAGAGTTGTATACACTGAGATGGACAGAAGCCGCAAATCACCTTCTCCCTGATGCACAGCAACCACTGTTAAACAGCTCTGGGAAGACCAGAGTCTTCAGAAGGGATCTGCTCCCAAGGTTCCTCTCCAAGGCATCCTGTATCCACCTCTTGGGCAGCAAGTTTCACGTTTCTTTCTAGTTCTGTGCAGCACCTATCACCTCACTTGTCCCGGCTATGCTGACGAACACTCTCTGGGTTTGGGTCACCCAGGGTTTGCATAGCTAACAGGAAGGCTATGTATACACCTACCTCTTTTACTTCCACGAGGCCAGAAAGAGTCAGGGCTGAACACAGCTTAGAGGCCGTCTTCATCTTGTCACTGTTAACTGTCAAGGAAAACTTGACATATCAATGGCTTCGTATGTCAAAGTTGGAAAAAACTACAAAGGCTCTGGCTATGTGAGTCAGCGGGCTCTTGAACAGTGAAGCCTACTGTGTTTAATGTGCAGAGTTGAGTGATCACATTTTAACTTGAAAACTCTTTTTGCTGTTCCATGTATTCTTACTTAGACTGGTACAGGTCATTATTCAATTTCTAGCTCAGGGGATCCAACACCTCTGACCTCCTGCACTAGTGTTCATATACCCACGTGTAGACAGACAGACACAAACTCATTCTCTCTCTTAAAAATAATAGAGCCATAAAAAAAGGTTTCCAACAGGAAAGCTGGTGTCTGCTACAGACATCACAAGGTTATAGCTATAGATACACAATATATGCCCTTAAACACGTCAAAATACTTTCCTTTCACTTTATTTGATGGAATATATTTCTACATTCTGATTTAATGAAGAAAAAAAAGATAAAAACCCAGAATTAACAATTTTGACAGCTACACTACAGAGCCAAAAAGATTTGAAATCTCGGAAACCGGTTTTAGCTTTTCACGTTTTACTCTTTACTTCTAGAATTGCAGCCTTTACTCTTAAACGCTTTACTCTGGAATAACTACAGATTCATAGGAAGTTGCTAAGTGTGCTTCTTATTACTGTGGCAATGTTCTCCAGATTAGAGACATGACAAAGTTGAATCTTTCATCTGGTGAAGGATTCAGCCATTTAAGCTGACAATTTCCTTCTATTTATGACCTGTTGAGTCAAAAAAAAAAAAAAAAATCGTATTTTTTCTCTTAGATCTGTTGCTTCAGATTCTAACGTGGACCCCAGAGAAGGTACCACTACACCAATACTGATCTCCAAGTGGGATCTCTGGCTCAGAGAGACAAGGCATGCACATGCACAGACTCAGCTGTGTTAAACTCTCATCTCCTGAATAAAGACATCCTTACCTACAGTTGTCTCCACTGGCTCTTTCAGAAAAAGACATCCCCCTGGCCGGAGGATCCGGGCCATCTCAGCTAGGACCTCAGCACTGTGAGGAGAGGTGCTTCCTGGGACCACACCCGACAGAATAACATCCATGCTGGATTCTTTATGGGCAGCTGAAAAGAGTAACAACAGCTGCCTAAACATGGGAGAAATCTCCCAGCCCCACCACAGACCCCACAGAGGATGCAGGTATCACTGCAGAAACCCACATAGCAAATATTAAACCACCATTACTAGCGAAAGGTTGTTAAGACTGTTCTGCTCTGTATCTTACTAATTCCTTAACCATAATTAAACCAGGGAAAGAAGCTTTTTAGAACAGGTTAATAGCCTCCAAAGAACAAGAACATGCAAAGATCGCCAGCTATACACCCAAGTCCACCATATTTCAACCGGAAAACTACGTGGTGACTCAAAATAGAACTCAGATATCAGGAACTACAGAGAAACAGCACTCCCATCAAAACCCTCCTAGCCCTGTGAGGAAGCAAAGGATAGTTACTTACACTGTAACAGCTGGTTGATGTTTTCCGTGAATACTTGGCCCTCACTGCCAGTTAATCCTTGAAGTCTATCCACCAGTTTTTTCAGGGCCTCCTCAGGAGATGACTTGTCCCAGAACACTGCCACAAGCTGGCCAGGGGAGACACCAAACTCTGCCATTCCTGCAGTGCTGTCAGACCTAAAAGCTACTGACAAAAGATAATCAAGACTGAAGCCAGGATAACAGTGCAATTTAATCTGTGGGTTATCATCAAGTATTGTTAAAATCATAACCTACTCTAACAACCTCCCACCAAGGATGGCATTACAGAGCTTGGTGCAGACGCTAAGAGTCTGATTAAATGGACCCACAGCCTCAAGGCTTCATAATCGCAACATCCCCTGACATGACATTATAGGAATGACGAGTCAAGAAAAAGGGATTAGAGTCATGTAAGAAGGTTGGAGACAGAAAGATTATTTCATCTTTGAGATAACTCAGTTTGAACTGACTATAAAACAGGGCATTCACCAGGCAGAAGTGACTCAGTGATAAATTAGCAGGTAATCTAACCACAGCTTATATCTTTAAAATTTTTTTATAATTTGCAAATCACTTTCCATTAATTCTGAAGTTCAGTTCCACTGAGTCTGCAGTAACCAGCACTGTCTTCACCACCAAACGTTAGCCAGCCTCTTTAAAGTACCTTACACATACATTATCTCAACAGACCCTCAGAATAGCCTTGTTAGGTTATTCCCAATGTACAGGTAAAGAACCATCAGCCAACACTGCACACGACCAGTATTATATGGGTAAAACAAAAGCTGGGATTAGAATCCAAACCTATGTTTTACTATGAAAACTTCCCACCCTGGGTCAGTTTTCTCCTCTACTTGAGGCATGCAGAAGCTTACTGTGAAGGAGGTCAAGGGATACCTCTGCTCAGCTCCTTCCTTAAACATTAATGCCACCAAGTTTCTAGCTTCAAACAAGTGAAACAAAGAAGCGGTGGTGGGAGGACTCATGCTGAACACGTCTGGCTTTGGCAGATGGCCAACTCTGACAATGACACCACCACACTACCAGGCTGATTTACGTCACAGGACTACACTTCCCTCTATAAAAACACCCACTTCAGGGGCCAGCAGGATAGATCAGCAGGTAAGGACACTTGCTGCCACGCTAGATGACCTGAGTTCAGTCTTCTTGAAAGCACATGGAGGAAGAGAATGGACTTCTACGTGTTGTCCTTTTACCTCCACATGTGCAGGTGCCACACAGGTGGGTGCGCACACACAAATAAAGTGTAATTTTAAAAATTCATTTCATTGTTACATTTTTTTGGAAAGGGGTCAGGGTTTCATATAGCTCAGGCTGGGCTTGAACTTCTGATCCTGCTTCCTCTAATTCCCAAGTACTAGGATTACAGGTATGCAACATTATGCTTGGCTTGAAATATGTTCACTTCAAATAACGGTTTCCTTTTTGTATAAAAACCATGACCTTTAATCAGAGTGACCCTTGATTACACAGTGCTTTGTCATTTCAGAAGCAAGTCACTAATGGCAATTCTACAGCAAAATTGAACTCCTTAGCTGGCTAGATTAAAAAGTCTGGCATCCATTCCAAAGTGACTCTCATTACTGTCTCTCAACCACATCTTTCTGTTTAGTTTCTTCATGTGAATATCAGGTCTGTGCTATTCTGACTCAGCAACAAGCCCAAGTATAAGGATGCCACATGGTGATCAGACGGGCAGATTCCTTGGTTGTTTAGTTTGGCATTTTAAATCCCTAAAGAGTACACCATTAAGAATACTTTTAAGCTTTTAATTGTCCCATGATGTTGAGAAAGAACCCTTGTAAATCTTTAAGTGGGTAACCTGGGATCAATCTCACATTTAAGAACCTGCCAGGGAAGACAAGAGTACTTATTGCTGGTAGTAAGTTATCAAGAGTAAGTAAGCTGTAGATTATCTACTACTTTATCTCATTAGGTAGGCGGCCATGCAGGTCTGCCTTTCTGAGTCTCTTTTCCCGCCAATGAACAGGAACAGTAAGTAAGTTAATATTTTTAAGACTGGAGTAAGAACTGGGACAGTAAGTTATGCAGATGCTGGTACAGAGCCCAATGAAATGTTCTGAAAGAACTGGGGCCTCTACTTCTCTGTAGCCAGTTTGTCTTTGTTTCCAACAGTCTAGGTAAAACTGTTCTCCTCCTTAAAGATGCTTGTGAGGGAGTTATGCAAAGCTCCCTTTTCACCCTTAGAACTGAGCAGGAGAGCCTCGCCTTTGACATCCCAGCACTAGCGGGACTGTGTCAGTAAATTATTAGAGTGTAAATACAACAATCTGCTTCCCATAACAAAAGCGAACTCCTAAGTAGGTTAAACATTAAACCTCCCCTCCATCAACACACACACCTACAGCTTTCAGTCAGCATTTTCTAAATAAACAATACTCTTAAGCTATAAGAGCTAAAGTGTGATAATTTTCAGAGTTTTGTGTTACTGTGGTAAAACTGTTTTAAGAAAACAACAAAACCAAAACTACCAAGAAAAAAAAAAATCCAGTTCCTAAGCCAGCATACTTAGGAGCTTTGACTCAGGGCTGTTCACAACTACAAAGACGTTAAGCACATAACTGACCTTGTTTCTTAGACGCTTCTACAACTGACAACATCCACCCATGGCTTTTCAAAAATGCTACTAGCGGCCAGCTGTGGTGGTATTTGCCATTAATACCAGCACTTCCAAGTCAAAGGCAGGCAGGTCTCTGGGAGTTCAAGGCCAGTCTGGTCTACATATCAAGTTCCAGGCCAAAAGTTAGACCCTATTTCCAAAAAACAAACAAACAATACGAAAAAAACTTACTAGCAGGCAATAAGAGCAGATGTCTGAGAATAGCAGGTGGGCGTATTATCTTGAAGGCACCTAACAAGCACAGATTCATGGGCCTGAGGGGCTGGAGACAGCCCAGTGGCTGAGGGTGTCACTGATTAGGGATGGGGGTACAGTTCAGTGGTACTGTGCTTACCTAGCACGTGTAAGGTCTCGGGTTCAGACTTTAATACCACAGAACCAAACAAACACCAACTTAATAGCCAGGAATGGCGAAGCTTGCCTGTAATCCTAGCTCTCCTGGGAGACTGAAGTGGAAGGATCATGAACTCTGTGGACAGCTTGGGCTCCTTTGAGAAATAGATGCCTCAAAAACCATTATTAGGGCTCTGGGGAAGACCATGGGTAAAGCTCGTGCTTTGCAAGGACTTGAGTTTGAGGCCCCAAAATCTGAATGTGTGTGTGCGTGCCATCGAGATGATTCGTAAGAGTACTTGCTACACAACCCTCACAAGCGGAATTCAATCCTCAGAATCCAAAGTGGAATCAACTCCTGAGAGTTGTCCTGACTTTCATTGTCCACCATGCCATTCCCCCACAAAAAAATACAAAAGAGACGACGCGTACTTTTTAAAAGCTTGTGTGGCGGGTTTGTAATCCAGCACTGGGCAAGATGGAGGATGCAGATCTCTAGGACTTGCTGGCCAGCCAGCCCAGCCTTAAACTGGTGCGCTTCAGGCCAGAGACTGTCACAAAGGGGATGGGCACAGTTTGATGAAAAACCAAGTTGTCCACTGGCCTCCACATACATGCTCCCTCCACGACCGTGACAGTAAATACACACCGTTTACTTCTTCGCACCAAGCCTTCCCCGGCGGAGCGGCTAGGCGCCCCACTCCACACTAAAGACCCGCAGCTCGGACTCGGTCAGGCTGGACAGATGCTGAGAAGCAAGGCTCTCTGCCGAGCTTGCAGATGGCTTGCGGATGCTAGGTGGCTGGACCACACCCTGGCACCGGGTCAACTCTCCAGGACCAAGGTCTGGGTGGTGCGTTTGATAAACACGCATCCTAGGTAAGCCGGTCCTACATCGGAGACAAGCGCCGGGCTCAAGAGGACACAGCCTGCGGCTCGTGCTTCCCGCCAGGTGCCCCGCGGGAGCCTCAAGGTCGCCACGGCGGCCGAGTTAGCCAGCGAGCCCGACGCCGGCTGCTGCTTTCCCGGTAAGAGGCGGCCGACGAGCCCCGGCGTCAGGCACGCCGCGGCCTCTCACCGGCTTCCCTAGGCACGCCAATGGCGGCGCCGGGAGGAAACGAGAGGACGAGAGGGCGCGAGTGGGCCCGAGCAGAGCCGTTAAGCCGGCCGGCCGGGCGCTCGAGCCGCCGCAACATGCTCACCTTCCTCCTTAGACAGAATACCCGCTCCGCAGACGCCGGCTTCTCGTCTCCGGCCTCTCGCGATAAGAGGCGGCGCGGCACCTAGAGGGTGGAAGCGGCCCCGGTGACGTCACGACGCTCTCCGAGACGTCACCGCCCGTCAGCGTGCGTGCCCGCTTCCAAGATGGCGACGACGGCAGCGGCGTCTGGCGCCCTGTGCCGGGCGGGCTGGAAACTCCTGCAGCTGCGGTGCCTGCCCGGTGAGGTGACGGCTGAGCCGGGTCGTGGGGGAGAGCGGGGAGGGAGACGCAGGACGGGCCTCCTGGGCATGGCGCGGGGCGACAGAGGCCTCGCGGAGGGCTAGCAAGGTGAAGGTGAAGGTGAAGGGCACCGGCGTGCAGCCGCCGGGGTCGCGGGCAGGAAAAAGCCGCGTAGCGGTTTTCGGTCTCCAGACTGGAGTTGTGAGGGGCCAGAGCCGCGGAGCGGGCCTGACACCCGGTTCCCCAGAAGTCACGGAGCTGCGGAGAGGGCTCGGAGTGGCCAAGGTCACAGCTTGTCCGTTGCAGAGGCCGTCTCAGCCCCGTTGCCATGGCACCGGGCCAGCCCTGCTGGAGGGACCGGCAGAGCCTCAGCCGACAGCGTCCGGGCCGTTCTTCCCCCAAAGTCTCTAAGTTGGCGACATTCTCCTACCGTCTTTGCCGCCATATGCCCAGTATTTTTATTTCCACATTAATATAGACGTTTACTTTAAGAGCTTCGTACACTGTCATTAACTGGGAAAGCAAAAAAAAAAAAAAAAAAATCACTGCCCATAAATAGAATATTTCTACACTGACACAGTAACACAATTAGGGAGCTAAAATCTCTGTGGAGCTGCAGAGATTTCACAGCCATACTTTGGGGACCCCTCATTTCAAATTTTGTAGGATTTGCTCTGTTTTCTGTGAATATACCAAACTGTTGATGCTTCTAGTGTGTGGTGTTCCGTGTGTGTTTCTTTCCACACCATTGTTTTCGATGACTTCCTTTTTGTCATTCTTATCTAACGTTCCAGACAAAATATGTTTGATAAAAAGTAATGCCCCGTGACCCAGCAAAGGGCGTCCAAAAAAAATTCAGGTTTAGTCACAAAAACTCTCTAATGGCTGAACCCCGAAAAGCCAAACATTCATCTTTCTTCAGTACTATGTGAGCACCCTACAACAGGTGCCTGCAAAGCACCGCTGCCTCTTTTTTTAATTTTTGAGACAGGGTCTCACTGTATAATTCCTGACTGACCTGGAACTTGCTGTATAGACCAGACTGACCTTGAACTCACAGATTAGCCTGTGTAGCCCTTGTCTCAGCCTGAGTTACATTGGAAGACTGTCTCAGAATAATATGGGAAGATCTTTTGGTTGTGTTTTGTGTTTAAAACAGTTGAGGTTTAACAAAGAGATTTTAATGTAAGCTTAAGCACAAGAGTTAAGCGAATAAGAGGCACCCAGAAGAAAGTAAGACGGATCCAAGAGCGTGGCTTTCGGAGAGCCACAGAAAGAAAACATTCCCAAGTGTTACAGACTCCTCAAAGACTGACCTAGGGCGATCATTTAAAAATACACTGATCAGGGAGGCTGGAGAGATGGCTCAGTGTAGTTAAGAGAGCATGCTGCTCTTGCAGAAGACCCTAGTTGGGTTCGGAACACACAAGTTGGGCTGCCACAACCACCTGTAACTCCAGCTCCAGGGGATCTGATGCCTTCCTCACACCCACGCACAGACTGACACCAGTATACATAATTAAAAACTAAATAACAGGCTGGAGAGATGGCTCAGTGGTTAAGAGCACTGGCTGTTCTTGCAGAGGACCCAGGTTCAGTTCTTACCGGTCACTTGGATCCAACAGCCTCTTCTGACCTCCATGGACGCAAGGCATGCACCAGGCAAAACAGCCATACACATAAATAAATAAATAAATAAACAATAAATTTCTGAAAACAAATATACTAAGCAGGACTTTGAAAAATCAGTTAAGAGCACTTGCTGTTTTTGCAGATGCCCTGGGTTCAGTTCCCAACCCCCTCTTCTAACCTATGTGGGCACCAGGCAAACATGTGGTACACATACATACCTGCAGGCAAAACACTCATGCACATAAATAAATCTTTAAAAATTAAAAAAAAACCACTAACCAAGAGAAACTTGAAAGAAAAATTTAAAACATGTAGATAAAAATCCTAGAAGAAGCAAAACTAACCTAAGGTGTAAGTTTAGAAGTGTGGGAACTGACTGGACGGGTGGGAGGGAATTTTCTGGGGTGACAGTAATGTCTACGTAGGATCCATGTCATACAAGTATATGTGTTTGCATAGCACACATGATGATGTGTTTAAGATTTGTATATTTCACCGTATATAAACAGTTCATAAAGGAACAGTAAGCAGTGAACTAATGATACTTAGGCTGAAATGTTAGAGATGAACACTGAGATCTGCAATAATCAGAAATTAAAGTGAATTAATGAAGAGCATGGTAAATATGTAGAAATGGATAAACAGGTATTCACAGTTCCTTTGACTTATCTACATGTTTACAAATTTTGATGATTGACTTATCTACATGTTTACAAATTTTGATGATAAAATGTTAGGAAAGAAAAAAGTAGCATGAGTTTTTACACAGGGAACACCCCTGATATTTCCTAAAGTAATAAGGGCTGCAAGGGCTAGGGAGACGGCTCAGAGATTAAGTAGTCGAGTGAGAACCAGAGTCGGTCCTCAGAACCCACATAAAGTGTTTGTGTAGTGGTTTTTAATACCATCACTCAGGAGATAGAGACAGGCAGATTCTGGGAGTTTGAGGCCAGCCAGGACTACTTAGAGCTTGTCTCAAAAAATAGAAACAAAAAACAAACAAACAAACAAAAACAAAAACAAAAAACCCAGAAAGGAAGGAGGGAACCCCGAAGGTAGAGACTGGGGATCTCTAGTGCAAGCTGGCTAGCAAGACTAGCCATAGCCATATCGGCAAGCTCTGTGTTTGATTAAGAGACCCTGCCTCATTGAATAAAGTGGAAGACAAATTGAAGATGATTCCCAAAACTGATCTCAGGCCTCCACATACTTGTGCATGCTCATCCACCCTCATACATGCAAATGTTCATATGCACACACCACACACAAACATGAAAAAGGAGGAAAAGAAATGTAAACACTGCATGGTAGGCACTTATAATATGTGCATAGGTACATGTACATTTCACTTTTAGGGGGAACTTTAACAACATTGTCATTGAACAAGTAGAGATTGATAACTCTAGTTTGTGGGTTTTTTAAAAGCTGCATATTAGCCAGGCGGTGGTAGCGCACACCTTTAATCCAAGCACTTAGGCAGAGGCAGGCGGATCTCTTGAGTTTGAGGCTAGCCTGGTCTACAGAGTGAGTTTCAGGATAGCCAGGGTTACAACAGAGAGACCCTGCCTCAAAAAAAAAAAAAAAAAAAAAGAGAGCTGCAAGTCGTGGGACTACAAGATGGTACAGTGGGTCAAGGTGGGAGACACATAAACCTGGTAACTTGAATCCCATCCCCAGAATGGATGTAAGGGTAGAAAGAGAGAACCAACTTCACAAAGTGTCCTCTGAGCTCCAAATGTGTCACAGAATGAATATCCATGCACACTATGCATACACACAGGAGTAATTAAAAAGCTATTTTAATCTGCACATTAAGGGAAATGTTTTGTACAGAACCCTACAGCTGACCAATGGTAGAAACAGGCCAAGAGGACAGCCAGGTCTGTTAACTGGATTACATGTCTCAAGGTTTCCATTTTACTCAAGGTACTGTGGGGGACTCTGCACCAGAGAGGCATCCCTACTGTGCATTTCCTTCTCATTCTTAGCAGCATTCTGGGTCTCAGAGGGTCTTCAGTGAAAGTCCCTGACCAACAGTCTTGTTTCTATTTCAGCGGCCCGCTGCCAACCATCACTGGTGCCACGTGCCTTCCACACTTCCGCAGGGTTCAGATCTTCAGAAGAGCAGAAGCAGCAGCCTCCTCCCTCTTTTTCTCAGCAGCATTCTGAGACACAGGGGCCAGAAACACCTCGCCCACCCCCCAGGTAGGCATTACAGTCCAGATTTACCCATTGCTGGCCACTTGGCATGCTTCAGGATGTCCCTTTCTCCTCACCATCTCCTCTTGCTTTCAGACATTCCTCTTTTCCTTCCTTTCATTCCCATGCCTTCCTCCCTCCCTCTTTCCCTTTTTCTCCTTTCCCTCTCCTCCTCTTCCCTCTTTTCTTTCTGACTGGGTCTTGTTATTTATTTAGCTCTTGTTGAGCTGGTGGTACCCCCAGGCAAATAGCCCAAACTTGCCTTGAACTCTGGGAATCTTCCAGCCTCAGTCTCCAAATGTGGGACTACAAATGTGAGCTACAGTCATTTCTAAGGCTAAAAATAGTCCCATTTTAGAAAACTTAAGCATTTTGGAGAATACTTGAAATCACACACAAAGATACCTCTGCTGGCATAAAAATGTCCTTTGGATATTTCTTAGAGTTGGTTTTTTTTGTTGTCATTTGTTTGTTTTGTTTTGTTTTGTTTTTTTAAAGCTGAACTCTTACTCTGTAGCCAAGGCAGATTTTGAACTCAGCAATTCTCCTGACTCAGCCTCCCAAGTGCTAGGATTATGTATACCATAGCCAGCCCAACAGTAGATTCTTGATGTCTTTTCACAGTTTGTATCATTTTAATAGTGGTATAACATTCTGGTAATAAATGAACCAAAATGCATTTAACCTGTCCTATTGATACAGACTATTTAGATTTCTTTGTTTGATAGAGAGAATACGATAAAGCATAGTATCATATCTAATGTGTCTCTTTCCTTAGAAGTGAGGACTTTGAAGTCAGGCCTGGTGGTGCAGGCCTGTTATCTCAATTACTAAGGTGTCCTAATTAGGGTTTTTATTGCTGTGATGAAACATCATGACGAAAATCAAGTTGGGGAGGAAAGAATTTATTTGACTTATACTTCCACATTATAATCCATCATTGAAGGAAGCCAGGACAGGAACTCAGACAGAGCAGGAGCCTGGAGGAGGAGCTGATATAGAAGCCATGGAGGGGTGCTGCTTACAAGCTTGTTCCTTACGGCTTACTCGTTGCTTAGCCTCTCCTCTCCTCTCTCCTCTCTCTCTCCTCTCCCTCTCCTCTCCTTCTGCCTCTCCTCTCCTTCTCTCCCTCTCCTCTCCCTCTCCTCTCCTCTCCCTCTCCTCTCCTTTGGTTTTTTTGAGACAAGGTTTCTCTGTTGTAACTCTGGATGTCTTGGACCTCTGTAGAGTAGGCTGGCCTCAAACTCACAGAGATCTGCCTGCCTCTGCCTGGGATTAAAGGCATTTGCCACTACTGCCCAGCTCAGCCTTCTTTCTTAGAGGATCCAGAACCACCAGCCCAGGAGTGGCACCACCCACAATGGGCTGGGCCCTCAGGCATCAATCACTTATTAAGAAAATGTCTACAGCTGGGACTTATGGAGGTATTTTCTCAATTGAAGTTCCTTCCTCTCAGACAACTTTAGCTTGTATCAAGTTGACATAAAACTAGTCAGCACATAAGGAGCCTGAAGGAGGAGAATCACAGGTTCAAGGCCTGCCTGTGCTACAGAGATGCAGGGAACATAAAGGCAAAAGATGAACACATTTAAAGTTCCATTGCCTGTGTAGGGTAAACTTGACTTCCATAAGGTAATAATAATTTGTATTTCCATTAGATTTGTTTTTCTTGTTAATCCTGCCAGTGGAAATTGAACTTTCCTGAATGGAAAATTAGAGTACTCATCAGTTTTTCTACAAAGTTTTGTTTGTTTGTGACAGGGTCTCACTATGTACCCCAGGCTGGGCTGGAACTCTCTATGTAGACTATGCTGGCCTAGAACTCACAGAAATCTATCTACCTCTGCTTCCCAAGTGATGGGTTAAATGTCTGTACTTCCATGACTAGCCCAGTTTTTCTAGTTTTCAAAAGTACTTTAAAAAAAATTATGTGTGCTTCTGTGTGTGTGTGTCTTGTCTGTCTGTCTGTCTGTGTGTCTGTCTGTGTGTGTGTCTATCTGTCCGTTGTGTGTGCACATGGGTGCTGGTGTCAATAATTCCAGAACAAGGCATCAGATCCCCTGAGCTTAAGCTACCGACAGTTGTGAGCCGTCTGATGTGGGTGCTGGAAACTGAGCTCAGATCCTCTGCTTTTAACTGCTGAGATATTTTCCAGCCCCTGTTGTTTATTTTATTTTATTTGAGACATGTTCTCATGCAGTTGAGATTGGCCTTGAACTCCTGAACTTCCTCCTGTCTCAACCTCCCATGTGCTGAGATTGCTGGCATCTACCCAGCTAAAATACTTGTAATTCAACAAATATTTTTGAGGATCTATACCTTTGAATAAAATAACCATTTTTCCTGCTCTCTTGGAATTATAGCCTGGTGCAGACATAAGAAACCCTTTAAACACCATGTGCTAGCAGGAGTATCCAACCTATGACTCTGCAACATGACTTTGTCATCTACAAATGTATTGAGCAATATCCATAGCTCTCCTGGGGCACATGTAGCCTATGGGCCTAGGTTGGACACACTTGTCTAAGGATGATAAATAGAAACCCAGGCTTCTACAGGACCATTGTCTTCATATCTCAAGAACTCAGATGCCTGTACCCTGTCTTACTGTGGGAGGAGGGAAAGGATGGTAGATTTGAACTTGTTGATATGAAAACATCCATACTAATGCAGAAGTAAAGACCCTCTTAACATGCTTAGAGGAGGCCCAGGACCTCTGTTTCTGCTTGCGAGGCTGTACACAGTGAGGTGATGTGTGCTGGGCTCTGCATCTCAGGTACACAGACCAGAGTGGAGAGGAGGAGGAGGACTATGAGAGTGAGGAGCAGCTACAGCACCGCATCTTGACAGCAGCCCTAGAGTTTGTGCCTGCCCATGGCTGGACTACAGAGGCCATTGCTGAAGGAGCCCAGGTAGGTAGAGGTAAGAGAGGGCAGCGGATCCGAATGAACCCAGAGTGGGAACCACAAAGGGCCTCATGCTTCCTTCCAGTCTAGCTCAGAGCTTCGCAGCTACCGCATTGTCTGTGTTTTCTTTTTCTTTCTTCCATATAGGATAGAAAAGGAATGGCTGTATTTGTTTAGAGATAGGGTCTCTCTACTTAGCCCTGGCTATCCTGGAACTTACCATGTAAACCAGAAAACTCGCAGAGATCCTACTATAACTCTGTCTCTCGAGTGCTGGGATTAAAGGTGTGTGCCAGCCACTGTGCCTGGCTTAAAAAGTACTGTTTTAATGCATTGATTAAAAATGCCCAGCTAGGCATGTGGCCGTGATACAGTGTTTTCCTAGCGTGCATGAATCCCTGGGTTTAATCTCCAACAGCACATAAAACCAAGTGTGGTGATGTCACACGTCTGCAATTCCAGCACTCAGAAGGTGGAGTCAGGTGAATCAGAGGTTGAAGTTCATCTGTGCTACACAGTGAATTCAAGACCAACCTGCACTACATGATCCTACCTCCCTCCCATAAAAAAGCAAGAGAAGAAAGTCATTGCCTATTAAACTGTGGCATGCCACCAATTCTGTGAAGCATACTGACTTTTAAAATTATATTAATTTTATTTGTGTGTATATATCTGTGATGTTAGAGGAGTGTAGCCAATAGCTACTGTGTCAGCTCAGCAAGAAGGACAAAAAGACACTTTCTCCATCATGCAAGCCTGCCTGACCTAATAGAGGACCAAGTCTTCAGTGGCAGAAGCCATCTTGGGACTGAGACGACCATCTGATCTCAGGTGTTTTATTGATACAGAAACTCTTCAGGTGTTTTATTGATACAAAAATTCCACCCCCTCATCAAGAGATCTGTTTGTGGAGTGAAGGAAACTTGTAGCCTACTCTCATCCCACAACCCTTTTTGTCACCTTTATGGTGGGAGAACTCAAAGCCCAAGGGGCGTGTTCTTTTCTTGCCTGAGACTGTGGGAGAGGGACTACAAAAATTCCTCCACAGCAACGTTGCTCTTCCCATGGAGATCTCAAAGTGCAAGCTATTTGAACCACAGTGGCTCTGCCGGAGAACCATGAGCAGGTGGTGCAGGCTATGAGGAAGAGAACACCAGAGTCAGATTTGCATCTAGCCAGCACCTGCAGATGGAAACTGCCAAGTCTTAGGCAGCCCTTCCCCCAACAATGTATACACGAGTTGTTTTAAAGTTACATGAGCATAACTGGAAATAAATTTCCCCAACAGAAGAGAATCTCATCTTCTATCATATTGGTCTCAGGGATTGAATTCAGGCAGTCCAGCTTGTTCTAGCAACCTTGGGGCCTTTCTTTGCTGAGCCATCTTGATGGCCCCTATTTTTTATTTTATTTTTTGTATTTTTTTATTTTTAATTTAGAGATGGTCTCACTGTAGACTGGGCTGATCTCAAACTTGCAGTGGTCCTGCTGGTTCTACCTCCCAAATACTAGGACTACAGGCATGTGCCACCCCACACCTTTCAATGCCTTTTTTTTTTCTTCTATTTTTAAAGATTGATTTATTTAATGAGTGCTCTATCTGCATGTACACCTTAATGCCAGTAGAGGGCATCTGATCCTATTATAAGATGGTTGTGAACCACCATGTGGTTGCTGGAAATTGAACTCAGGACCTCTGAGAGCAGCCAGTACTCTTAACCATTAAACTGTTTCTCCAGTTCCTACCCTTTACTTAAAGACAGGGTCTTCTCTTGCTAAGTTACCCAGATTGCCCTTGAACTCACTCCAGGAGCCCAGGCAAGTCTTTTGTTTATTGTGTGTTGAGAATGATGGCATATAAAACCTGAAATTAGAAGCCAAATAAATTCTTTCTTCCTTGTGTTACTTTGGTTTTTGTTGTTGTTGTTGTTTGTTTTTTTGTTTTTTTTGGGGTTTTTTTTTTTTTTCTTTTTTAGAGACAGAGTTTCTCTCTGTAGCCCTGGCTGTCCTGAAACTCAGGCTGGCCTTGAACTGAGAGATCCGCCTCCCGCTGCCTCCTGAGTGCTGGGATTAAAGGCATGTGCCACCATGGCAGTCTTGTTCTATGCTTGGTCAGGTACCCATTCCTGAGCCATCCACTGAATTCCAGCATACACACCTGTAGTCATGCTTGGCACAAACTTGGCACATGCTTGGCTAGGTGGACTTCCTGTAGTCCCCGAAATCACATGAGCTCAGAGTGAAGGGTCAGGGATCTCCACTGAAAATCCGGCCCCTGTCGGGGGAAGAGGTATTGATGATGAGTGAGCTTTCAGCCCCAGTATGCTTTTGGACCACTTTGCTGCTTTCTCTCCTGTAGTCCTTGGGTCTCTCCAGCGCAGCAGCCAGCATGTTTGGGAGCGACGGCAGTGAGCTGATTCTGCACTTTGTGACCCAGTGCAATGCTCGCCTCACCCAGGTGCTGGAAGAGGAGCAGAAGCTGGTGCAGCTGGGCCAGGCAGAGTAAGTTTCATGGCATCATACCTCAGGGTGGCAGCAAGAGGTGGGCCACCTGCCCCACAGCTGTCCCCAGGAAGCTGATACAAGGAGTGCCAAGAGAGTAGTGCTAACAGTCCGTAGCCTGGGTGGGACTGAAGTCCAGGAGCCTGTGCTGGCAGCCTGGCGGCACGTTCCTCCTGGGGCTGAGTAGGCTGGGTGGCCCCTTTCAAATTAGAGACACACTGTTTTCTTTTCCTTCTTCCAGGAAAAGGAAGACAGACCAGTTCCTGAGGGATGCAGTGAAAACCAGACTGAGAATGTTGATCCCCTACATTGAGCACTGGCCCCGGGTACAGAGTCCATTATTGAAGCTCCAGAGCAACAGTAATAGTACTTCATCCTCGGCACTGTGCACTTGGAGGACTTAGCACACTGTTAGCTCACTAGTCTTCACCACAGGGCCAGGAAAGCCTAGGGCACTTGGCAGAGCTATGTTCTTCATAGGGCGTGCCATGGGGAACAGCTCCAAGCCACCTGAGTCCAAGTTCATGGTCCTGTGAGTGGCTCTGCACACTAGTTCATATCATGGTGAGCCCACTATCCTGAGTGTCACCAGGTCTTCAAGGAGAAACAGTCTTCCTTGAGAAAGGTCAGAACAGTCAGAAGTTGGTAGCAGCCATCTTTGCTCAATGAATGCCCTGTTGTGTTTTAGATCTTGAGGACTGGGGCTTCAAGTTGTATTGCTAGGGTGATGCTTGAGAAAAAGCGTATTCATTGCAAGGACTTTGACTCCATTTCTAAAGCTGCCTTTTCTCCTTTCTGAAGCATGTCTTGAGTTAAGAAAGCACATCAGAAATGAGAAGTATCCTCTTTCCAGCTGGAAGACTCGAGTATGTAACCTTGGTCAGCCAGCTGCTGGACTTAGATCACCTGAGGCACATAGAGCTCAGGCAGTGCAGTATTGAGTTTCAGCTGCCTGCCTGGGTCAGCACAGTGTTGCCTTCTGGGCCGCTTTGCAGGGAACAGTTCCCAGCTAGTGAAGGACCTCTCTGCCAGCCCCACATTATAGAGTTGATAAAATGGCAAGAGCTTGTTAGTCAGGCCTGAAGAAGCTGGTATTTGCTAACAGAGGCTCTCAGATTGATGCTGGCACTAGTATCAACTGGGGGAATTTTGCTTTTGGGGAACAGGAATCAACTTGAGTTAAGCAAGGCAACAGGAATTTATTGTGACAGAATGGGGTGCCCTTCCCATCCTTGCTTCCAGGACTCTTAGACAGGCGTGACCTCTTCAGCTGTCAGTATTCCCGATTTCACATGTTGGCCTGATTGGGTCATCTTAGAACAAACCATGTCCCTGGCCTCATCACCTCTAGTCAGGCTTCCTGCTACCTACACCCATGATGGGTTTCCAAGAGCAAGAACCAGGCTGTCCGCCACCCCCATGTGGGTCCTGTGTGCTGCTGTTACCTGCATCTGGTGCCTCCTCTGTCCTTTGTTCTGCAGGCCCTCAGCATCCTCCTGCTCCCTCATAACATCCCGCCCAGCCTGAACTTGCTCACTAGCATGGTGGATGACATGTGGCATTACGCTGGGGACCAGTCCACTGATGTGAGTGTTTTCTGTGGGCACATAGGTTGCTAGCAAAGGCTTAGGTCAAGGCATTTCTTGAAGTTGTGAAATTTCTTTGATCACAAGTCTAGAAGGGCAGCAGTATTACCCCATCTCAGGAGGAAAGCTCCTTGAGGAGCCAGAGTGGCATCAGGATCATTGTCATTCAGGTACCAGCGTTTGTGAACCAGTGACTCTCCTTCCTACTTGTGGAGGTGGCACAGACCTTGGGTCTTTATGATGGGGCTGCTTTATCATAATTATTTCCCCTCAGTCTTTATCGTAGATTCTACAGCAGATTTCCTCCATATCTGCCTTTGCTGAGACTGACTTTGAGAGAAAAAAAAAAATCAAAAACAAAAAAAATGGAGACGCCCATATTGCTTTAAAAAGAAACTCCTTCCCCATCTTGACCTGTTTTGTTGGGAGATCAATAAGCACCTTTAAGCAGGCACCAGGAAGAATATGACTTGTTAATACTACCATATTTCTGGTGGGATATAAAAAAAAACTTACCTTCATAAAGGAAATTAAAATGTGATGGTACTTTGTGGTCTCCAGAATGGGAAGGCAAACAGATACATACTCCCACCATACTTATAACAAAGTGCTTTAATAAACTTTCTCTGTGTGGGGAATATACCACCAACAGAGATGGTAGGAAAACAAAATTAGAAAGCAAAGAAATTAAAAGAATAAAACACCAAGTAGCTGAGCTGGTCCTCTGAAGAGCAGTTACCAGGGCTCACAAGTCACCGGGGACTCAAACTCAACTCTCAGTTTTGCCCAGGTGTTACAACCTGTCCCTGATCCTGCCTCGGCGCTTCCCGTGTTGTGAGCGACTGTTGGATCTGTAGAACCTCCCTAGGACTCAGAGGGTTGGGCATTTCACAGTCAAATCATCTTGGCTGCTGGATAAACTTCCTGGTTCCTGGTACTTAATTCAGACTTTCTGACTCTCAGCCTAAAAGACTGGGACCAGAAGCTTGCAGTTTTAATCTCAGGCAGTTTTGATGCCCAGCCACGTTCAAAGCAGTAGTGGTGTCCAGAGGGCCATATGTGTTAGTGAGAGAAATGAAGAGGAAGCCTGGGAGTCCCTGAGGTTTTGAGTGGGAAGAACTCAAGACTCCCTTGACCCACAAAGCAGTGATTCTCCGTCCTCTGTATGGGTCTCTCTGCAGTTTAACTGGTATACCCGCCGTGCAGTGCTGGCTGGCATCTACAACACAACAGAGCTCGTGATGATGCAGGACTCCTCCCCGGACTTTGAAGATACTTGGCGTTTCCTGGAAAACCGGATTAACGATGCAATGAATATGGGTCACACAGCTAAGCAGGTAGTTGGGAACTGGCCATTTGGAAGCCCTTTCAGTAGGAAGAGCTGTCTGACTCAGGCCACTTGAGAGAACCTGGCTGTTCTCTTGTTTCCTGTTGTCCTTAACTGACAGTCCCAAAGGCCTTCCCAAAGAGGTTGGCTGTTTCTTCCTCATGCTAACCCTTCCTAAAAACTTGCCCTGTCTGTCTGATTGTACTGACCATAGGCTCTTTTCCAGTACATTAAACTATCTTGACTCCACTGTGAGGCTCATAGGCTTCCTGAGTTGTCTTGTCTGCTTCACCTTTGAGCTCACTCTGGGGCTTAAAAGAATCTGACCCAGACTCCTCTTAGGTGAAATCCACTGGAGAGGCACTAGTGCAAGGACTGATGGGTGCAGCAGTCACGGTGAGTACTGCCCAGCATCACTGCCTGCCTCCCATCCCACTCTGGTCTGTGCTGTTTGTAACATGTCACCAACCCAAATAGCTTTGGGGCCTTAAACTGGAAGCTGAATAAAACTAACCTTGGTTTACCCTCAGAATCTTATTCTCAAATGCCCCAACTCTTTGCTGACATCAAGAAACAACCTAGAACTAGGGGAGGAGGGACAGTGCGGGCATGTATTCCGTCATTCGTTATGCTAAGGCAAGAGGGTAAACCATTCCAGGCCAGGTTGGCCACATGGCATATTTTCTCAAAACAAAAACATGCTTCTGCCTCTGGGCCCCCCGTATGCTTGAATCTGTGTCATAGCTGTACCTGCTGCCTTGCATGCTCCAGGGTTTCCCAGGGGTAAGGCAAGCTTTAGCAAGCCTCACCACTTTCTCTGCTTCTATTCCTGTGTTAGCTCAAGAACCTGACAGGTCTAAACCAGCGCCGGTGAGAGAAAGTGGCACCCATGTGCTGGAAGGAGCCTGGAGGGAGCAGCAGTAGATATGAAGGGCTTTGACAGGATGCACCACCCACCGAACAGGATGCTAATGAGAACACACCATAGCACTCGGAGTCGCTATGATAGCCACAGGCTGGAAATCACAGTGCACTTGCTACTGTTCTGACCTGGATTTGGGCCACTTCTTCAGTTCCTGATGCCTTTCTGCATTGCAGCTGTGCGATTGGAAAAATGAGACCTACATCCAAGCTTTCAAGCCACCAAAACTTGGCATGACTCTTCCATGGTCTCATGGGCATCTTGATCATGTCTCAACCTTAGAACTGCTCTCTTGTTGGGCATGGTGACATGTACCTATATTCTCAGCACTCAGGAGACTACCATAGCAGGATTGAGTGTTCACAGCCAGGCTCGTCTATGTAGAGAATTACAAGCCTGCTTGAGCTACATAATATGATCCTGTCTCAAAATCCCCTGAGAAATATTCTTAGGGGCTCACAACCAAGGTCTGAAGCCACCACAGTGGCAGCTCCTCCCAGCACAGGACAGACAATGTACTCAAAGAGGTATTGGCCACTGGGCATTGCTCCTGGATTCCCTCAGAAAGCTGCCTCCCTAAGAGGCATGCTGAGCCTGTCCAGAGGCCCCAGCATGCATTGCAGGATCTTTAGTGTGTTTAGAATCTGCAAAGATAATAAATATGTTTGAAACAATTTCCTGTTGTACAATTTCTATCTAGACAATATTGAGTATCCACAACCCAAGCAGTAGACAGTAGTATATGGAAGAGGCCTGAGTTCTGGCCTTTGCACTGTCCTGTACCTACAGGGCCGCTATGACAGCTCTGCAGATCTGGGTCCAGGTCTTCTCTCAGTCAAATGAGGGGAAGAGCTCTTCCCCAGCCCTTGAGCTCCTTTGTCTGCTCTTAGTCTTTGCCTACTTAAGGGCAGTCCTCAGCTTTCATAGTCTCCAGCCTCTACACTGTCTGGGTTTCCTCTGCACCTGTGGTTATTTAGCACTGTCTTCTGTATTCTCCTGTTTTAATCAGCTGACAGGGAAAGTTGAGTTTCAGATCTTGTCTTGTGGGCTTTCTGTTCGGCTCTTTCTGTACTTGTCTTTCTTTTTATGCCTCTTGATACCCCATAAAGTTAGTGCTGTAGCTATTGGACTTCATCTCTTCTCTGTCCTTCATAGCATCCCTCTAACTCAAGAGGACGAGCATGATTCATAATTCACTGGGATGGTGTGTGCTGTGGAGCAGGCCCCGCTCTGTCAATACCTCCCTCTATCTCAGGAAGAAATGTCGCTCCTCGTTACAGTAAACTCTTTATTCTCTGGTACCTCTTGCCCTCTAAATGTAGTTCTTTCAGAGTTCCATTTAAGGCCTCTTTTCTCTGTGTGAACAGCTGCCACTCTTTGAGGCCTGTTTAAACTCTTCAGGTGCAACTCCGCAGATCTGTCGAAGCGGAGAGCAGTGCATCCTTTAGAAGCACATCTCATGCTCAAGAGCAGAGAGGAAAGCGTGTGTATCAGTTAACACATGGCCATTGTTGAAGTGTACTTTGGGGACCTTCAAGGTGGCTCAGTGGTAAGAGCACTTGCAGTCAGGCCTGGCATCCTAAATTCAATCCCTTGGACCCACATGGTGGAAGGAAAGAATTGATTCCCACAAGTTGTCCTTTGACCTCCACATACATAATGTGTTGGTACCATCACACACATATGTGATAAGAATTCATTGTGTATTACAGCACTCTTGTAGAAGTTAGCTCAGGAGTGGGTCTTTTGTCGTTTGCTTCGTTGTATATCATCTAACTGGTCTGAGAATTTCCAGGGGATTCCTCTCCACCTTCCAACTCAAGTGCTAAGATTATAGACTTGCATTATCATGCCCCGTTTTACATGGGTTCAGGGGATTTGAACTTGGGTTCTCACTCTTACACATTGATCATTTTACACAGTGAGTCACATCCCCAGCCCTTTTGTTTATGAATAGATGTACAACCTCGTTTTTTAAGACAGGGTTCATTGTATTCTCTGTATTTTTAAAATTGTTTTTATGTATATGGGTGTTTTGCTTGGGTGTATGTCTGTGCACCATGAGGGTACCTGGTGCCCTCAAATGCCAGGAGATGGCGTCAGATCCCCCTAGAAACGAGGTACAGACGGTTGTTGGCCACCATGCAGGTGCTGGGAATCCAATCCCACGTCTTATGGAAGAGCAGCTGGTGCACTTAACCACTCAACCACCTCTCCGGCTCTGAATGGATGTATGTTTTACGAAGTCTCCATCGGTCATTGCCTAATGCGTTATTTCTAGCAATTACAAATAGTACTGGCATGAACGACCCTGTACATGTACCTTTTGCTGTGTATCTTGGGAATTTCCTAGGACCTGGCGCATTTTGGAGCTGGTGTTTCGGCCTCCGGTCAGCAGGTGGCGCTGCGCGCACGTGTAGCCGGAAGCGCCGGGGACCCCGCCGACAAACTGCTGGTGGAGGCGCAGGCGCGCTGTGGTGCTGGCGCGGGAGCCTGGCTGCGGGTCGCGATGCCGTACGCCAACCAGCCGACGGTGCGGATCACGGAACTCACTGAGGAGAACGTCAAGTTCATCATCGAGAACACGGACCTGGCGTAAGGCGGCGAGGGGAGAGGCGGGCGGCCGGGTGTGCGGGCCCCGCGGGGACGTGGCCTCGGGCCCGCTCACGCCGCCTGGCTTTCCTCCTGTAGGGTGGCCAACTCCATTCGCAGGGTCTTCATCGCCGAGGTGCCCATAATAGGTAGGCGACCTTCCCCGGGCCCGCCCTACCCCGCTCCGGGTGGGGTGAGAGCACTGCGGGGCTGCGCGGTGGGCTGCGGGCTCCCCGGCCCTGCTCAGCAGCGCGGCTTCCAACCGTTCCGTCCACCCAAAAGCAACAGAAACTAAGACCAAACTCCGAGTGCTGAGGCCTCCTCATCCGTAAGGTGTAGACGCTAGGAGTCGTTAGCAGGTGATAGCCCCGATTGCCGAGGCCGTGTAGATGACGCGTCTTTGCTTTTAAGTCAGTGGTGGGTACTGGTAGGTGTCTTTTGAAGTGTATGTTAATGTTAATTGTACAAAATAATGAGCTTCGTTATGACACCTTCATTCTCTCTCTCTCTCTCTCTCTCTCTCTCTCACACACACACACACACACACACACACACACACACACACAATGTACTAGGATTGTATTCCTCCATCACTTCCTTTTATTTCCCCTCCCACTGGCCTCAGGGTGTCTTTCAGGTTCCCTGCTATACTTTCTCGTGTGTGTGTCTGTCTCTCTCCTTTAAAACATTATATTTATTTGCGTATGTGTGTATGCCTCTGGGCGCGAGAGTGCCACAGAGCATGCGTGGAGGTCTGAGTACAGCTTGTGGCAGGGATTCTCTTCCACCATATGGTTCCAGGGATTGAACTCGAGTCTTAAGACTTGGCAACAAGTAAATGCCTTTACCCTGCTGAACCATGTCAGAGACCTGAGCTCTCCCTTTTTAAAAATTGAGATTACACATGAGAGAAAACACGTTTGTTTTTAATGACTTCATCATGCAAGGGACATACGCTTGTTCTTTATGGATGAATAATACTCCAGCGTGTGTGTGTGTGTGTGTGTGTGTGTGTGTGTGTGTGTATCACAAAATGAGTCTATCTCTGCTGGGTGTGTAGATCATAGAAGTTCCAGGTTAGGGTAGAGGCGAGACTAGTTTTTTGTTTGCTTATTTTGTGGGTTTTCTTTTCTTTTCTTTTTTTTTAAAGCGAGGAGGGAATGGCAGCATCTGTAGACACACAAGAGTTTTTGTTTTTCTCTTTTTTGAGACAGGGTTTCTCTGTGTAGCCCTGGCTGTCCTGGAACGCACAGAGATTGACTGCTTTCCAAGTGCTGGGACTAAAGGTGTCAGCCACCACTGCCCGACTCACACACAGGTTTTTAGGAGACTGGGAATTTTCACCTATAAGGGGATGGGAGGTAGAGTAAGGGCGTTTGGGAGTAGGGCCCTGAAAGTAGAGGCTCAAAAGTTTGGACGTGGTCCTTGCTTGGGTTGAAGAAGTACTGCAGGCCAGAGCAGGCTGGGCCTATCCTTGTCTGGTCTTCTGACCTCTTTTCCTTGTGTCCATGCCAGTTATTTGAGAACTGGCCTTGAACACCATTCGATTCCTGAATCTCATTGTTTACATGCAGATGTTTGTTTACAAACGGCTGGGTTCATGTTTAACTGAAGCCTCTGTAAGCACACAGTCCTATACTGCCAGCAATGAACCGAGAGGGATTAAGTTTTATTTAGTGTACTTTCCCTTATTGAAGACATTCAGTGACCGTCCACCGAGGGGGTAACACTGAAATTCCAAATGGATGATTTGGTTATATCATCAAATGAGGTGTGGACCATGAGCAGTGTTACTTCTGTGATGTTTTCCCTAACTTTCACACTTTAAAATTATTTTTAATTATGTTAGGGGAGTATTTGCTGGTGAATGTTGGTGCCCCTGGAGCTGGAGTCACAGGGCACCGTGAGCCTCCCGATACGGTTGCTGGGACCCTCTTAACCACTGAGCCAACCCTCTAACCTGTGTTTTCCCCAATTTTTCAGTGCCCAAATAGCTTTTATTCTTGGGTTTAGTATTGGCACAGGTAGCAGATTTAAAGTGCTCTTTAGGGAAATGCTCAACTCCCTAAATATCCCACACCCTCAATATTTTCTAAGTGCTTGTTGCTTTGTATGGTACCAGCAAGCGCTACACCCAACTCACTGGGGCAGGAAGGTGTTAAGCATGATGTGTGTAGTTTGTTAAGGTTAGATACCTTACCTGGAGCTGTCACTCTTTGGCAGCCTGGCCTGGGCACCTTCAATTTTGTAAGCAACTTTGGTTTCTGTTGTTGTTGTTTGTTTTGTTTTTTTCCAAGACAGGGTTTCTCTGTATAGCCCAAGCTGGCTTCAAACTCAGAGATCCACCTGCCTCTGCTTCCTGAGTGCTGGGCGCTGAGCAATTCTTACGTCTTGAAAACAGTGCTGCAGGTCCATAGGGGATCTGGCGGCTGGTCCTTACTCGAGCTATTTTGTTCCTACCTTTTCCAGCCATCGACTGGGTTCAGATTGACGCCAATTCCTCAGTCCTTCACGATGAATTCATCGCTCACAGGCTTGGTGAGTGCTGGTGTTGAGAGGAGGGGATCGAAGTGGGATGCTTCCTGTCCCCAGCCCAGGTGACTATTTGTAGGTTCTTGTGATGGCTTGGCTGTTGGCCGTTCTGTAAAACACTCCTCTGTGTCTTGCAGGACTAATTCCCCTCACTAGTGATGACATTGTGGACAAGCTACAGTACTCCCGGGTACGTGTGTTGGTGGGTAGCCTGGAGGCACAGGGACTCGTGGGTGCAGGGGTGGGGCTAGTTCTCCCAGGAATCTTTCTGGACATCTTCCTTCCAGCCTACTTAGCATGGTTTAGAAAACCATTGTGGAAATGTCTTAATGCAGTGGTCCTGCGTTCCGATGGGGCCTCCGAGTGACTGTGCTCTTAGCACACCTAGTCGCATCAGTGAGCCTCACACAGGGACACGTGCCCCAGAATGCCCATAATTCTTTTTTTTAAAGATTTTTTTCTCTTTTATGAAAGTATATGTATATATGTCTGCTTCTGTGTATGTGCAAGTGGGTTACGGTACTGGAAAAGGTCAAAAGAGGGCATCAGAGCCCCTGGAGCTAGAGTTACAGGCAGATGCAGGCTGGGAACTGAACTCAGGTCCTCTGCTAGACCAGCAAGTGCTCTTAACAACAGAACCATCTCTAGCCTCTCCAACCCCCCACCCCACCCCATTTATTCTTATTTCTTAAGACAGGATCTCACTATGTAGCCTGATTGGCCTTGAACTCTCTGAGATCCGCCTGCTGTGTCTCCTGAGTGCTAGGATTAAAGGCATATGCCAATATGCCAGGCTGAGAAGTGTTAATGAAACACCCATTTAGTTTTCATTGGCGTTATTTTTCCCTAACCTTTTAGAAAATCAGTTACAAACATTCTGACTCTTCTAAATATTTGAGCACGTGTCAAGAAGTGAAATTTAAAGTCAGGGTAGTGATCTGTGCCTGTAATCCCACCATTTAAGAGGCTACCTAGTGAGACTCTGTCTCAGAACACACGAAATACCCACAAAGAACGGCGAATGTTGAGGATCAAGAGACCTGGAAGAGGGTATATGGTTGGCCGGCAGCTAGCCCTCTCTGCTTTTGTATCTGGGTGAAATTTTCTGTAAGGGGTTTTGAAGCAAAGATCAGCTGGCTGTTGTGCAACATGCCTGTAGCCCTAGCACTTGGGACCTGGTAACAGGACGGTCAGTAGTTTAAGGTTCATTCCAGGCCAGCCTGAGCTACATGAGGGCGCCCCACCCCCACCCCAAGGAATCTAGAACTTGAAAGGTATCTTTTCTGCCTTTCCCTCGCTTGTTGTATTTTCAGTAATTCCCAAGCTGGTCTGCATAGTCACTGGCAGGGAGAACGGTAGTCCGTAACAGCCTTGACCTTCCGAAGCAGTCCTCTCTGGACATTGTTGTATTAGCAGTATGCCCCCTAGTGGTAGCCTGCGTAAATGGACGTGGAAAGAAAGTGTCAGCTGGTATACAAGTTGTCTATAAACTTGAGCAGCCCTGAGGATGGTATACCAGATGTCCCTGTCTGCTCTCCTTGTTCCTACTGCCCTTCCTGCCGCAGGACTGCACATGTGAAGAGTTCTGCCCTGAGTGTTCCGTGGAGTTCACTCTCGATGTGAGGTGCAACGAAGACCAGACGCGCCATGTGACCTCTCGAGATCTCATCTCCAACAGCCCCCGAGTTATCCCGGTAAGTGCTCTTCTCTGTGTCGTCTCTGTGGGACAACAGATCAGAGTGGGTCTTTGTGAGATGCCAACCTGTCCTGTGACCGGCTACTTTATAACTGTCACCCAGAAGTGTTGGTCCTGGGTTCTTGAACAGAGCAGTATTGGTGCCGTGAGCCCTGTGTTGCCCAAATGCCCTTTTAAAGGCCGCTGGACTGTTTTGACTGAGAATGCTGTCATAGCGGGATGAAGCGAGGGTGAGGTCCCATAGACAGCTCTGCCGTCTCCTCAGGTGTCCTTTCCCTGGCTTGACAGATTACAGGCTGGGTTTACTGAGACAGTCACCAGGGGTGACTGAGAGGTGAGAGGCTAATGCATGCTTGTTTGGGCTTCTTACAGGTGACATCCCGGAACCGGGACAATGACCCCAATGACTATGTGGAGCAGGATGGTAAGGGGGCGGGGCAAGCATGCAGGTGGGCTAGGCAGGATGGTAAGGGGACGGGGCAAGCATGCTAGTGGCTGGAGGGTGTAGAGACCAGATGTGCCCTCTTGAGTTGCCTGGTCTGTTACTCATCTTTAGACCCTTCTGCCAGATGTGGGTGGTCTTCATGCAGTACTGTAGGCCAGAAGTTGGAGAACGGGCCCCTCTTGGTTCTTGGCTCACTCTTACCTCTCCCTGCAGACATCCTTATTGTCAAGCTAAGGAAGGGCCAGGAGCTGAGGCTTCGAGCCTATGCCAAGAAGGGCTTTGGCAAGGAACATGCCAAGTGGAACCCTACTGCAGGAGTAGCTTTTGAGTACGACCCAGACAACGCACTTAGGCACACAGTGTACCCCAAGCCTGAGGAATGGTAAGCTCTGGGGGAAGACCACTAGCAATGGCTGTAGTGAGAGATGGGTGAGCTCTGAGACCCTTGCTAAAAGCAGAATTAGCCACTTACACTTCACCTGTATTTGCCCTCAGGCCAAAGAGTGAGTACTCAGAGCTGGATGAGGATGAGTCACAGGCTCCCTATGACCCCAACGGCAAGCCAGAGAGGTAAGACCCCGGTCCTGCTTGGGACTGTAATTGTTAAGAATCTATAGGTGTGGTGGCTGTTTAGGCATCACACACCTAAGCCCCCATCCCCTATGTGGCAGGAGAGCTAACTGCCAAACTCATGTACACATCTGGTCACTGGTCTCTGGTCACTGTGAAAAAAATGGCCTTCTAGTACCCTATGGTGTTTCTGGCCAGCCTGTTTGGGCTCAAACCTGGACTGACCACAGCCTTACCCTGAAGAACCAAAGAGCTGTAGTCAGCATCAACCTGTTGGATCTTTTTCTGCTGTCTCCAGTGTAGAAATTCACATACAGTCATTTTAGGGTTTGTACAACAATGCCCTTTGAAGTAGCTGTAGCTTCCTTGAGGAACTGCAAAATGGATCTGGATTATTCTACATAAAAGTAAGAGGTTTTAGGTAAAGCGAAGTCAGCCCTGTCCTAAGATCAAGTGACTTGTAAGAATGAACAAGTGTCACAGGATAGAAGGGACATCTAGCCAAAGTTCGTGGCCAGCTGGCCTCACGAGGGCTCTCACCCTGCTCTTGTCTCTCAGGTTTTACTACAATGTAGAGTCTTGCGGCTCACTGCGCCCTGAAACCATTGTGCTCTCGGCCCTCTCCGGGTTAAAGAAGAAGCTGAGTGATTTACAGACTCAGTTAAGCCATGAGATCCAGAGTGATGTGCTTACCATAAACTAGCCACAGCTTGCCTGCTGCAGAAGACTAGGGGTTGAGGGGTCCGTTGGATTTCAGGTCTTGTGAGCCCTTCTGGTTTCTGAACTCCGGACTGCAGTTGCTCAAACTGCCTGGCAGGTCATGGGAGAGACTGCCGGGGTTCCGCTGGTATTGGACAGGGCAGTTTTTCACCAGGCAGTTGGCATCCCTGGCCCCACCTTGTTGATCACAATGGTATTCCTCACCCAAAGGCACCTTCCATCCTGTTCCCTAGCTTACTGGTGGGGGCCCTGTTGCTTCCTAGTGGAGAGCCACTGAGCTGCTCACTCCAGCTAAGTCTTTCCTACCCAAGGAAAGGTGTTTCATAGCCCAGATTCTGGTGTTAGGACTGAGTGCTAGAGCTTTCATTGAAGCAGCCTATGGCCTTTCTGAGATGTAACCCTTGGGAACTAGTGTTAGACCTGGCTGTCCTCTGTCCACAGGTGAACTTGCTTGTTTATACTCTGACCTTTTTTTTTTTTCCAGAGGGCCCCCTCCCCCATTTCATTTCTCTTTAGCAAAGTTCAGGCCCTGCCCTTAGCATGTCTCCAGGCCTGCCCTAGTGGTTTTTGGGCACTCTGAGGAAGAGCATACACCAGCGTAGAAAGGAAGGGATATTTATTGATCAACAGAAGTTGTCTTTTTAAAAGTTTTTATTTTTGGCAATAAAGAGCACAACAAATCTTCATGCGTCATCGTGCCATAACTGAGCCAGCAGCTCCGCCTCCTCCCAAGGGTTTGGGCCCGTTTCTTTTACAGACTAGCTTATTCCTCTGGGTGGTCATCTCCTGGGTCACAGTCAGTTGGGCTGGCTGTGCCACCTCCCTGGCTGTATGGCCCCTCTGGGAGGGGCCTCTTTATCATCCTGCCACAAATGTGAACAGTGGTTATTTACAAGGTCTGTTCCCACAAATCAAAACCCCAAAGTATTAAAAACCAGAAACACGCAACAAAAGGTTTGACGTGAATAGAAAGATAGCCCTTCTGCACGGTAGTCAGTAAACACCAGCACTAGGAAATCAATTGCTTTAATTGCGTTTCAGCAGGGAGCCTCAGCACCTTGTGGGGGGATGGGAAGGTCTGGCCTGGGGCGGCTGGCTCAGGGCAAGGGGCTCCCCCTGCTGGAGCACTATACCCCTGGTCAGTAAAAGGGGGCAGCGAGATGCTCCCCACAGCAGTCCTGCTGCAGCCTTCCAGGCTGACCCCAGCCACCCTCTACTGCTGAGAGGGAATGGACGCCTCGCCTGGAGACATCTTCAGCCTACTGAGCAGGAAGGAGCCAATGCAGAAAGTGCATTTTAAACCAGATGCCACCTCTGCTTAAAATTCCCAAGTGCAAGGCTGCCGCACGGTACAGTGGGGTTTGGGTCCTTTCTGTGTCACTGTAGGCCCAGAGGTCAGAAGCTGCCTGCTGTCTTGGCCCTTAGGCTCTGAGGAAGAGCCAGCAGACAGCACCAGTCTGATTGTCCCCCTCGTTTGACCCTGGCAGCTCAAGCAATCTTGGCAGCAGGAGAGTTGATCACTGAGGACAGGGACGGGTGCCCTCATACTCAAAAACAGCCTGACCATGCCTGGTCATGGAATTAAAAATGGGTATGTGTTGGTGGGGAGGGGTAGAGGGAAGCCTCATTAATATAGAATATGTCATAAGCCATATATATTAAAACCATTAACAGTATATAGTCCCACGGTGGCTCTAGCCCCTCATGCTCAGGTGGTGTGGCCAGCCCTGTGCTGGGGTCCAGCCTCACCCTTGAGGGCAAGGAGGGCCAGCTTGCTCTCCTCAGGCTCTTGGCCAACAGCTCCTTGAGGCTGTCCATGGGCTTCTGCAGTTAGCCTTCCAACACGTGGCCCAGCAGTCATCAGTGCCCGCCAGTCCAGCTGTCACTGGGAAGGGGTCTTAGTCTCACTGCTGTCCTCCTGGCTGGGCTTTGGCTTAAGCAGGATGAATCTGTTCAGGAGGTCTGTTTCTGAGCTGGCCTGGGCTGCCGCGTACCCTTCACCTGTGGACAGAGAAGCAGGCTCTGGATTTGAATCCACCACAGACCCTTGCCCAGGAGGCCTCCACAGGGATGGGACACGGCAATGACTCACCGTAGCTGGAGGCCTCGGCAATGTTCTGAGAACCTGTGATGTGGTGCCAGTAGGCACTGCGGGGCAGCATGGTGGTGGGCGTGCAGGGGTATGAGTAGTGCTCGGTGCCCTTGTTGAGCAGCTGTGGCACAGAGAAGGGTCCTTTCCGTTAGTCCTGGGGATACTGCTGCCAGCCCGGGGCCCAGCCTGACTCACCTGTGGACATGCTGGTGGAGTCTGTATCTGGCATGCCTGCCCCACCTCCCAATGCCTGGAACAACAGCCACCGGCTCACCCTCACGTTCTTTTCCATTTCCAGCAGGACCCGCTTGTGCTGCTCAGCAATGGCCAGGGTGGCACTGTGAACCCGTTGGTAAATCTGTTCCCCTTCCTGGGTCTGAAAGGTGTAGAGTCCTTCCCCAGCATCACACATCCTAAGGACACAGGTAGCAAACAAGACAAGGTGTCAGGAATTCCACCGTGTATGTGCACGTTCTAGATGCCAGCTGTGGCTGTACCAAGGCCTCAGGGACAGGCTGGCCATGGTCTGGGGGCTTGACCACAGTGCACATGGGCTGAGCTGTTATGGATAGATACCCAGTGGAGGTTTGAAAGCTAGCCACTCAGCTTTTCTACCACGCTCTGGACTACTCACTGAACAGTTTCCTCAAACATCTTACAGAAGAGGAAACTAAAGCATCCAGGAGAGTAGCTCAGCCAAGGTTACACAAGAGGGTGGTGCAGAATCGACATCTAAGCAGGCTGGTTGAGGCCCAGCAAGGGCCCTCCCTGGCCAAACCATTATTCTGTCAGGCTAGGCGCTTTTTAAATCCCCTATAGCAAACTGGTTCTGAGGCCACAGTCGCAAAGCCAGAGTGGCACTGCTGGCCGTGATGTGAGCCAGGGAGCGGGGCTCTGCTACACAGTGTTGCTCCACCCGCCTGTTGTAAGCTATCACTGCTTCAGGCTTGAGCTCATCTGTAAAGCTGAAGCATTATACCCGCCCTGGGTTGCAGTGCTGATGCATGAATGTGCCTGGTGACGTGCAGACAAGCAGTCTTCGGCCATGGTGGGACAGGGCGGGAGGGAAGAAGGTTATTACCTGCCCGCCTCAAAGGTAAAACGTGTGGCATCTCGGCCATAACGGCGCAAGGAGCAGAGGGGCCAAGAGACGAGTTTCACGCGAGGGTTGTGTATGTCCCAGAGGTAGATGTTTTCATGGGTGATCTGCAGCTTGCATTCGCCATAGACGTCCAGGTTGGGACAGGGCAGCAGGAAGACGTTGAAGC
Source organism: Cricetomys ansorgei (assembly GCA_026225945.1). Classification (NCBI taxonomy): domain Eukaryota; kingdom Metazoa; phylum Chordata; class Mammalia; order Rodentia; family Nesomyidae; genus Cricetomys; species Cricetomys ansorgei. The sequence goes on from JAMJFZ010003163.1 coordinate 24,845,236, forward strand.
GATCTGCAGCAGCAGAGGATAACAGAGCAGGGCTACCAGGGCCCCACTGTTCCCCTCCTCTCCTTGAGACCCAGCACCAGCCTCACCTGTCTGTTCACACTGTACTCCAGGGGCCAGGAGGTCGGGCTCTCCGAGACTGATGTCATTGAGTCGTGACCCCAGACATTCGACTGACAGGGTCTTGTACCACTCCTCTGCCTCCAGCTCTAGAGAAAAACAGCACCTCGTAGTTCTCCCAGCTCTTCCCCGGATGCCCACCCATTCTGCCTTGGCTTGAGTCACTTGCACCTTGCCTGCCCACCTTGGTCTGGGGACCTACTCCATCAGGGGCTCACCTCCCCCACCCTCCCTGCGAGGGCTGGTGCGGTTACCCGCTGCCTGGACCACCAACTGTTAAGAATAGATGGCGCCTCAGCCCCGGGGCCTCACCTGAGTCACAGGTGAAAGTACGAGCTGAGTCATCTGTGAATATGATGGCCACCGCCTGCCTCTTGGTCTCTTTGGGGAGCCGTGTGACACACTTGACGTTGCTGATCTCAGTCACCTGGGAGGACATCCCAAGAAACTTAGCCAGGCTGGGGCTCTTCACCCCACCTCCCATAGCTATGTTCCCCGGGAAGGCACTCTCGGACCTCAGGACTCAGGAGTCATCTTTGCTCACAGGTGGGGGAGCTAGGGCCCAGGCCCCTAACCTTGGGGCAGCCTCGGAGGCACACTGACTTCTCATCAGGGTACTTCTCCAGCCGCTGGGGCCCCTTGCTGGAAGATTTCCGGAACACCAGCCAGCACCTCCTGTAGATCTGTGGGTCAAGACGCAGAGGTTCAGGTTGCTGTTTGGGGCCTGAAGTTACCCCAGCCCTCGGAGGGAGCAGTGCCACATCTACCCCTGTATCCTAGCCTAGAGAAAACCTGGGCCACCAGAGGGGCAGCCAAATGAACCTCACAAATGGCCAAGGCGGGTGTTCATGAGCAGAGCTATTCGTGTGCTGAATTGTGGCTCTGTAATGGAGTGGGTGGGGAATGCTTGCTAGCTGTATGTGGGTACTGGCACTATTCAGTGTCGGGGTCACTCCTGAGGCCAGTTCTGTTGTTGCCTCCATTCAGAGACAAGTGGGCCACGAAGAAGGCAGGTAGGACCTAACAAGTAGTGGGCTGGTACGAAGACAAGTTGCCAGAGACACCTATTACCATGGGACAGGCCACTCTGGGAGCTCCATGGGGTCTCCTATGGACAGGAAGTGGACCCTTGGACTCAGGCAGCCTGTACATTACGGCCCTGATCTTGGGCCCAGGCAAGAATCTGGTGTAAGGGGCATCACTCTTGGCCCTCAGGGCTTTCCCTCACCACTTATCAACAGTGTACCATGGGGGGGTTCCCATGGGGACAAGGGGCCTACAGGGTAAGAGGCAGAGCTAAGAACCAGGTGTGCCCTTCCTGGGGTGTTCTCTTGCCTGTCCCAACCACTGATGATGCCCTGTGCTTTATGCCACTGAGATTTTTCCAGAGCTTCATAAACTCCTAAGGAGGTGACCATTCTCCAGAGACAAACTGGTCTACCGGATCCCATGAAAGGTGGTCCCAGCACCTCCATAAACTGCCTGTCTGACCTCTCCTTGCAGGGTCCCTCCCTCCTCTGCAGGCTCTCTTAGCCAGTCTATGATGGGTTTACCAACTCCTGCCAGCAGGCTTCAAGCCTGGGAGGCCTGTTCCTCAGATATCCCTAAACTACAGGAGGTCCTAAAGAGGGCTGGACTGGACAGAGGAACGGGAGACCACTGGGCTACAGTCCCAACTGCTGGAAGCTGGCCCAGCCACCTCTGCAGAAGCCATAGGTGCACCAGGTCTATGGCAGGCAGGTCACAGGGCAAAATGGACCTAGACCCTGTCCCTGGAAGTCCCTAAAGCTGGGCCAGTTCTATTTCCTGCCCGGTGCTCTGGGAAGCATGCCTGTTCCTGCACCCCTGCCCCTAGCTCAGTACCGGTCTGCCTACCTGAACCCTCAGCGGCCGAGCCTTTTTAAAGCAGATACCACATGCACCATAATCTCACGCTCCTTGCTTATATCTGCTAGCAATCACAGCCAGTCTGAACAAATGAATGACCACATGAAGGACAGGGTGGGCAGGCAGATGGACAGATGGATAGATAAATGAATGGGTGGGAGCTGCCCAAGTGCCCCCCACTCCTGCAGCAGACAGCAGCATGGGAGTAGAGGCCTGGGGTGGGGGGGCCTGAGCACCCTGGTTGCCTGGTTACAGAGTACACACTCACAGCCCCAGGGAGCCATGCACTCAAGAGCCCTCCTCACTTCTCACAGGTCTTTGATCAGCTCTTCGAAGCACTCTGCCAGACTGCTGGGGGAGGGAGGGGAGGGCAGGTAGAAGGGGAGGGGAGGCTCGGTCCCTTTTCCATTCCTCCCAGCACCCCCTACCCCCTGATCTCTGGAGACTGGGACAAGAATGCCTGCTTGGGGGCAACTGCAAATTGCACTCCCTCACGTAACAGGGTGGGCTCAGGTCTGTGCAAAGTAGAATTCCCTGGACAAGAGTGGATACCAGTCTGGGCCGGGCCACACCCTATCTGCTAGTTCTTTCCCCCTGGTCTGTCCACCTGTCCACTTGGGGTCTGGGAATCCTCCCGGGACAGGTCTGACACTGACCTTACATGACTGCCCTATAGCCGGTGCTTTCCTGGCAAGCTCTGACCTGGACAGAGCCTAGGCTTTGCTAGTCCCTGGGGACTTGCTGGGTCTAAGGCATGGGGTTAAGGAATGATGGCAGGAGTGATGTCCCCATTCCCTGGGCCTCTTTGCCTGGCCTCAGCCTTGCTCTTTGTTCTGTCTCAGAAAGAGCAGGGTCTCTACCAGGCCTGGTCCAGTGAAACTCAAAACATGCCCAGCAGTTCCTGCCTCAATCCACAGATGGTCCAGCTGATAGCCCTTGCCTGGACACAAGACACCCCCAGGAGGGCCCCAAAAGGGCAGAAGGAACAAGAATCACCCCCTCCAAAGTGGCCCCAAGGAAGCCAGATGATCCCTGGGTATTCGCTCCTCACCCTCAGGCTAACCTAGGAAGCCCTGAGCCTTGATCCATCAAGGAGCAGGAGGGACAGGAGTCCCCTGGGTAAAACAGACTTGGGTCACCTGTCACAAGGGGCTTTCTTTCCTGCTGAGAAGAGTCCCTCATTGGGAGTAGGGGATGAGCAGGGGAACAGGCTTCAAAGGGATTTTGGGCCTTGGGGGATTTTCCTCCGCTGGAAATCTGCACGGGGTGAGAAGGGGTATGTGCCCCTCCAAGCCCCAGCTCAGGGCCAACAACTCCCAGGAAAACAGCCTGTCCCAGAGCAAGGGCCACTCCACCCACACATCAGGGAAGTGTCAGCCAATCTCTGCCCCCACCCAACCCAAAGCCCTTACCTCTACCTCCCAACAAACCACCCTCTTTCTCAAACACTTCTTTAGCACCCAAAACAACCGCCTAAAATATGAGTTCAGGCTCAGAACACGCTGAGAAGCGGGTGCATCGCGGCGGGAGGAGGGGGCAGGGAGTCACTTTAAAGAAAAGAGGCCAGGAGAGGTAGGGAGCAAGGCGAGGAAGAGAGGGAAGAGGAGGGGGGGAGCAAGGGGAGGAGACCCAGGAGCCAAAGCTGCTCTCCACTGACAGCCTCGCTCTCCAGTCACTCCTGCTGCCCGCTAGCTACCGCCCCGGTGGCTGCCACCTCCTCTGTCGCTGCCACCACCACCGCCACTGCTGTGGCCACAACTTCAACAATAGCAGGGATGCCTCTGCCAGCCTGCCAGCCACCACTACTGGTCCAGTGGCTGGGATGCCAGCCAGCCCAGCTGGGACAAGAGATGCAATAAGCAAAGGCTGGCCCAGCACATGCCAGCCAGCCAGCGTTGAGAAGCCTTGAACCACACTACCCAGTGCTGGCGGGCAGCATGTCCCCACACACTGAGCCTCCAGACCCATCCTCCGTACTGTTTATTGACAAGGGCCCCCGCCAGGGTGGCTCACCCCGAGCTTCCTGCTCTTCATCTTCACATAGCCTTGTTTGACGATGTCGTTGAAATTGGTCGCCATGGTTGCCCCTCTGTCTTTGGGGTGCCTGCTGGGCTGAGGCCCGGAGGGGTATCCAGGTAGTAAGCCCAGGTGGCTTGGTCTCCCTTAATCACCTGTTTAAGACACTCCTCCGCTCACCCGCCTCCGCATTGTTCTAGCAGCTCCTCTGCCCAGCTCCTGCTGGAAACCCAAATGACAGGGAGATTAGAGCCAGTGACATCTTTCTCTCCCCCTGGCTGTCTCGTTCTTTTTTTCCTTCCTCTTCCCACACTCCTCCCTCCCTCTGCCCGCCCGCCCTTCCTCCTTCTCTTCCTCCCCACCCCAGGACGGCAGAACCATTCAGGAAAAGCGAGGTGGAGGCAGAGCAGGAAAATGGTCCAGCCCAGTCCCCTCCCTCAAGGCTGGGGCTGGCAGTTAACCCCTTCCTGGGAGGGCTGGCTCCCTTCTGCTTGCTGTGGAGGAGATGGCAGAAGAGGGGAAGGAAGGGAGGGAGGGAGAGAGGGAGGGAGCTGGCCCCTCAGCTTGGTACCACCTGCTACAACTTTGGGGCAGACTCAGAGCCATTAGCCAGAGCAGCCCCCTCTTGGGTACTAGGGTCCCAGCTGAGAACTTCCGGGAAATGGTGAGGGGTTGGGAGACAATGCACTCTGTTGGTCTCTCAGACCCCCAAGCCATCTGCCCACCACGCTATACCTGTTCTCTCTAGCCCACATGAAAAGCTGGGAGTCACCAGCTCAAGCCATTCAGACCCTGATCCTGGCCCCTGGACTCTTGGGCAGCTCTTCTGAGTGCAGAGTCCAGGGGGTGGGGCCCCAGATAAGTCTGAGACCTTAGGTTGTGGCCTCTGAGGAAGTAAGACACTTGCCCTGGCCCTGGAGCTGGGAGTAGGCCAGCCTGAGGGTGGGGACAGGGCCCCAACAGGCCATTTTGTCTAGCCAAGCTAAGCAGTGTTATGTCCAGAGCATGGGCAGGCATTAATTATAGAAAGAATAACCCAGGGCCCAGGAAGTAGCCCATACAATGCAGGAAAGAAATGTAAGTATCAGGGAAAGACTTGGGATCAGTTAACACAGACCCAGGCAATCTCAGCTGCGACTGAATCTAACAACCTTATATTACATACTGGAAAAGAAAGCTGCCCAGAGACAGTAAGCCACCAATCTAAGGTCACACAGCAAGCCCAGGACACAGCCGAAGAGGAATGAGAAGCTCCCAAGCGGAACACTATTCTGTAGCCCCCCTTCGGCTACATGCCACCATCCAAGCTTTCCCTGCCATGTGAGCCTCAGGAGGCAGGGCTGTGTTGGCAACGTGGCTCCCGACATCTCTAGTATTATTGGATGGCAATGCAGTAGCATTTCTGGGGTCGGCCGGACATCTGTGCTGCCAAGATGGGGCCCGAGGGCAAGCACGTATCTCGGTCTGCCAGCAGCTTGGCATTAATTAATCTCCTGGAGGCCTGTCTATCTATTGAATCCCTAACAAGAAACAGATGGGACACCCCGGTGGGCACATGCAAACAAGAGGTGGGGCAGAGGGGTTACCCCCCTCCCCTGCACAGTGGCAGTCCCATGTCCAGGATGTTCCCACAGCAAGTGCTCCCCTTTCCCAGGTCTAGACCTCACCAGCCCTGTCACACCTGACTCTGGCAGCCAGAGGGGTCAATCTTCCCAGCTCTGTCACCACCACCCACCTCTGGGAGTTCCTCCTGATGTGACTAGCCAGCCCCTGGTGGTTCACAGCACTGAAAGCCAGTTTCCCAACCTGCCTGCGAGAAGCTGCTGGGCCCTGGGTTCATCTAAGGTGGGCCAGACAGCGATGGGTATGACTCTAGTAGGCTGTGTAGTCCCTCGGGTTTTCACGTTAGTTCCCCCCACTCCCCACCCCCATGTAAAGGATCTGGGTAGGATGTGGTGATGTATGTTTAACCCCAACACTAGGGAAGCAGAAGCAGGAGGATTGCCACAAGCTCAAGGCCAATCTTTCTACTTTAAATGAGGAAGTGATGCCAGGAGGTACCCAGACTCCCCTGCCCAGTCCAGGCCATAAACCAGCCTCCATATGTCCAGTGCAGGCCACTCCTTGCCAGCTCCATCGGCCATCTCCCCTGTACAACCCAGGAGGGATGGACTGGTGGGCCGCTAGGGGCTCAGTTTCCTGCTGTGTCTGCCCACAGAATACCCAGCCTAGAACCAGACCAACCAAAAATGAACCACTGAGAAGCAACATTTACAGGGGAAGCCCGATTGCTAGAAACCTGCTCTAGCCTGTGGTCTTACTCAGACCCCAATGAGGTAACAGGAGCAAATGCCGACCCAGAACCCAAAATGGAATGCAAAGAGGGTTGGAAGGTAAGCGCAGGGGAGGATGCTCCAAGGGAGGGCTCCACGGACTTAGCGGGCAATAGGGACCCATACCCACCCTCTCCCTCTGCCAAGGGGAGCACATGGTTTTAAACAGGGAGCAGTCCTCAACCTGTCCCTAGAAGGGTCCCTTGAAGGCTCAATAGGCAAGAACTAGGGGCAGTGAGAAAGGCCCTGCCTACCCACAGGCCACCACTGGCCTCTTGTGGGCCTGCGGAGGGACAGGTACCTCCAGATGTGAGGGCCTGAGGTGCAGCACTCTCGGCTTTGCCCTTGAAACCCTCGAGTACTGCACACCTAGACGGGCTAAGCTGGGTCTCCAGCAGCCATTCTCACAGTCCTAGTGGGCAAGCCCCCCCACATACACCTCTCCTCCGGCCTGGTAGGTATCGAGTGGCTGGCTATTCCTGGAGGGACAGTAGCTGCCCTGGGCCAGGCCACCACAAAGAGCCAAGCTACACAACACACTGCTGCCCTCCTCAGGACGGACAGCATCCTGACTCAGGAGGCCTCCTGGGCCTCCCAACCCACTTGCCCCATCAGCAGCACTGAGTGCTCCCTCCCAGAATCCCGCCTGGAGGCTTGGGCTCTGAAACAAACAGCAGTCTCAGGCTCTGCCAGGGGCAGGGCCTGGGCGCTGCCTGCCTGGCCAGGCTGCCCCACCCCTGACAGATCGGATCTTATCAGGACTGCAAATCGGCCTCTCTTGGACACTGGCTTACCTCCACCTCATGGCAGAGACCTGATTGCAGATGGGTTATCTCTTGCATGGAGGATTCTCCCCACTACCTACCCTGGCTGCCCCATCTCTCTGTGCTTGTTGTCAGGGACCATCAGGGTGCGCTCCTACAGATCCCCATGCCCCCAGAAGATCCTGTCCAAGGAAAGCCACAGAGATAGACCTACTACTAAATTCGGCAGAGGAACATCACTGGGGGCAGGGCATCCCCAGGAATGTGGTCCAGTGCCCCTTACTGCTGCTGTCTGTTCTCCCCTGGTGCCCTGCCACCTGTTAGTACATAAACACCTTCTCAGGAGAGCTCACTGCCCTCGCTTTTTCGGGCCTTTAGCACAACTCCCTCCCATGGTCTCAAGATCTTGGCTGAAAGTCCACCTCCTCCTCCTAGAAGCCCTCCTGCCATCCTGGCCTTGCTAATTAGCTTTTGCACAACACCCAGCCACCATGAGAGTTTTTTGTTCCTTCATCTGTCGGTCACTTGGCCATGTAGAGATACCTAAATGACAGATCCCTGATGACCAAGCCTCTTCTATGTAGCTATAGCTCCGTCCCAGGGACCAGGACACCGACAGAGGACAGAGTAGGTGCCCAGTCTACGGAGGGATACTCATTTTTATCAGGAGTGTCCTAGTCTTTCCCTCCTCACCATCACTACCTAGTTCTGTTTACAGAGTGTGTGAACAGCCGTGGGCTCCCATTTCTCTGCACCTCAATGCCAACTGGCAGGACCAGCGAAGTCCGAGAGACCAGGAGAACCAGCCGGGTCCATGATCCACAGTTTGGTTCAAAGCTGCCTCCGGGGACTTGTACTGCTGCTGACACTGTGTCTGAGCTTGGCTGGGTTTGTCGGATGAGGTCACAGCCAGCCTGTTGCCCTGCCCAGGAATACCCAGCATTGGAGCACAGAGACAAGCAACCAAGAGCGACACAGTTCCTGTGACCCACCTGGGATGCCTACACAGCAGCCACGTTTATCTGAAAAGGACCAGCAAAGAATCTGCAGGAAGTACAGCCCCTGGCGGCTGCTGGAATGTGCTGGAGCTGACACCAGCCCCTGGCTGCCCTGGCTTATCAAAGCCCTCCACCCCAGCCCTCACCCAAGTGCCTGGCAACTGTTCAGCTCCCACAGTTCTAGGCAAACGGGCTGCACAGAGCCCCTGTCTGCCCAAGGATCTGCTCCTGTCCCTTTACAGTGACAGAAATCAGTTAGCTGGCTGGCTCCAAAGAAGGCGGACAGAATCCCAGGGCCAGATGAGAAAGGTTTTAGGGCAGGAAACTGCCGGTCTGGAGGACGGCAATGAACAGAAAAGCCACTTGCAGGTCAGGTAGGCAGTAGGGGGAGAGTCTCTTGGAATTTGGGGAGCAGGAAGGCGAGGAAGGCTGCTTCCGGGAAGAGTCTCAAGGAGCCAGGGATCTGGGTTTCTCTAATGGAATACGTGTGGGGTGCTGGTAAGGTGAAATCCAGACCTGGGCTTCCCAGAGATGGGAGCTGGGTGGGGACGGCTCAGGGAGTTTCAGGGTCCCGAGGGCTTCGAGGGGCGCGTCTGAGCCCTCTTCCCTTAGAGTAGGACGCAGCCGTGGCTGGGAAAGTCCGCAGGTTCCGGAGATAACCGAGGGCGCCCCAGGGTGAGAGTCACCGGGGCTTCGCGGCTCGGTGAGGCCTAGGTACCCCCTCCCCGCCTCGCACGCCCCTATTTACCTGGGCGCTGAGGCCCGGGCCGGCTGCGCTGGCTCCGCGGGGCGCGGGGCGGGCTCATGCCCGCGTCTCGGCGCGGCCGGGCAAGGGCGACGGGGTGGCGGCGCGCGGCTCGGGCCGGAGATTGGAGTGAGGCGCAGCCGCCGGCTCCGGACCCAGCGGAGACTCGGGAGGCAGCCGATTCGGCTGAACCCGCGACGCCACGCCCCTTGAGGCCACGCCCCGCGCCTCCCTGGCGCCACGCCACGCCCCACCACCACGCCCCCGCCCATCCCTGGTTTCGTGCCACGCCCCTGCCGGGAGATCCGCCCTGTCCCGTAGCCCCGCCGACGCCGTATTCCTCCGAACTGCAGGACAGAAGTTTCCACCGGACTGCCCAGCCCTCAGGCTCGCTACTAGTACCCAACTCTGACACTGATATTGGGTGTCTTCCAGAGAGCTATTCCTCCACCTTCTGAATATACAGAGCTCTGCTATTTAGGCTGCATTGATTGGCCATTAGGCTTGGGGTCTGTTTATCTCAGCCCCGCAGTGCTGGGGTTACCTGACTTTGACATGGGTACTGAAGACTCACACTGAGCCTTCTCCCCAGTCCCAAACAGGGTCTTGCTGTGCCGCCCAGGCTGTCCTTGAACTGTCCTTGCTGTGTTGCCCAGGCTGTCCTTGACCAGAAATTTGGATGTTATCCTGAAACAAGCTCCATCCCCCAACTCCAAACATGTGAAATCAGAATTGGTGGGAGTTTCGGGCAGAAATCTGTTCAACATCTCTCCAGGTGCTTCTGTCAAGTGCGGACATTGAGGACCCTACTTTAGACTATATATACAAAGCAAAGCAAAAGGCCACTACTAAGTGACTGGAATCCTGAGAATGAAAATGCCCAAGTGTAACCCTTGTCACTGAGGGATTAGCCTAGGGCATGAAGGAACCAAGAACCCAGTACTCTGGCATAGAGTCCATCCCCTACCTCCAGGACACCAGAGACTCAGCCTGCTGAACTTCTAAAGGAGCCATTTTCCCCGGAAAATGTCCCAGGATTATCACTAAAATGTCTGCTGCGTGCAGGGGGTGGGGGGGTCACGGGGCTACAGGACATTGAGGTGGCTTTCTCCTTCCTCACCACTAAGCTGGCCCTCCTGACCTTCCTGTGACCTCATGAGCTTCCCTTGCATCTTCCAAACTTGACCCCACCTGCTTTACTTCAAACGGCAGCTCATAAAGTTCTCAGCACTGGAGTCATCACAGTGAACTGCTTTCATCCCGGGACACTGATGGAGGAGATGCGTGGCCACAGAAAAAAATGAGTTTCTGCAATAAAGACGCCTCTTAACCTGGGCTGGTGGCACATGCTATACTTCCAGGCTGAGGCAGGAGGCTGATGAGTTCAAGGCCAGTCTGGATAACTTAGTGAGACCCTGCCTCAAAAAAAAAAAAAAAAAAAAAATTGAGGTTATAGCCCATCCCCTGAGCTGCAAAATTAATCATCATAAGATAATGAAATTTAAGAAGCATCTTCTCTAAATGGGATTCCTAAACTTCATTCTTTCACTCTCAAAATTTTTATCCAATCTACCCTCTACCTACAATGCTACCTAATTGAATTTTATTTTATTTTATTTTATTTTATTTTATTTTATTTTATTTTTGTGATAGGGTTTCTCAATGTAGCCCTAGCTGTCCTAGAACCAGCTGTGTAGACCAGGCTGGCCTTGAACTCACAGAGAACTACCTTCTTCTAAATCCCAAGTACCACCATACACAGATTTTTATGTGATTTTGGATTTACTTCTTATTTGGATGTTTGTAGATCCACACACAGATGGATGGTTACAGAGTTAATCTCAATCCCATACTTCCTACCCACAAAGCCACAGTTCAAGATATTGGCAACTAGAAGTCCAAACCATAGGAAGTATTTCCATCTCTGCAGAGGTGTCCCTCTGCCCCCAGCCTCCTCTAGCCATACCCATGCCCTTCTCTCCTCTGTAACCACTGGGCAGACACCTCCATGGTCCCCATGTCTACGCTTGGTGGAAGGCTTCGCAGTTGGAATCACACAAAGTATGATCTTTGGCAATTTTTTATGATGTAACTTTTTAAAATGGAGGCACTGGAGACTGAACCCAGAGCCTCTCACACGTTAGGCAAGTGTGCTACCACTGAGCTACAACCCACCCCTAATTATGCTCTTTATTTCAAGACAAGCCCTCAATAAGTTTCCCAGATTGGTCTTGAACTTACTCCGTAGCCTAGGCCAGTCTTAAATTTGCAATCCTGCCTCAGCCTCCTGAACAGATGAATTTATCAGCTATATGTCCAAAAAGCCCCTCCTGCTCAGTTAGTAATGTCTGGCAACTTATCCAAGTCATAGCACGAATCAGTAGCTTGTTCCTTAGGAGGTTGCATAGTATTCCTAACTCTGCTGTATGGGCGTACCACCGTCTGTTTGTTCATGCACCCGTTCAAGGACGTCGGGGTTGTTTCCGGGTTTCCTGCTATGGACATTGTATACAGGTTTCTGTGTAACTCACGTCATCCCTACAGACATAATCGCCACGTTGTGTAGTAGCTGCGTGTTGTCACTACTTTATAATTGCCAAACTCTTCTCTAGAGTGGCTGTGTTCTTCCCAACAGCAAAGACGGAATGACTTCTCACAAGCTCTCCAGCCATTGTCTCACCGCTGCTTCTCAGCTCGGGGGACTTCCTGATAGATGTGAAGTGATACCTCATCGTGGTTCTAGTTTGTGTCCCCTAAGGGCCGTAGTACCGAGTGCTATGTATAGTCTTTCTTCAGTGAAATATTTCTTGCTGATCCCCCCCCACCCAAGTTCTAGGTTATTTGCTTTTTGCTGTTGATTTTTGAGAGTTCTTAATATATTGTAAGTACTGGACCTCTTTTGAATATGTGGTTTACAAATATTTTCTTCACGTCTGTAGTTTCTCTTTTCCTCTACTTAACATACTCTCTTCCTTCCTTTTTTTTCTTTTTTAGAAAGGGATTTCTACAGAGGCTACAAGAGGGTATTGGATCCCTTGGAGTTGGAGTCTCTGGTGGCCGTGAGTCACTCGTTCAGGGCACTGGGAACCAAATCCAGCTCTAGGAGGAGCAGCAAGAGCTCTTAACCACCCAGACGGCTCTCAGCCTCTTCCTTTCTTTCCTGGTTCACTCATTCATTCGTTTCTGCTCTAGGACCTAAACCCAGGGAGCTACTGTACCTCTGAGCCACCTACCCTTTTATAAGGAGCACATTATTATGTTTCCTTTAGAAGACAGTCAGGAAACTGCATTTTCTTCTATGTTTTATTTCACAAACTTCATAATCTTAGGTTTTACATTTAAATATCTAATCCTGGAAAAGCAGGTGTCACATGCCTGTGGTTTCAGCACATAAGAGGCTGAAGCAGACGGATTACTGTGATTTGGAGGCCATCCTGGACTAGATAGAAAGTACCAGGCTAGCTAGGACATAGACTCTGTCTCAAAAAGAAAAAAAAAGTAAATAAATGAACCGATGATCCTTTGGTGGAGGTTTGGGTGGGGTGGTGGGGAGAAGCTGTTGGCTTGGTTTGGATTTTTGAGACAGAGTTCCATGTAGTCTAGGCTACCCTCAAAATCATTATAAAGTTGAGGTTGGCCTTGAACACCTGATCCCCACCCCCACCAAATGCTGGGATACTGGGATTCTAGTCTACACTGCCTGGCTGTTTTGCTCCTGAATAGCCATTTGTTGGGAAGATTCTCTTTCTTGCACTTAATTTGCTTTTGTAACTTTCTCAATCAAACAAAACAAAATCAACTTAGAACCATTTCTGAATTTCCTGTCCTGATCCGCTGATATAAGTCTCTATTAGTCTGCGAAAAGCACACAGTTCTGGTGGCCGGTGAGATGGCTCAGTGACCGAAGTGTCTGTTGTACAAGTATGAGGTCCTGAGTTCAGATCCCCAAGCACTGTGGTCATGGGATGGAAACAGATGGATCCCTAACACTCACCAGCCACTGAGTGTAGCCAATCAGTGGGCATGGTAAGAAAGAGACCCCATTTTAAAAGATAAGGTGAAGAGTGGCTGAAGAAGAACCCACACACTGTCGTACACCTGTGCCCCCACCACGTACACACACACACACACACACACACACATATACACACTCACACATACATACATACGAACATACACACACTCACACATACACACACACACATACATACACACACACACATACATACACAGACACGCACACAGACAGACAGACACACACACACACACACATATACACACTCACACATACATACATACGCACATACACACACTCACACATACACACACACACATACATACACACACATACATACACAGACACGCACACAGACACACACACACATACACACAGACACACACATACACACTCACACATACATACATACATACATACGCACATACACACTTGTATAAATTTTTTTTGATTTATTTATTTTATTTTACGTGTATGAGTGTTTCGCCTGCACGCATGTCTGTGCACCACCTGTGTGCCTTGTGCCTGTGGAGGTCAGGCGTGGGTATCAGATGATGCCCTGGAACCGGAGTGATGGATGGGTGTGAGCCATCGTGAGGTGCAGGGGACCGAACTCTGGTCCTCTGCAAGAGCAACAAGTGCTTCCAGCTGCTAAGCCATCTCTTCTTTCCCCTAGAACAAGATTCTTAAGTCCTCTAGCATCCAGGAAGATTGCAGAATCAAGACCAGCCTAATCGCCCCCATAGGCTCAAATATTTGGACACTTAGTCCCCAGTTGACGGTGCTCTTTGGGGATGTCCAGGAAGTGTGGCCTCCTCAGAGGAAGCATGTCACTGGAAGCAGAGTTTAAAGAATTGTGTCACTCAAGGTTTCTCTCTCAGCTCCCTGCTTCCTGCCGTGCTCCCTGCCGCACTGGACCCCGAGCTCTCTAGGACCATAAGATCAAATAAACTCTTTCTTCTAGAAACCGCCTTGGTCTTGATGTTTTATCACACAATAGAAAAGTAACTAAGAGCCACATAAAGAGACCCTGTTTTCAAAATAAAGAGGCAGAGGGGGTGGGGTACAGGCAGGCACATACCTCTAATCCCAACCTTCAGGAGTCTGAGGCAGGAGGATGAACATTTTGAGGCCAGGTTAGGATACACAGCAAGACCTTATCTCAAAATAAAGAACTACATTAATTTTTTTTTTTTAAATTTAAGGGTTGGAGAGATGGCTCAACAATTAGGAGGGTGTTGTGGGGGGTGCTGTCTTACCATTGAGTCATCAGACAGTCTCCAGGGTCCACTATGATTACTGCTCCAGAAGGGAGGATTGAGACAACTCATGACTCAGGATCAGACAGCTCCCCACGGACGCCTCTGTCGCCTCTGTCTTTGCAGCAGAAAGACCTCCTTATTAGCTGGTAAAAAGTTGGGGTGCCTCATTATAGCCCAGCAAGTAGGGAAAACCATAGGGCCCTTGCTCTAATGAGGGTGCATTTTCAACTACAGATTTTTTTCTGTGCTTTTTGGCCACAGTAAGGTGAGATTAACTAAAACTTTTAGTGAGGAAGCCTCCTTCCTGATACTTAGATTTGAGGCGGAGGTTTTATGTGTTTCCTGTCTGTCTGCCATCGCTCTTATCTGTGCCCACAGCACCGCGGGAATGTTGGTATCCTCAGCTCCATGTGCAATCGGAGACAGAGCAGAAAGCCAGGGAATTCCCTGTTGTGCTGTTCCCCAGCCTGCGAGCCTTCTCTCTGCGTTTCAGCATTTGCTTGGGGTTTGTTCACGTATCTCTTCTGGTGTTATGAGTTGCACTTAGTGGAAAGTATAATGGAAATACCAGCCTGTTCCTCCTTCCCAGAAGTAGCTCTCACACACACACACACACACACACACACACACACACACACACACACACGAGCTAATGTGATAATGTGCATGCCATTCCTGATCTGCCCTTGAATCAAGCAATTAGTATCTATTAAGTCATGGGTCCAATGGTGCTGGATTGAGCGTGTGAGTATGTGTGTGTGCCCATGCATTGGTAGTGGTTGTTGCTGTATAACTGACATGGTAAATGTGAAATAAATGTGTTGAATTTTGACATAGATGTGCACTCGTGAAAGTATCAGCATCCCAGCACAGTGAACAGCTTCCCTCCCTCAGTTTCCCCCTTCAGCATCCTCCTGGCCTTGCCAGCCCCAAGTGTCCACATGTTAGTTTGTAATACTGATAAACTGGGAGTGGTGGTGCATGATTTTAACCTCAGCACTCAGGAGGTAGAGGCAGAGAGTCAGGAGGTAAAGGCCAGCTGCAAACGTAAAGCAAAGTCAAGGTCAGTCTGGGCTCCTGGTGAATTCAACAACATAGGTGACTATTTCTAAGTAATTATGCAGAGTAGACATGAAGGAAGCCAGTCCAAAAAAAGAAAGAACATAAACTGAAGAATTCCATACACACGTACAATGCACATATACATATGTGTCACAGTATAGCCTGTATGGTATATACATGTACATAGCATATCTCCATATGGAATTGACTTGATCCTACACCATCTAAAATTCAGTATTCAAAATAGCCATTCCAGCCAGGGCAGTGGTGGCACACACTTTTAATCCCAGCACTTAGGAGGGAGAGACAGGTGGATCTCTGTGAATTCAACGCCAGCCTGAACTACAGAGTGAGTTCCAGGACAGCAAAAGTTACAACAGAGAAACCCTATCTCAAACAAAACAAAACAAACCCAGCTATTCTGAACAATCTTCCCAGAGGTTAGGTGAAATGGCTCAGCAAGTAAAGGCACTCATCAAAGCTGATAACATGAGTTCTCTGCCCAGGACCCACATAGTAGGAGAGAACAATCATGCAACTTGTTCTCTGGCCTCTACATACATGCTGTGATGTAATAGTACACTGCTAGGTGGCTCACCAAGGATGACAAGGAGGCATTTTCATATGTAGAAACCCTGCCAGACCTCAGCAGAGGGAATCACCATCATATCATGGCCAGTGCCAGACTCACGGTGGAACCGCAAGCATCTCAGCTCAGGTGTTTTTATTCTTTCAGAACACCTCAGGTGCTCTACCAATAGCACATGCAGATCATTAGCAATCAAACAACCCCCATAGAAATCCAACACCTGCAAACAATATAAAACACCCTAGACAGCCAGCCCCTCACTCAACATTGCATAAAACAATTCCAAACATAACTAAAAATAAACTTCCCTGACATTTCCCCTTTTCTGTATAAGCCAATCAAATCATTGCTTTTTATCTCTAGAACAAAATTTAACACTACACCAGCAAAACCATTTACAAGAGAAACAATTATGAGGCTTCTAATGCACAGGACCAAATGAAGCCAAGCATCTGTCAAGCTTTTCTCAATGTCTTTGGACAGCAGAAAAACATTATCAATGTCCCATTATCTGGAATGCACTCACAATCTTCTGGTTCCTCCAAAGGGCTTGGATCTGGCTCTGCCCTCTGTAGCACACACAGCTTGTCCTCCAGGCTGCAGCTAGCTCCACCCCACTGCTGCTGCTGTACTTCGTGGTTGTCCATGGTACTGGCATCTTCAGACCTGCTGGGGTCCCTTGCTGCCACTGGGCTGCACTTTCGCCAATAGCCTCTCATAGGCTCTCTTCATGGTGCCAAGCCTAACTTCTTTACATGAACCCTTCAATCTGGGTCTTCAACTACTACTGAGGATGCATCTTCACTAATTGCCTTTCCTGACCTCTCATAGTGCCAAGCCTCAGGTGCTTTCAAAGATCCCTTCATGCCTTCAAAACCAGCACCACCTGGGTTAATTCGTACAGTACCAAGTTCAGCTGCCAGCATGAGATACAACCTCAGCCAGTTCTGGAAGACAGCTTCTGTGTGGTGATGCTGAGGAAACACTTTCCAGATTTTAAGATAGAGTCTGGTTTGCTGGAAAAATAACTAGTTCTTGTCTACAGGAAGAGTTCCCTCATGGCGTGGAGTTACCACTTGTAGACAGGTTTGCAGGGAAAAAAACTGTTCAGTTTAACTAAGCGGCTTTTTGGCTCTAAGCTGCAGCTTCCACAATAGCAGGGGGTCCTGGGCCAGTGGAAGGAATATACAGTTGAAACTTTCTGGAGGGCTGGAGCTTTATCTCACCACTGCTATGGGAAAACACACACCCTTCTTCATAGACCTCAAACACAGCATCTTGAGCTTCACACACATACAACACAGCTATCAGAAAACTCAGTTTATATAAACAGTACACTCTGGTTTCCGTTTCCCATGCCCTGGCTGCTGCCAGCTGCGGGAGGGAGCATTAGCTCCATGATCAGGAAAAGTGTCTTTATTGTTTTGCAATTCTCCCTGAGCTTTTCTGAGTTTTTTCCCTTTTTCTCTGAAGCTGACCCTTCAGTTCCCTGACCTGGCCCCACACTTGCACCTCTCAGCAACTACCCTGGACTCTCTGTCCACCTCACAGCAGTGTTCCCCAAACCCAGACACTCCCAAACACACATATGCATACATACAGACAGAGAAAACACATATGTACATACAGACAGACAGGCAAAACACACACATAAAATATATATTTTTTAAAAAGACTACAGTAAGAGCTAAAGAAGTGTGAAATTCGTGTCCCATCTACCCATGAAAACAGTTAGGGGACAGGGAGAAAAGGAACAGAGAAAACAAGGTCTGATTGTGAAGGCCTAGAGAAGCTGAGGCAGGAGCATTATGAACTTGAGGCCAGTCTAAGCTACAAAAAGAATCGAAGGCCAGCTGTACAATTTAGCCCAAACCATACCACCACCACCCCCTTTAACTCAGTATACAGACCAGGCTGGTCTTGAACTCAGATCTACCTGCCTCTGTCTCCTGAAGGCTGGGATTAAAGGTGTCTGCCACCACCATTTCTGGCCAAAATATATTGTTTGTTTGTTTGTTTCAAGACAGGATTTCTCTGTTGTAATTCTGGCTGTCCTGGAACTTATGCTGTAGACCAGGCTGGCCTCGAACTCACAGAGATCCGCCTGCCTCTGCCTCCTGAGTGCTGGGACTAAAGGTGTGCGCCACCACTGTCCAGTTCAGATATCTTAAAATAACTTTTTTTTTTAAGGACTGGGGCTTATAACTCAGTGGTAGAGTATTTGCCAAACACAAGGTCCTAGATCAAACTCCAATACTGCAAGAAAAACAAAAACAAACAAACCAAGAGAACAGCAAACATCTTTCCTGCGCTCTGACTCAGTGCTGGGTGGGCCATTCAGCGGCTTGTGATGGGTGCTGTGGCTCCCAAAGCAGTGTAGGTTCACCATGGAAACACGGCCCTGGCTTCTTGGGCCTCCCAGCCTCTAGCCAGAATAGGCAGCATTGATCCCATTTCACCAGAGAAACTGAGGCCAAGAGTAGAAGAATCTACCCGAAGGGAGATGGCTCGGTCAGCAAGGTACTTCCTGTCCAAGCTCAAAGACTTGTGTGTGATCCCCAGAACCCATGTTTAAAAAGCCGGGTATGGGGGAACAAGCCTGTGGTCTGGTGCTGAGGATGCAGAGACGGGCTTGAGGTCCAGCCGGCCTGAACTTCTTACTGAGCTCCAGGCAAATGACAGGCCCTGTCTCAAAAAACAAAGTGGATAGTGTTCTTGAGGAAAGGTACCTGAGTTTGACCTCTGGCCTACACACATGCTTGTACACATTTACACACACACCCCTTACGCACACATGCACGCACACAGACACACACACACTCATGCATGCACACAGGCACACACATGACTATGCTTAAGATGACACAGTCGCTCAGAATGTGAACTGGTGGCCATGGAGACTGTTAATCCTGGCCGTAGCATAACCTAGAAGTACAGGAGTCCTTGCCCATGTCACTCCCACACATGGGGTCTCCTGCAAGGTCCTTGCTCCAACCCAGCTCCACTCTTAGGAAAAGAGCAGGCTTGGTAGAGCCACACCCAGAGATGACACTGGGAGCCTCGGAGAATCCCTGGCTCCTGGGCATCCAGGGCAGCCACTAGCTTGGTGAATTCTTTTGAGTGGTGCTGGTGAGTGGCCAGTGTCTTTGAGGTCAGGTCACAGGCTCCTCTACAACAGTTAAGATGAAGCTGCCTTGTGTTTCCTAACTCCCGCTGACAGTGACAGGAGCCAGTCTCCTCAGGAAACTTGACATCAAAGGAGGCATACCAGAGGGGCAGAGAGGAAAGAGGTGGGCCCCTAGCTGCTTCTGCTTCCTTCCCCCAGGGATGCTGGACATCCTGGTTGGGGGGACATTTCCTATTTCTGATGAGCCAGGAGAGCAGTCCTCAGGAAGGAGGCTCAAGACAATGTCAGCCCAGCCCCCCTCCAGCCCAGGGCCAGTCTCCCAGGTCACTGTCTTGAGCAAGTGTGTTAGCAGAATGGTGGGTCAGACAAACTGTTCCCGGAGCGAGCATGTCCATCAGCAGCGAAGAGAGGCTCCTTGTCCTCAGGGACTCACTGATTGAGTCAATGAACACCTGAGCACCTGCTGCAGGCCAGGTGCTGGGCAGCAGAGCCACTGTGGTCCGCAAGCACAGAGCATGCTCTTTCAGAGTCTATTGAATAGTGCAAGAGCCAAGCCTTTGGCTAAGCACAGTTTATAGGTGCTCTAAGGAGAAAGAAGGACTGTGGTGCTGACAGATGCAGTGGGGCCAGACTTACAGTGGAGGAGACTCTGTTAATGGTAAAGGAAGGGGTGAAGACTCTGTTAATGGTAAAGGAAGCAGTGAGTGACCCGGGTGAAAAGGGAGAGTGCTCTGGCTTGAAGGAATGGCTCATGAAAAGGCCCTGTGGCAGATGCAAGCCCACACAGGCTCACCGTCAAAGGACAGCTAGGGATCAGTCTCCATCTGAAGAGTAATAGATCGCTAATCTGCTAACCAAGGTGTTCCATAGAGGAGAGGAGAAGAGTCCATTAGCACCTTGGAACACGCCCCTGTGGCTGCTTGTGGAGGATAGGCAGAGGGTCCTGCATGCAGCTGGAGAGTCAGACAGGAAACAAAGGCAAGTCCGTGCAACAGTGGTGTTGGGCTGGCACAGCAGGAGGAGCTGAGACTCTTCAAGAAGACCATGGAGATTGGCTACTGGAAGCCAGGAGCTTGAAGGTCAGAAAAGCACTGACCTCAAGACTCTACTGCAGTGTTTTCTCTCCCCCGCCCCCTCCCCCGGCAAGTTGCATGCTTTTTGAGGTCTTACTTGTCCTTCCAGCCTTCCTCCTCCTCCTCCTCTTCCTCCTCTTCCTCTTCTTCCTCCTCCTCCTTCTCCTCCTTTAAAAGGCAGCTTTGTGAGTGTCCAGCATGCCCCCAGGAGACAGTGACAGCCATTTCTCCACCCCTTGTGGTTTTTTTTTTTTTTTTTAATTCTTTTGTAAACTGCCCTACAGTGAGTACTTGTGTGGCCGAATATTTGCACCCACGCTTACAGATTGCATGCCCTCACACAAGGCCTCCAGGCAATGCCCAAAAGTGAACGGTCTTTGTTCTTGTTGCATTTTGCCAGGCTGCCTTGTTGTCATACTACAATGGGCATCACCAACAAGGAAACCTTCCCAAGACCTGAGTTCAAAGCCCTTGTACCTTTAATATACATTCCTGGATGATAAAACAACAAGGTGACCAGAGACCCGTGTGATGTCATTTAATTTTATTTGCATTCCCACCACCCTGCCGCTTCACACGTCCTTGGCCAATGGCTAGATGGATGGAGGTAAAAGAGTGTGTTCAGTTCACAAGTGAGTCTTACAAACACAGGGACTTGGGAGCACCCAGAGGTGCCTGCTGGGTCTGTCCCCACCCGTTAGCAGTTAGATGGGACTTGGAGGGTTGTGGTACAGTGTCTGTGACACTGATGGGATCAGGTGGGACATGGTGGGACCTGGAGACAAAGGAGGAGGTGGGGATGTAACCGCCTTCTGTAGGGATGTCTATGGTAAAGAAGCCGGGAACTTCCTTGGGACCCAGCCCGTCGTGGCCATTTTCTGAAACAGCACTGTTCCTTGACAACAAGCTAAATAATTTGTGGGGCCCAGTGTGAAGTGAACTTATGTGGCCACCTCATTGCAAATCACTAATAATTCCGTGGTGTCACTGACAGAGCAGTACGCCACATGCTGGGGTTCAAGTGCAAGAGGGCACAAAGGTTGTCTGCGTGCTCCTGAAGCCCACCTTGCCTGTTATGTGCCTTCTTCTCTCTCAGTGGTGATGGGTCATAGGTCACTCAGTGAAGAAAGACCCAGGGTCCAGCCCTGGCCCACTGATGCCAGGCTGTGGGTCAGGATGATGGACTGGACGCACGCTGGTGGTGGTGGTGAGCAGGAGATAGAATCAGAGTGAGGCTAGACACCTGGAAGACAGTGTGCACAGAACAAAGCTGTGAAGCGCACTGTGTGTGCATGTCCGTGTCACAGAGAGAGAGAGAGAAGGAGAGGGAGAGAGAGAGAGTGGTTGATTAGAGACCTCTGCAGAGCCAGCAGAAGGATGCTGGGATTAACCCAAAGCTGTTTTGCACACGCGGTGTTCACCAGGCTCTGGGCTCAGCCCTCAGAGCCAACTGTGCTCGGTTCCAGAGCAGCGCTACCCAAGGAAGCTGTGAGAAACAGGTCCAGAGAGCGGGAGGGCAGAAGTGCATGCTTGGCCTCCCACTCGCTTGCTCTCCTCTTTCTCCTCTCAGCCCAGGGCTGGCAGGGGAAGGGAGGAGGTGCCTGGAGCTGATATGGCCAGGGAGGACCCAGGTCCCCATTCAACCCATTCCATGGGGCCCTCTGCTCCTCTTGCCTCCGTGAGGCTTGGCTAGGTCTGGGACAGTGTGCGAGTGTAGTGTCCTAGTCTTGCGGGGAACTTCCCACCTTCCTTGAGGGAGTCAGCCCCAGCCAGCGAGCATCCAGAGCCAAAGCTGGCACCCCAGCCAGGGCCCCCAACTGTGCGTCCCTGGCGCCTTGGCTGCAGTTTCCGGATCACCGTGTGGCAGCCCTTCCTTCCACTCTGCCAGGGTGTGCTCCTCCATAAAAAGCCTAATGGTCCCTGAGAATAAAGAGGCACACCAGCAGAGGAAGGCTTTTTAGACAATCAATTAAAAGCCTAGACGAGAGATTATCTCATTGAAATATCAATTTTTAATAGCCATGCATCTTCAAGTTTCCTCTAAAAAACTTTGCCCGGGCCATTAGCCTGCTTGCTTCTGACTTTGACTCCTGCTGCCTTGACAGAGTGGGTACTCCCTATAGCCGGGCCCCAGCAGAACACAAGTGCCGGCTCACTGGTTCAATAGCTCGCTCATCACCCATCCCGCGCAGTGGGTTCAGCGGTGCTGGGATAACCTGGTGAGCCAAGAGGAGGAATCCCAGGTGTGTGAGGGACCAGGAGGTCAGCAGTCAAGGAAGGTGAAATCATCTGGAGAAACAACTATCAAGGAGCAGAAGGGGAAGAGCCATGGAAGCCCGGAGAGGCAGTCTCTGGGTGGCTGGAGGAGCCAGGGAACACTGGTCACCTCCTTGTCCTTGGGAAGTGGCATTTGAAAGGCGACTGGAAACGCTGAGGAAGGAAAGAAAGTTCCAGACAGAAAGAATAACCACATCTGGTGGCCCCAAGGCAGGAAGGGGTTTGGGGTGCTCCAGGATTAGGACAGAGGCCTGAGGCTGGAACAGTGAATGAGGGGCTGGGGGGGGCACCTGGAACACCATGAACATCACAGCTCTGCAGGCCCAAGAAGGGGTGTGTGGCACATCAAATGTCCCATGAGCCTCTGGGATAGTGGTGTGCACACATCTGCTTTGGAGAGAAGCATCAGTTCAAGCTGTGCTTCTGAACTGCTAAGATACCTCAGGACACTACCAAAGGCCTTGAGTGAGTTCCTCCCTTGCAGATGGGGTAACAGCTTTGATCGTCCCCATGGCTGTCAGAGGCGTGGCTGTCAGACTGCCCCACCCAGTGTCTCCTCCTCCTCCTCTCTTCTGCCCATCTTCTCTTGGCAGCCTTCTCAGTTTACCCCCTGGGGACTTCAAGATCAGATAAGCTCTGCCTGATGAAGGGTTCCCACCAGTCAAGTTCCCAAGGACATAGCTACACCCCCAAGCTCCGGTGCCCCAGCCAGCAAAGGGGCCAGGAACAGTCAAAGCTGATTGCTCTCTGTGGTTACTCCACTCCATCCCCTCATGGGAATAACCACCAGATACCCCAGTAACCATCAGGTTGGGAGTCTGAGATTGCACTGAGTGGGAGAGAGTGGGAGGCGCTGGTTGGGGTGGTCTGTCTTTGCCCCTGGACAGGACTCCAACACCAATATGGACACATCCATGTTCCCTTTCTGGACAACTGGCTTCCCATCCAAATGGGACAAAGGTGGAGAAATGATTCACCACTGGAGGCTTGACAGGTGTCCCTTCTCGTTTCCCATAGGCTACCCCCAAGGTGCATAGGTGGAAAACGGAGGCTCAGAGAGGTGGTGGTTCTCACTTAGCACTATAGGCAAGTCTTGTCTGCTTGGTTACTCTCTTTCCAGTTATTTTATCCCCTTCCTCTGTGTGCACGTGTGTCTGTGTGTGCATGCGTGTGTCTCTGTGTGTGTGTGTGTATGTGTGGAGACCAAAGGTCACACATCAGGTGTCATCTTCAATCTCTCTCCATCTTATTTTTTGAGACAAGGTCTCTCACTGAATTAAGAGCTCACTGGTTCAACTGGACTGACTGGCCAGCAAGTCATTACTGGATGCTTCACCTCAGGCTGGGAATATTCGTAAATACCATCACACCTGGGTTTGTTTGTTTGTTTAAACACAGGGTCTGATTATCTAGCTCAGGCTGGTCTTGAATTTTCAGCAATGACCTTTCTGCCTTAGCTCCGGAGTACCATGATTACAGGCATAAACCACCACACCCAGCTTGCCTTCTCTTTCCATCCCTGTACTGGCTGGTTTTATGTCATCTTGACACAAGATAGAGTTATCAGAGAGGAAGGAGCCTCAGTTGAGAAAATGCCTCCACAAGATCCAACTGAAAGGCGTTTTCTTTTTTCTTTTCTTTTTTTTTAAATTGATTTTGTTTATAATGTATTTCCAATTTTATTTTGTGTGCATTGGTGTGAGGGTGTCAGATCCCCTAGAACTGGAGTTACAGACAGTTGTGAGCTGCCATGAGGGTGCTGGGAATTGGACCCGAGTCCTCTGGAAGAGCAACCAGTGCGTTTAACTGCTGAGTCGTCTCTCCAGCCCCGAAAGGCATTTTTTAAATTAGTGATCAAAGGGGCAGGCCCCAGCCCATTATGGGTGGTTCCATCCCTGGGCTGGTGGACTTGAGTTAAGAAAGCAGGCTGAGCAAGCCATGAGGAGAGAGCCAGTGAGCAGCACCCCTCCACAGCCTCCGCACCAGCTCCTGCCTCCAGAACCCTATCCTGCTTGAACTCCTGTCCTGACTTCCTTCCGTGGTGAGCAGCGATGTAGAAGCATAAGCCAGATAAAACCTTTCCTCCCCAAGTTGCTTTGGTCGTGGTGTTTCACCGCAGCAGTAGTAACCCTAACTGAGGCAGTCCCTCTCTTCTGGGCAGTCTGAGGGTGGAACCCAGAGCCTTGCAGGAGTCAAGCAAATGCTCTTCCATTGGCTCCATCCTCTCGAGTCACTTGAATGGAGGGCCAGGAACCAAGACCCAGGAGCTATTGGAAGGATCTGTGATTCCCAGGACAGAGCTGCAGGGTCAGGGGTAACCTCACCAGAACCCTGCTTACTGCTCTAGGACCTAGAGGGATTCGTGACCTAGAGTCTAGGTAAGGAAGTTCCCAGAGGAGAAAGGGCTCTGTGGACGACCCATAGGGCTTGGTGGTGGCTGTGGTGGCATCCTTAGCTCAGCCCCCTCCTCACCCCATCCTTGCCTCCCTTCACCAAGGAGTTAATCAGCACCTGATCAGAATTACCTGGCTCCTAGTCCTGACCCTGTCACTCACTGGCTGGCCCCTCCCCTCCGTGGTCTCAGTTTTCCCACTGGAAAATTGGAGATTAACACTCAATGGCACAGGTGGGAAGATGGATTCCAAAGCCTCCTCAGCTGGGGTTGACCAGGAGTCCCCTTCCTCAGAGGTTGAAGACCAGTCTGACGAGGGACAGATAGGTAGTTCCTATGCCGTGGTGGTGCAGTCTGGCATCCAGCATCTAGCCTGACCTGGTCCAAGGTGCTCTGGCCACAAGGCAAGTGCAGAGATGATGCCTGGGAAGTCAGCAGGGGAGGAGGAAAGAGAGACCACCAGCAGGAGGCCTGTCTGGACTGTGGCCTAGTGCCAGGGAGGATGCGCTCACAGTGAGAGCGGGTCCTGGGTGTGTGGACAGAAGTTTGTACAGTGGTGGACGGCTGTGGCTAATTCTTGGGCATGGAGGGAAACCAGAGGCTTCTGTTTACACCTCTTCAGGCCCTTCCTTTTGGAGGACTAAGCACCACAGAGACCACCCAGATCAGCTGGGACTATGGACCAAGGAAGGCTGGAAGACCTTTCCAGGGAGCCCCTGCTCCCCTGAGAGACACCTGCCTGGGGCCAGGGAGGCAGCTGGCATCTCACAACCCTGCAATTAGGAGATAAAGTCAGCAGTCTTTTGCTGATTCTCTCAGTGGGGGCAGCAGGCTGAGCTGCAGCTGGCTCCTGGGTGCTACCTCTGCCTCTACTCCCCACCCAGGTGCCTCAGAAGGGTTGGCTGGAACAGCTGTCAGCCTCCTGAGGTTTCGGGCGGTTGTGCAGAGCAGTGGAGGAAGGCAGAAAGAGCATGGGCAGTGGTCTCATAGGAGGTAGGCATGGCCGGTCCGTGGGTGAGCTCCCCTCTGGACAGAGAAACTAAACTTATCAGAAAACACATAGCCAGTGGGAGAGTGGGTTGGGCCATGTGTCACAGGAATCTGGAGGGTTTCAGTGAGGATGGCTTTCCAGGAGAGACAGCCTGATTAAGTCTCCTCAGGTTAACGATCTTGGCTAGAGAGCAAGGGCAGACTCTGGGGTCCCCAGCCCCAGTCACAATTCAGAGGGAGAAGCCGGCCTGGGACACAAGCCCAGCCTGTGTGGGAACTCTAAGGTCTGGAATGAGAGGCATTGAGGGTCTGGGCCACTGCTGTACTGAGTCCTTGGACTGCCTGCTGTCTCCAGAAGTCTTGAAGACCCCACAGACAAGTAGCTGGGGTGCCCGGTTCTGGCTTCAGCCTTCTATCACCTGGTCCCCCAAATACCTCTCCCCTCCTCCGCCCCCCTCTTGCTTTTTTTCCAGATAAGGTCTCACTATGTAACTCTGGCTATCCTGGAACTTGCTACACAGACTAAGCTTGCTTTGAACTCACAGAGGTCTGTTTGCCCCTGCCTCTGGAGTGCTGGGATTAAAGATTAAAGGCTTGCAACACAACACCCAGTTTATCTTACCTTTCTCCATCCCTCCCATTATCCCAGCACACTGTGCTGCTGACTGGTGGGGCGGGGAGGGTGATTCTGGGTAGTGGTGGGGCTTCAGCCTGGCTTGGAAAGGCCAGATATGCAGAAAACTGGGTGAGACCATAGGCTCCTTGTCCTGAATGGGCAGCATGGGCAGACTCTGCCCTCATGCTGCCTGGATCAAAATGGGCCCATGACTACTCTGTGGGATAGTTACTTGCTCCCTCTGAGCCCCTGGGTCACGGTGTAAACAGGACAGTAATAGCGGTACCTGTCTCACTAGCTGGGTGGGAAAGACTAGTGTGAGCTCCCTGTAAGACCCTTGGCAGTCTCCTTTCCAGTGACCCTTTAAATGACACGTGTACTAGGCATGGTTGTACCTCACACCAGCTGCCTTTTGGCTCCCCCCCCCCCCCGCCCGGTGCTGTTCAAAAGGGACCCTGCCTTCAAATGCCTCCCAAAGTGGGCACGAGATAAGGCTATAGGGACCAGTGCAGACCGCCTCTCTCCTCCCAGGGAGCCGCTGTGGCTGCACGGGAGCAGGGGCTGTGTGGTCAGAGGTGCTGACAGCTCAGGAGAGGGAAACCCGCATTCGGGCGGGCAAACTTCCCATGGCTAATATTAGCAGTGCATTAAAGATTTTCCTTAAGGCACCAGGTGAGCCAAAGCTAATGCTTGTGCGGGCCATGAGCCCTGGGTGACTTTCACTGAAAGCGGCAGTGACCCATGGAAGGGCTGTGAGCAGGGTCCAGCTCCTCACCCCCTCTCCACACCCCCTACATTCTCCAAGCCTTTCTCCTGAGCCTTCCCTTTCCCAGGCCGGATCTGTCCACGGCTGCTCTCCAGGCAGCCTGGTGGGGAGAGAGACTCTGAGAGGAGGCCCCAGCTCCGCACTATCTCTCCAGAGGTGCCGGGGAGTCTGAGGGAGCCAGGGCTCTGCTCTGTGTCTAGGAATGGCAGCTGTCAGTGAGGGCCTGGCTTCTAGCTCCTGGGGGGTCAAAGGGCAGCACTTTCAGTCTTTCCTCAGGCCTATTTCCTGTCTGAGAGAGGAAGAAAGATCCCTGGCAAGAGAGGGTCCTTTCCTGCTAGCTGACTCCTGGGGACAGCTTTGGGAGGGGGTGGGGGCGGGGTAGCAGCCTCTTTTTCCCTTCTTCCTTCATCTGGGAGCCCAGGATGGACCTGGAGCCTCTGACACCCCGCCCCGTACCCCCACGACATCATTCCTGCTCTGAGCTCTAGCTCCCACTGGGGCCTCTCAGCAGTCCCATCCCTTCCTTGGTCTCCAGGGCACATTGCACCTCTGGGTCCCAGCAGTGTGGCCTCCAGGGACCTTCCTGACCAGATAACACAGAGATAAAGTCTTTACTGCAGCACTCCACTCCAGACAGGGAGCCTTTTGATGAACTCAATTTAGCTTCTCTTTGTGCTAGGCTGAGCTCTAACCCCTTGCACATCCTCAGTACAGGAAGCTCACCCACCACCTTCCGCCTGTTGGAGCAATCCTGACATCTTCAGAGCCTTGTCAGGAGGGCGGGTCCCTGAATTCTCTCGGACTTCAGGAAATTCAAGTGCCCGCTTCTGTGACTCTCAATACCCATTCCCTTCAGATTCTAATAAACCTGCTAATGAAGTTTGGAAATCAGGCATCAAAAATAAAATTACCATCTGGGTGTGGTGGTGCATGCCTGTAATCCCAGTACTTGGAGACTGAGGCAGGGGGACTGAGTTCAAAGCCAGTCTGTGCTGCATAGTTTCAGGCTGGCCGGAGCTACAAAAGACCCTACCTCAAATAAACAACCAAAAATGAGGGTTTCCCATTTCCTGTGAGTGAATTCCCACCAAACCCTGAATCCTGCAGCAATCCGCTCTTTACCCCGCTGGCAAACCCTCCTGCTCATGTTAGACCTCCAAAAGTTTTATCATAGTCGTTTAGGTACAAATTTTATTATGACGATTATTATTACTAGTGTGTGCACATCCACGGAGGTCCGAGGACTTTAGTGGCGTTCGTTCTCTCCTTCTACCTTTATGTGGGTCCCAAAGGAACCCAGGCTTGAGTGACAAGTGCTTCACCCAGTGAGCCATTTAACACTTTAACTTCCAGATGGAAAAACTGAGGCTCAGAGAAGGTGAGGGATGTCCCTGAGGTTGCACAGGCAGTAAAGGGCAGAGCAGAGATTTGAACCCATGAGGTTCTGGAACTCTTCATGTCCCGATCAGGCGGGCGCCATGCTTCCTTCTTCCCCAACAGGCTGGATGCCAGATCCCTCAGCCACCTAGGGACTCATTCATTCAGTCAGCAATCCTGGGCTCCAGTTCAATGCTAGACGCAGGCTGATGGTGACCCACCGCACCTCTTCTCCAAGTCTCTGGCACTTTCAGGACACTGCCCTGAGAGCCTGAACCATGTATTATAAAGGCCTGAGTTCATGGTATCTTAACATAGGTAGCCCTCGCCAGAGCACCAGGCCTCCCTGGGCATGCTCTACTCCTGCATGAAGTCCTATGCGGGTGGGGTCTGTCCTGTGTTTATAAAACCGAATGGGTCCAGGCAACCCTGGGCATATATACAATATACATATCCAATAGGCCCTCCTCGCTGGGGTGCGAGGAGGTGACGTTGCTGTCCTCCTGGGAGAGAAGGAAGTGGTCCTCAGCAGGGTGGATGGGGACCCAAGCGAGTGCATTGAGTGTGGACAGCTGCACAACTTGAGTGGTTTGCACAGATGCTTGGCTGGGCATCTTTGGCTTTGGGCTGGTCCCGTTCCACGCAGGGTATTCTAGGCCACCTGGATTTGCAGGTCTTCATCCTCATCTAGGTCGCTGGCTCCATCTCCCGCTTCCTCAGCGCCAAATCGGGTACTACGGATCTTTCCGAAAAGGGGAGCATTCTGCTGCTGCCTGCGGAGCCTGAGGGGTGGGGGGGGATGGGTCAGAGCAGGAATCGTGTGGATCTGTGCTGATGGGGGCCACACCCTTCCCAGCTGCAATGCACTCTGAGGTACCTGTGCTCATATGGGGGAAACGGTATCGTCACCTCAATTCACAGACAAAGAAGCTGAAGCACAAGGAAGTGAAATGAGAGGAGATGGTGGGGTTCAGGTCTGAGCTGCAGGGCCAGCTCTGGTGTAGATGGGGGAACTTAAGAGAGGTGACTGAGGTGTGGTTGGTCCTTTATAGGGATCCAACGGACCAAGAATATGTTCTGAGTGTCTGCTCAGCCCTAGTTCCTCAGATAACAATTTCCAAACCCGAAATGTGCCAGACAGACTTCACCCATACAAGGAGGAGGGGGGGGGAGAGGGAGGGGGAGGGGGAGGGAATGCACTGCCCCCAACAAGACAGTCCTCCATGCATCTTACTGGAAGGCATGAATTATTAACACGGCAGGGAGGGGTGGGAGCGCGGCTCCATTACCGCATGGTGATTTAGTGCGCTGTCCTGGAACATTAAAGCAAGAAAAGTTACAAACTAAAATGAGGCAGCAATCCTGGGTGGCCCTGCCCGCCCCTGACAGAGGTGCTGGGGAGGCTGAGCAGAGCCAGTCTGACCATTTTGGGAGTTTATGGCTCCCTAGGAATGTGGCTGAGGCTTCTGGAAAGCCCCAGGCTGGGCGAGTGGCCTTTTTTTTTGTGAGGGGGGGGGGCAGTGTACAGGGTTGGATCGTGTGGAGCTGGGCACGCAATCAGCCTGACTCAGATCTGTGTCTGGGCTCCTTTATAAATTTCAGCTGTCACTCCAGGCTGTGGGGAAACTGAGACTCTATTGATTATGCCACACAACCGTGAGGCCTGGTTCCAAAGCCTGACCTAACCAAGATCTCTCAGCACATGGCAGCACCAAGTAGATGCTCAATAAACCTGTTGCTGATGACCAGGAGATACCACCAGGTCCCCCACTATGGAGCAGTCAATGAAGGGCCTTCACTTGTCTACCAGTCTTGAGGGGAAAGATTGCCCCATTTCTTTGCCTCAGGCAGGCTCCTGACACAGTATCTAGCTCACACCCTAGTCCTCTCCCAGGAGGGGCAGCGAGAGTGGCCAGTCAGTCACAACAAACAGTGACTCAGCACCTGTGGGTCTAGGTGCTCCCTCACAGATTCTCATGCAGCTCAGGCTGGCCTCCAGTTCCCTGGGTATCTGAGGACAACTGTGAAGCTCGACCTCTTCAGTGCGGGGGTTACAGGCATATAACCCCATATTCAGTTTATGTGGTGCTGAGCATCAAATCCAGGTCTTCGCAGCAAGCTACGGATGATCTACAACCCCAGTCAGGTGCAAACAAACGGTCCCAGCCTCTGTTGGTTCAGGTGCTTTGTAAAGATCCAATAAGCTCTCTTCACTCTCCATTTTACAGGTGGAGAAGCTGATCCAGGAGGGTTTGGTGTCCTAAGGTCACCCTTTCCCCTCCCCAGGAAGTCTGGCTGTAGCCCTCCACCCCCACCCCAGGTCCCTCCAACCACAGGTAGGAAGGCAGGCATGGGTTTGGCCAGAGTGGTCACATGTTCCTGGGGCTTCCCAGCTATGACTCTGGAGGGCTCTGCCTGTACAGAGGAGGCAGGATTTACAGTGGGGACAGTGGGTGGGAACAGGAGAGGTGCCTGCTGCCAGGTAAGGTGGATCTAGGCACCTCTCCACTTCCCTCAGGGGCTGAGGGTTCCTGCCATAGCTAAGGGACTTGGCCTGTCATGCTCTGCCATTCCCTGCTGTTCAGTCTTTCCTGCTGTTTCCAGGGTTATTCATCCCCAAGACCCCAGGGGGTGGTGCTGCTTCTTGCCCAGGGCTACCAGCATCACTGGCCCTGCCCAGAACCTGGCCTCCTTGGCAGCCCTCCATGTACTCACACCATCAGCCCCGAACTCCTCCCCCAACCCCAACAGAAGGAGACAATTCCAGAACCCACAGCTGGGCTGTCTTCCTGCAGCCACGCCCCGCCAGCTTCCTGGCCCTGGTCCTTCCTGTTCAGAGGGGACAGGATTCTGGTCCCTTCCTTCTTGGTCTTCTCCTCTGGCTCTCTCTCTCTCTTGAGGGTTCCGGACCCTGTCCTGTGCACGTAGGGCCCTCACCCAGCAGAACACCCCTGCCCACCTGGACTGCAGATGCTCCAGCTGCACCTGTAGATTCTCACTCTGTTCTGTCTGCTCGTCCAGAGACCGCTGCAGCTTCCGTGCCTGGTTGTGGGCCTCATCCAGCTGGGGGTGAGCAGGACAGAGGACATGGGGGATCAGCTTGGGCAGGGGCCTTGCCCTAGGACTGCTTCCATTCTGTTCTCCATCCCTGCAGGCCACCAGCCTCCAGATCTACCCAGCATGCATCAGTCTAGCAGGCAGGCACCCACCTGACTGCCCGGCCACATAGCCTTCACCCACACTCACCCGCTTGCCATCAGCTGTCCTCCATCCCCATCGACCCACCTAGTCCTCTATCTGTTACCCATCATGCATCAGTCACTGTTGCTCTAGCTCATTCATCCACTCTCCATCCGTCCATCCAGTTCTCTGTGCACGTGGAGTTCTTCTGCCTCCTACCTAAGCATCTGCACCTTCATTCATCTCATCCATGTTCCTCCACGGCCCCAGCACATGGCAGCGCAGGTGGGCGTACGGCCCACTCCCCTCAGGCCTGTTGGTACTTGCCTCATCCTCAGCCTGGGCCAGCTCTTTCTTGAGCTCTTCCACCCGCAGCCGCAGCTTCTTCACCTCCGTCTCGTGCTGCTCCACGCGCCGATTGGCGTGCGCCAGCTCTGCCACCTTCTCCTGGAACTGCTTCTTGAGCTTGCCGTGCACGTGTTTCAGATCTGCCAGCTCCTACAGGGGTTGGGAAGCTCGGGGTCACAGGGAGCACCGTGCTCACTCAGGAAGGCCCGTGGGACAGTCAGCTAGGAGAGCCTGGCGTGCCCTCTGCGGGAATGTCCCACTTGCTGTCTGAACGTTAAGGTCTAGTGATCAACTGGGGGCTGGCAGTGCCACCCTGTGAGGTGACAAGGCCGGGCAGGTGACTCGGTGGCACCACTTGGATGTGTAACTGTAACGAGCCAGGAAGGTGCCCAGCGGGCTGCAGAGCCTCAGGTCAGGGTCTGGGGAAGCAACACGGTCCACAGTCTTGGTGTTAAATATTCCTGGGTCTGGAGATGAGCTAGACTGGGGATGCATGGCAGAGGAAGAGAGAAGAGGTACTCTACCAAACTTCCTCTCCAACCTAGCTTCCAGAATCTTTGGGCCGCTGGGGTATTCACACATATATCGTGAGATCCCTTGAGGACAGGACCTGGGGCTAAGCACGGACTCCATTAGTTTCCTGTTCATGTCAACAGGGCCTGATGGGAAGTCAGCATTTTTATTGCCCTAACATTTTTATGGGGACCTACCATAGCTAGGTGTGCAATTTTCTACTCTTCTGAGGCATCATGTTGACGTTCAAAGTTGGGGATTTGGGAGCCTTTCGGATGTCTGGTTTGGGGATCAAGGAGGCTCAGCCTGTACTGCAGTTACCACACACAGGGCTTATAATAGGAGTGCTGCTAAACTGGGTGGGGGGCCCCCGGGCATCACTTCCTGCCCCACCTTGTTCTTCTCGAAGAGAGCAGCCTGGCTGGCCCTCAGGTCACAGTCCAGGGCGCTGGCGTTCTGCCGCCGTCTCCGGGCCAGGGCTTCCTCCAGGTCTCCGACCTGTGCCCGCAGCTTCTTGTTCTCCCGCTCCAGGCCCAGCTTCTCCGTCTCCAGCCGCTCTCTGCGGCCCCACTCGGCCGCATTCTCTGCCTGGAGCCTTTCCATCTGCAACAGCGAAGGGTGCAGTGAGACTCCTGGGGGACAGGGGTGGAGAGACAAGCTAGATGCACCCCCCTTCTCCTCCTGAAGCCAAAAATGGCACCAGGAAGCAGATCCAGCTGCGGCAGCTATAATTATGCTGGGCTTTTTTTTTTTTTCACGGTGTGCAGGATGTGGGGGCGCTTCTGGGTTTTGTGTGGGAAAGGGGGGGTGCCAAGTGCAGGGTAGGTTCCTGGGAGTGTGGCTGGCTCCTCATAACACAGCCCGGGCTTCTGTCTTTTTTTCCAGTGACTGCTCAATAGATCCCCTGAACCCCTGAACCTAGGCATCGCCCCCCCCTTCTGCCGGCCACTCACTTCACCCCTCAGTTCAGCCATCTTGCGATCCATGCTAGTGCGTGCACCCAGCTCGTCCTCCAGGTCTTCGGACATTCGGCCCAATTCGTCCTGGTGCGTCTCCTTCAGGATGCTGAGCTGCAAGGACAGCACCCAGCCTGGTCTTGAGGACAACCAGGATATATCCCAGGGGCTGGGTGAGCACCAGCCTAGGTAATGGGGCTCCAGAGACCCAGAGTAGGCTGAATCTGAACACTCTGTGCTTCAGACGCCTGTCACCTCCTATCTTCTCACAATCTGGTCTCTTGGTGCCTGAACCTGTCTGGGTCAGCTCACTGGCCACCATAGGAATCAACAGTGCACTTTAACGGAGTCAATTCAACCCAATCCCCACACCCAGTGTCCCTCTGAGGGTTCCTTGGTGCTTTGCGATAGAAACCAACTCCCATGTTCTTACAGAGTCCTGCAACATCATGCTCCTGTGTGCTTCTCCCACCCAACTGGCCTCTTCCCACTGCCGGCAAGACTAAGGCTACAGGGCAGGGAGCTGTCTCCCCCACGGCTCTCAGCACCACCAGCAGCTCTCCAGTCTGCATGTGCGTACCTAAGAACTGCTGTGGGCACTTCTTCCAAGGTGCTGCTCCAAACAAGCAGCGAGCCTCTAAGACAATACCGTGTTAGGAAGCCAGGCACAGAGAGTTTTCTGCTCAACTGCAAATCAGCAGTCCATTAGGTGTCTTTCTAGCAACTATATTTGGCAGTCCGAATAGTGTGGGGCCAGGTTCCTGGGCCCCAAAATAAGGGAGATTCAAGTAGGCACAGAAGGACTCTTTTAGGAGCTTGGAAAGATTCCCAGGGAAAACCGGGTCTGGGCAATTTTCCTTTGGAAGTCTTTGACCTCTGTGATCCCAGAGGATCCAGCAAGGCTTTCCCAGGATGGCGGCGCCTCCTGGTGGCCATACACAGTCTGTACAAGAGGGAGAAGCTCAGAGCCTGCTCTGAGCACCTTTATGCTGTAAGGTCTCCTCTCAACCTCAGACGTCTAGCTGCTAGGATGGAACGTGAGGACCCAGCTCCTCCGACTGCCTCGAGGCTTCATTTTCACTTGACATATATTAGATAAATGTCACATCTGATAGCTCCATTCTGGTCACAAACCCTCTGAAATTCAGCTCATCCATCCTACCTCTGACAGAACTCCCCAGCCACACTAGCCTTCTCTGTGTCCAGCATACACCAGGTGCCTGCCCACTCCAGGGCTGCTGCTGTGAGCACCCAGATCTCCTAACTTCTCAACCAGCCCCTTTAGGTCTCACTTCAAACAGCGTCTTGTAGGGAGTAGAAGAGGGGTGTTGAGACAGAGTCTCACTCTGTATCCAAGCTGGCCCTGAACTCAAGGCAATCCTCCTGCTTCAGTGTCCCAAGTGGGGGATTACAGGTGTGATGTTCTCTTATAGAGCCTCTCCTCGACCTGCCATCCCATCTCCTCCATGCTGTTTTGATGCTCTTATGGCTCACAGGTCTTACCTGCCTGGCCGCCCTGCTGTCCTGGTATTCAGAATTATGGCTGAGGAAATGAATCCCCCGCGCCCCCCCCCAACCCCTGCACCCAACCTGTCCCCAAGGATGGAACTCTCCAGCCTGTGGCTGCCACCACTAGACCACCAGGAATCCCCCCACTCCCCCCACCCCCAGCCTTACTTGCTTGAGCATTTCCTGCTTGGTCTTGCTCAGTTCCTCGTATTTGATCTTCCACTGGCTAAGCTCCCCCTCCAGCTTCTCAATGTTTCTGCTCAGAGCCAGCTTATCCCTGGGGAGGGGGACAGGGAAGCACACCGACTTTATTAGACTTCTTTTGTTCTGACTTCATATTTCAGGGAGTGTGTTAGCTTGATTTTGTGGTTCTTGTGTCTTCTTCCACATTCTATGGCTTGAAGTTCAAGGTGCAGTGTGGGTAGGGGAGACAGTCAAGAAGAACCCAATCCATCCTCTCCCAGCTTCTGGCAGCTACTGACCCCTTTGGAGTCCTTGGCGAAGGATGCAATGATAGCCACAGAAGCATCACTCCAAGTGTCACCACAGGGTTTTCTTCCTTCCTCCCTTCTGTCCTCCCTCTCCCCCACCCTGCCCATGGGACCCAGGGCTTTGTTCATGCAAGGCAAGCACAAGCCCTTATGTAGATCTTTTAAAAAGCAAAATCATACGTGTGAACCAAGAATATAATCTACACGCTTATTTCCTGGACACCAGAGCTGCAGACTATCATGAAGATCGGGTCACGCCCTCCAACTGCTCTCATCAAAGTCACTGGTGACCTCCATGTTCTAAGCCAACTAAGAGCTCTGTCTAGCCACTCACTCTCCTGCTAAACAGCCTCTGTTGGCTCCTTCTCCCTGGAAAGGGCTCCCTTCCCTCCTCACACACCTCTCCCTCTGGCCAGCCTCTGAACTAGACAGAGCCAAGACTCCATCCCATAACCCCCTCCTCGCCCACCCACCCCCTCTCATTCTCAGATTCCTGGCTTTTAAGGTCACCTGTTCATTGATCGATGACTTCTCACCTCTAGCCTAGACTTGTCTGGACCTCCTGACCCACCCACTCACAAACTATCGCCTTGTTGACCCAAACACAACTCCTCTGAACCCAAACTTGCCAACTTTCCCTCCCCTCCCTGCTTTCCCTGAGCCTGCTGCCCTCTCTGCCACCAGAACTAACCACCACCGAGGCCGCTACAGGCTGTACAATGAGCTCAGGTTAGCCTGAGCTCATGTTCTGAGGTTGCAAAGGACAAGGAATGGAGAGATGGCTCAGAGGTAAAAGTACCCGCTGCTCTTACAGAGGACCCAGGTTAGGTTTCCAGCATCCAAAGTGGCAGTTTACAACCATTTGTAATTCCAGTTCCAGGGGATCCAATACCCTCTTCTGGCTCTCATAGGCACCAGGCACTCATGTGGCACACAGACAGACAGACAAATCATCCATACACATAAATTTAAAAATCTTTATACAAAAACGAAAAAGACGCTGCTGTGGGTTCATTGCTCTAAAATCTTAGATTGTGGGGCTGGGGATTTAGCTCAATGGTAGAGGGCCTGCCTAGCAAACACAGAGCCCTGGGTTCAGTCCTCAGCTGGCGGGGGCTGGGAAGAAAATGGCAGAAAACAAACAAACAAACAAACAAACCCCACCCCAAGGAAGTAAAATCAGAGACTGTCTCAAGAGCTCTTATATGGCTTATCCCCTGGGATTCTGGGGGTGCCCAGCTCCAGACCCCACCTTTCCCACAAACTCACTCTCGTTCCTTGAGCAGCACCTTCTGGGATTCATCCAGCCGCAGCCGCAGGGCGGTCAGCTTGGAGGTGTCCTCCTCTGTACTGGCCGTGTCCTCCCAGAGCAGCCGGTTACGATCCTGGCGGCCTGAGCTGACCCGGGGCCCCCCAGCTGCCACACTGCAGGCATCCCAGCAGCCCTCAGGCTCCTCCGGTCTGCTCTTCAGCAAGCTCTCTACCAGGTCCAGCTCCTGAGGGGAACAAGGTAGGGACTGCACCTGACCCAGGGCCTCTGGCCATCTCAGGCCCTGCTCTGGAATGAGTTTACTAAGTCACCTGGGACAGGTGACACGGTGCCTCTGGGCTCTGGTTTCTTTTTTCCCCTGCTTGCTTCATTCTCTTTCTCTGGGCCTTCCCGGCTTCACATCCTAGAAGTACACTGCCAGCCACGAGGGTTTCCTGTGTCCTGGAACATTCCCTGGGAGGGCCCCCCTGTCACCCCGAATACTCAAACTAGTGGACTAGTTGGAACTGATGCTGAGCAGGGATTCCTACCAATGCTTAGGGTTCAAATCCAGGGTAAACTTGGGCACAGGGAGACTGGCGGCTCGGAGGACTTGTGGAGGACTGACCTCCCATCTCCTGACCTCAGATGGTCCTGGTGGGGCACTGTGGTTGCTACCTGGGACAGATGGAAATACCAGAAAGAAGAGTCACAGGAAAGAATGCCTATGCTGGTGTGTGAACTCAGATGGCACAGCTGGGGCTCCCTAAACTGTCGTTGAGGACTTCAGAGGCTGTGATGAGAACCAATCAAGAAGTTAAGAAGAGCCACGAGTCCCTGGTAGCTAGGTTAGAGAATGTCTCTAAATATCAGGATACAGGAAGAGAGCTATGCCAGAGAGGAGGGGGCCAGCTAAGGAGTCTCATTTCTAGGATCTGGTCTCCTGGTCTCCTAGGAACCAAAGCCCAGACCTTGCCTCTGAGCATACCCTTGTACCCATCATCCTGCCCCAGCCATACTGAGTATTACCACTCACCACCTGGTTGCAAACCCAGCAGCTGGATTAGCCAATCCAGAGCTTGGTTCTGAATGTCCCTGTGTCTCAGGGGCTGCTGAGGGGACTAAGTAGATATTTCTGTAGGAGGTTACAGTTACCACCACTCCCATGCTCAGCAGGCCCCCAGTCTCGGGGCTTTTGCAATGACTACTATGGCTTTGGACACTTCCCGCATCTAATTCGTATGCCTCTTCTCAGTCTCAGCTTAACCATCCTTTTCTGGAAAGCTTTCTGATGCCCCTCCCAAAAGCCTGGTGCAGGGACCAGAGCGCCAGCTCCCTTCAGGATGAAAGAAGGAGGGGTCAGCTCTACCACGAATCTAAGCCAAGTCCAAGGGCCTCTCCTGTGCTTGGCATGGAAATTCTTCGGTTCTGATGACTTCTAAAGTGTGGGGTTGGACAGACCAGAAACTTGGGGATCTCCAAAGCAAGGTGATCTTTAACCTGCCCCCTCCACCACCAAGTGGGGCTGACAGACACCTCACTGGAAACCAGATCCTTACTAGCTCTTTGCACCGCTCCCTCCCACCTGGGCCCCCTGTGCTTTCCCCCAAGCCTCGCCGGGCGTACCTGGCTGCCAGGCGGCCTCTCCGCCCCGACGTCGCGCACCGGCTCCTGCTCGCGCTCCGGCTCCGGGCCGTCCTGCGTCTTGTCCACCGCGCCGCGCGCTCCCCGCAGCCGGGCCAGCTCGCGGCCGCGCGCCTCGCACTCGCCCTGAGCCTCCTGGCGCTCGCGGCGCGCGCCCGCCAACTCCTTGGTGAGCGTGTCCAGGCGCTGGCGCAGCTGGCGCACCTCCTCGCGCGCGCGGTTGCGCTCGGCGCGCACCTTGCTCCACTTCTCGCGCCAGTTCGCCGTGCAGTCCGACCACCAGCGCATGGTTTTCTCCATCTGCGCGGCGCGCGCGCGCGCCTCCTCCAGCTCCCGCAGCCGCAGCTCCTCGCGGCTCTCCCAGTCGCCGTCGGCCAGCAGGGCAGGCGCGGGCAGGGGTAGCGCGGGCGGGGGCCCCGGCGACGGCGTGCCGCTGGGCGGCGTGGGTGGCAGCGAGTCGGCCGGGCCCATGCGCTCGGGGGACGGGCTGCCCAGGATGGTAAGCAGGCTGCTCTTGGACAGCTGCGGGGACTCGGCCAGCCGCGGGCTCGGGCCGTGGCTCATTGTGAGGCTGGGCGGACCCTGGGTGCGAACTCGCGGCTAGGCTCAAGGACGTCGCGGGGCACGAGAGCCCTACATGATAGCACCGTGTGTGATGGACGCCGCGACCCACTGCTCTCTAGGATACTCGTCTTCGACGCCTCTTCAGACCTGCGGGAGAACGCAACCATTATTGGGCTGTTACCCCCACTAACAGTCATCTGATCAGCCCTGTGTGTGCTCAGGGGACCAAGGGGGCAGTATTGGCAGAACCAGGAGGAGGGGCGTGTGTTCCAGGGTGGCCCCAAGGCGGCCAGCAGCCACGTTCTCCCTGGCTCCAACACCCTCATCCCTTCAAGGCCTGAACCCTTGGTTTGTTGTGTCTGATCTTCACGTAAGCCACAGAGCCTTGCTGAGCGTCCTCGTCTCTGCCTGTACAATGGGGGCAGGGTAAGGAAGCCCAGGATACCTTCATCAAGGTTGGCTTCAGGTTCACCTGGATCCTTATTTAATTAACAATTTAGAGTTCCACAACCCGGGATGTTTGGCAGGTATGCAGCAGAGATTCTACGTTTCAGGAGTCCATGTTTGGGGCATGTGAGTGTTCAAGTAACCTCAGTGCATCTCAGGTCTCAGCCTCCATGCAGAGCCATTAACAAGCCTTCTACCGCTGACCAAGCCTCCAAGCCCCTGTCGCTGTCATTATTTACCGTTCCATATATATCTCAACCCCAAAGACACTTGTGTGGACAGTCACCAGACAGCCACACAGACCCAGCCTCTCGTTCCTGACAGGCAGTGTGCCCTCTGTGACTCAGTGTCTTGGCCTGTGTGATGAGTTGGTAGCTTTGGCGCCCACAAGCATCTAGACATTTCTGCACACACAGACACATCTGGGAACATACAAGCAGTCCCATCCACACACAACACGGATAAATGACACACATAGGGATGGGCCTGTGGTACACAAGCTATACAAACAGATAAAGATGTGCACAGCACACTGTTGGGCCCCCAGACATACACTCCTAAGAGCTTAGAACACACACACTCCTCCGCCCCCTTTTTCCTGGCCCAGTTCCATCAGAGAAACAATACAAGCATCTGCAGGGGAGAGGGGGGGAGGGGACAGGAAGCCCAAGTACCAGTCCTGAAGCCAGGTCTTCCCCACAGCCCTACAGCAGAAGAGAGGCAGTGGGGGCTGCTGCCACATCCACCGCCTCAGAGCTGCCAGGCCTGGCATAGGGCTCGGCTTGGCTAAGAGAGGACTTCAACTGGCTCCTTCCAGAAATTCCAAGCCCATCTCCATGGCACAGGAGAAGGGCAGACATCATCCAGGCCTCTAATGGCTTCCAGGTCGGGGGCTTCCAAAGTGGGTGCAGGGTGGGGATAAGATGGGAACCGTGAGGCAGGGAGGCTGTGAACACCTTCTGCCTTATTCCTTGGGCCCAGGACAGGCATGCACATGCATGGGCGAGGAGGTGGGGCAGCCCCCCTCCCCACGCACACCTGTGCAGACCCCTGTGCAGCTGGCCTCTGCCTAGCAACACTTCCCCTCTCTCACCCTACTCAAGTAACAAGGGCCTTGGAAGCACTTAGGTAGCTGTGCTAACCCACAGGCCCAGCTCACGCCTCATGCTACAGTTGGTCAGGCCGGGCCAGGCTGCCTTCCTCCCTAGGTTCAGTGCCTTCTTCCTTTGGTGACATTATTGGGGGGGGGCTGATTACCTAAGGCTACCACTGCACCCCAAGGGGCAGCTCAGGGTGGGGGCAGCTGCCCGCAGGCCCAGAGAGTTTCTGCCTTCACCCTTCTTAAAGCCCGCCAGCTCATCCTTTGAACTCAGGTGTCACTACTAGGAAGTGCCCTGTCCCATCCCATGGCCCTTCTTGGCTAATGACTTCTCCTGTAGCACTGCCTCCTCCCCACCCCCCCATAGGGACATTTGTGCCACTTGTAGCTTCTAAGACAGACCCTGCATATAGTTCTTGTTTAAGGTTGGCCAGCGGGATGGAGGGCGTAGCGCCGTGGCCTTGCATCTGAGCTGAGCTGAGCGGCAGAGGTGAGCAGGTCTCAGAGCTCCTGAACCCCAGGCGTAATGGTCACTGCCTGTTCCAGCAGGCTACGCATTCGTTGCTGCCCGTAGAAAGTGACCAGTGTCTTCTTTTGTTCAGACTCGCTGGGAACGCCTCTCCCTCCTCCTTTCCACATTTGCGAACTCCTACATATCCATAGAGACCCGTCCGCATCATCCCCTCGCCTGAGAAAACTTTCCTAACCTCTGGATTTCATGCTAGTTTCCCTAAACGCTAGAACCTCCGTGTTTTAGGGAATGGACGTACTGTAAAGCTCTCAAAGGTTTCTTGGTCTTGTTGGCTATCTGGACAGGGCTGAGCTGGAGAAGGTACTGTGTGAATGTTTCCTGAACCTATGGAAGATGAACAAAGCTCCTATCAGGGACAGCGTTGGGGAGAGTTGCGCCATCCTGAGATTCAGAAGTCGGTTTTCAGCCAGGCACTGATACAGGTGGGAGTCTAAGCCCATCGTGGTCAAGGTCAGAGTCAGGTGTCTGAGCTCTTGCCTGAGGAAGTCTCTCTGACTGGAGGGAGGGGGGAGATATTCAACTTTGTATTCTGTGCTTAGTGTTTGGTTGGTTCTCTCAGTATCCAAGGAGAGGAATGAGCAACACTAAGATCTGGATGAGGGCCAGCTGAGGGAATGGGGAGCCCAGGGACACCCACGGCTCAGAATCCTCCATGTTCTCTTAGAGGCTTTCAGGTGGACTCTGGAGTAAGCTTAGGGCCACAGGCCTAGCTGTGGGTAGGGATTAGAGCCCAGCAGGAAACCACAGGAGGACTGCCTGATTGGATAAGTGCAGGGCCCAAGGCTGGTCAGCCCGCAGACTGCCGGCATCTGTCCCTCTGACCATGGGTACTCAGAGAGCACAGCTTACAGCGGCTGGACCTCCAGGACAGAAACGGAGGAGTAGATCTCCATGCTGGAACAGAGCCCAGGTATCCCTCCCTACCTGGAACTGAGGTACCACAAAAATATCCTAAGTCACAGATTTCAACTCTTTTCCTTACAGCTGGGTCAATCGAGGCTCCGCTGGACAGCTACTTCTCTGCCACGGCACAGCGTGCTAGCAATACACAGAGCAGGGAGTTGCAGGAGGGGAATTGGAATCATCGCTCATTCGTATAGAACAGACATTAATCCTAGGTTTGCTATTGGTACACTGTGTGGTATATGCAGGTCCCTAGCTTCTCCGGGCCTCAGTTTCCCTATATATAGAATCGAGAGGCACCAAGAAGATTCTAGATATCTCCAGCAGGTGGGCAGACTCTGTGCTATTCAATAAGAACCAATCCAACTCCCACAGAAGCTCAGGGAACCAGGCCGAATAAGGAACCCATCTCCCACAAAAATGAAGCCGCAGGATGGGGAAGAAAGTTTGTAGACTTTACGGCTCAGCACCACCAGGGCAGTGGGCTTCTGAGCCCCTACCGCCCCCCCCCCCAACTCCTTAGCACCAAGCCCTTGCACCACCTGTCCCCGTTCCTTCCCCAAGTTAGTTTTCTGCTTTTCTAGGGCCCAGAGCAGCCTTAGTCCCTACTTGGTCCCCCTTTCGCGGGCCACCAGCCCCGCTCCCCCTAGCGGCTGGCGGGGGTTCGGGGGTCTGGCCCTGCAAGGCACGGTCCCGCCCATCCCACCGCGTGGCCTCCATTGGCAGCACCGCGGGTCTGGGCGTGGTGCCGTGCTCTGATTGGCCAATGCCACCCGTCCGTCCGGCACTCGCCATGGTGACCACGTTGGGTCCCCCGGGAGAGTTCGACATTCCGCCCCCGCCCGCCGCCCGCCGCCCCTCCCGGCCCGGTCGGCATTCCACGGTCGCCCCCTCCCCCCGTGTCCCGCCGCTGGACCCGGCCTCTGTCGCAGGGGGCGGGCTGGGGGACCCTAAGTGGGACTAGAAAGTTGGACTCGGAGTTTGGGGTGCGGCGGGCCCCGCCCCGGCTCCTGTCCCCGCAGCAAAGCTCTTCCCGCGCGGGAGAGGCTCCACGCCGCGGCGAGCCCCCGGCCGCGGTGACCTCCTGCCTCGCCGTCCCCGCTCACCTCGGGCCGAGGCCGGGATCCCGGACGTCCGAGCTGCGGCGCAGGGTGGAGCGGGCGCGGGGCTGGCTGCGGCGGCCGTCGGGAGGCCGGGGGAGGGCCGCCGAGTCTCCTCCTCCCGCCGGGGGAGGGGAAGGGGAGCGGGCGGGGGCCCCGCGTGGGGCTCGGCCTGCTGCGGGCTGGGGCCAGGCCACCGGACCCCTACTAGCCCA
Organism: Cricetomys ansorgei; assembly: GCA_026225945.1. Taxonomy (NCBI): domain Eukaryota; kingdom Metazoa; phylum Chordata; class Mammalia; order Rodentia; family Nesomyidae; genus Cricetomys; species Cricetomys ansorgei. The sequence continues at coordinate 24,888,392 of JAMJFZ010003163.1, forward strand.
CCCAATCGTGGGGCTCCCCACGCAGGTTCTGCCACCTCGCCTTTCCCGCCGCCCACGGACTGGGTGCCCCGCGACAGGAGTGGGCATCGCGGGCGGGCCCACGTGGAGCTTCACCAAGTCCTGGCTTTGGTTAACTGCATTTCTCCCAGTGCCAGCGCGGTCACCGACTGGACCTGGGCCAAAGAGTTCATGGCCTCACCGGGCCTCAGTTTACCTTATTTGTACAACCAAAGCGACCTCTGGCCTGTAAAGGAGCGCGATGGGGACCTATCTCCACTGTGGAGTTGGCAGAGCCCTACCCCTTGTGCACAGCACAGCCCTTTCCGAGCTGCCTCTCTCCTGGGGGTCACGTGTCTGTAGTCTTGTCAGGGAAGAGGAGGTCGGGATGGTATCTTCCCACCCCATCCTGCTGAGAGGTAGATCTATCTTACAGACAGGACCAAAATTCACAGATGTGTGAGCAAGAGGCTGGGTTGAGTTACTGTCTAGAAAAGATAAAGATTATGAAGATAAATGAGTCACACCTCTCGATTAAGAATGTTTTAATTCTAATGACGGTCATGTGCCTGGGCATAGTAGTTAGTGAAGAGCAAGTCAAATTCCGAGTGTTGAAAACTTTTTTTCTCTCACGAAGTTGAGCAGTAGCGTCCTTCCTAGCCTGTTTGCTGTATTTTTTTTTGTTGTTGTTGCTGTTTTGTTTTGTTTTTATTTACAAAAATACCAGAACTAGCTAGGTTTGGTGGTGCACATCTTTAATCCCAGCACTTGGAACCTTTAATCCCAGCATCTGGGGGGCAGAGGCAGGTGGATCTCTGTGAGTTCGAGGCCAGCCTGGTCTACATAGTGAGTTTCAGGACAGCCAGGGCTATTGTAAAGAAACCCTGTCTTACACAAACAAACAAAAGGAGGGCTTCCTCAAAAACAAGGAGTACTTTGAATCCCTCTCCCCCGCCAAGAGTACCGTGTGTGTATCTGGTGCCCTCAGAGGTCAGAAAAGTCAGATCCCCTGAGACTGGAGATACCTATTGTGAGCCACCATGTGAGTGCTGGGAACCAAACTGGGGCCCTCTGAAATAGCACCAAGTGCTGTTAGTCTGTGAACCGTCTCTTCAGCCCCCACTCTGCATCTTCTGAGAACCTAGTACTTCTTTTTGAAGTCAGCCACTTCCCTTACAGACGTCCTTCTGCCCTTCTCTGTGGCCTTCTGTTCCGTTGTCTGCATTGCCTCCGACTTCGAGAAATCCCACAGATTTTGCAAGTGTTGTAGTTTCACTTGTCAGCTAGTTTGCTGTGTGGGTAGTGCGTGGTGGATGCTCGACAGGGGCTACAATCTGCAGGATACAGGGTTGGGTGATGATGCCTAACAGTTTGGTCACCATCCTCGGTCGCCAGCCTGCAGACGCTCCGGCGCCTGGCCTCTGCTTTTTGTGCAAGTGGAACTTGCGAGAGTCACACAATGAGAACTCAGGACAAGGATGTAGTAGTACAGGTTGGCCTGGGAGACTTGATACGTAGCTAACAACGACTTTGAACTCTTGATCTTCCTCCCTCAGCCTCCCAAGTACTGGGATTAACAGGCACATGACATCGCATCTGTCTGGAAGGACATTCTGAATGCTGGGGTTACAGGAATGTGCCCACCACTATGCGCAGCTCAGATACCTGCTTTTGGTGTTGAATAGAAGACTGAAGAATGGGGGAGGGGCATAAATCTGGGTTAGAAAGAGGCTGCAACCTGCCAGGCACAGGGGGGTCCCAGGTACTGCAGAAGGATTGCTGGAGCCCAGAACTCCTGGGCTGCGATGTGCTATGCTGACTGGCTTTTCCCACCATGCATGGTTATGGCTGCTGCCAGGTTGCCTTAGGAGGGGGGACTGGCTCAGATCAGCAGCGCGGCAGGCCAGAACTTCTCTACTCATCAGAAAGAGGCTAAAGACACCTTGTCTTTCATTAGAGGCTTCCCATTGACGTGGAGATTGGGGAAGATTTGGAGGATAAATGAGTCACCTGATCTAATGTCCAGTGAGGCTCACAGTCCTCTCACACACACCTCCCACCCCACGTGGGGAGACCCTTGTCAAGGGATGGCGATGACCTCGTCTGCACCTAAGGACTGAGGAAGGCAGTGGTTTGTCTTTTCACGTTTTAGACTTCATCATGTTTTTGGAGGAACAGGCCTGGGGCTGAGCCCCGACAGATAGAGCGAGCTGTGGGACTGCCCAAAGTCTATGTGTGTCTCGGCTGATGCAGAGCAGACATGGTCATGAGTGTGGCTGGTGGGTACAGAGCTGGGCAGGAGAAGGAACTGGCTGGAGACTAGACCATGAAGGCAATAGGGAGCCATTTCTGGCTTCTGAGCATGGGAGGGTCTGAAGGTGAGTTCTAAGGCGTTGCATGCAGGGGTAACTAGAATCTCCAGCTGAGGCAAAAGCAGCAAGGAAACTGGCTGTGTGGACCTGGGTGTCAGAGCTCTACCTAGGCCTTCTTCAGTGCAGCTGCTCATCAGTGAGAGTAATGGGTTGACATTCAGTGCTTGAGGCAGCCAGGAGACCCTCATACGAAAGGCCAGCAGGTGAATGTCTGAGTTATAATGGTCAAAGAAAGCTAAAGCTTGGGGGCTGGGGGAGCTAGGGGTGTGGTTCAGTGTGGGGACTCTTGCCATGCGTGCACAAGGCCCTGGGGTTGGGGCCAAGCACCACAGAAGACAATCACAAGGAAAAATACAACGCGCATAAAAAGACAAAAGCATATCTAAGTCACCCCAGTGGGAGAACGGCCAAGGAGTTGAGACACAGCCTTGCCAGGGTCCCTGCAGTATCTTTGATGGCGTCTGGGGTGTGGCCCACTTTTCCCTCTGAGCCCCTTGAGCCTCGTGTGAGCTGCGCTGAGCCAGCACTGAAGGAGCTGGCATGGGTGGCAGAGGAAAGGGACTCTGTGCTGGGACCTGCCTGCTTTCTCCCTTTGGCTGCACCTCCACCCACCAATAGAAGGGCATGCTCCTGAGTTATGGTTTCTCCCAGGGAATCTGGGGAGGCTGGGAGGCTGGGTAAGGGACAGCATGTGCCCCCCTCCCTGAATCACTTCCTCATTCTCTTCAGAGCATGGCTGGTATTATAGGTAGGGGTGTGAGGCTCAGGGAGAGGCCAGTCCGCTTTGCGTCTCTGCTGTTCTAAGCTCTGTCCAGGCCACTTGGAGCCGGGTCCTTGTCCTCTCTAGGCTGTCAGCTCAGCATCTGTGACACTGGCCAGTCTTACTGCTGATATGCCCCTGCCCGGAGGCACTCCTGCCAACATCTCCACCTTACAGAGGGGAAACTGAGGCTCAGTCAGTTTAAAGACATTATTGCTCCAACTCTCCTAGCTGGTGGTGGACTTGGTGCTTGAAGGCAGCCAGCATTTCCTAGCCCTCGCTTCCCGTCTCTGGATCAATCCTACGGCTTGTCCAGGCAGTCAGAGGCCATTTCCCCGCTTCTATAAATGGGAAAACTGAGACTCAGGGAGGAGCCATCGTTTGCCCCAAGGTACAGAGCTGCCAGCATCTTGAACCCTCCATGGTACCCTTCCTGACACATCTTTGGAGGTACAGCCACCCCATCCCAGGAAGTGCAGCAGGGGGCCCCAGAGTAAGATCAAGGGGACTTTGGTCTTAGAGACTTTTTTCTCAGAGGAAACAGGCTGCTACCACGAAAGAAGAAGTGAGGCAGAAGCAGAGGGCGAAGCCAGAGACGTCAGCGGTGAGCGGGCTGAGGTGAACAGAGAGGCTGCTGCTTTCGGTGGCTCTCAACTTCTGTTTCTCCCTGCAGAAGCTGGAGGACCGAGCCAAGACGGCAGCAAAGTCGTGGCTGCTCAGCTTTGCAGGTTAGTCCCCTGGACCCCTCCACCCTCCCACAGACCCACAGACCCCTTCCCGGGTGGACCGCCTCATGACGCCCCAGGAGTATCGAGCTAGGGACCCACCTCCTTCCAACTCCAAAGAAACCCCTGCTTTCAGAAGTGGCCCCTGAAGTTAAGACATGATTATGTTTTGGGGCCTAGCTTTCCTGGGTCCCAGTCTCTCATACATAAAACAAGATGAGTCCTGAATCCGAGTCTAGAGTGGCAGAGGGTGGACCTCAGGTGCTCTGCATGGGCTCTAACAATGACCAATGAGCTTGTGCCCAGTAAATGGGAGCTGTGAAGTTCCTGAGCAGCCTGGGTGCGCAGTATCTCGGAGAAAGCACCCCCGGACAAGCTGGGTCCGACTTTGTGATGTTTCGCTGTGGCCTTCCTTGCCTACCTGTAAAACAGGTTGACAGTAGCATCTCTCTGGGCTGCGACTCGCTGATCCACTGGCCCATATCAAACTCAGGCCAGGGACAGCTAGAGGAAGCCAGAGGCAGGGTCTTAGCCCATGGTCAACGGGTGTTCGAGGGAGCCATGTCTATGGCTATTGAGCGGGACAGCCCTGGTGCTGCTGGGGTACACGATGGGTGCTGGGGAGAAAGGTAGGACTCCCAATCCTCATGCACAGATATATTCCTGTCCAAGGCCTTTGGTTTGAGGACTAGACCTAGGGCAGGGCCCGATTGCCACAAGTGAGGATCCTAGAAATGGTTGTTTGAATTCTTCTCCCTGGGAAATAGGTCTCTGCGGCCTCATTTTACACAGGAGCAAAACTGGAGGGTCAGCAAGGCCAAGTTCTTACTTTATGTACATTGGTGTTTTGCTTGCATATATGTCTGTGTGAGGGTGTCGGATCCCTTGGAACAGGAGTTACAGACAGTTGTGAGCTGCCACGTGGGTGCTGGGAATTGAAACCTGGTCCTCTGAGAAGAGCAGCCAGTGCTATTAACCGCTGAGTCATCTCTCCAGTCTGAGGGCAAGTTCTTACCCAGTGTTAGCCTGGGCACTGAACAGTGGAGCTGGTTATTACATCCGTGGCTTTTTGAGTCCCCGCCCTTTGTTCACATATCTCTTAATCTCCTCGTTGACCTTAAATAGAGTCTTACTTTTTTACTGCTCCTTGGCTCTGCAGCCACCTTTGAGAAGATGCTGCCGGTGCTGGCTTGGAGTTTGGACCCAGGTTTGGGTCCTGGCTCGGTTACAGGGATGCTGTTGAATCCTCAAGAAAACCCTTTGCTTTCATGGTATTCTGTTGTCTTACAGTTTCCTGGAAAGTCAGGAAAGTGATTTCTGTTGCCAAGGAGGCTTCACTGATGAGCCTCAGGGACTAAACCTGATGGCTGCTGGTACAGGGTGACCATACATGGGTCCTGCTCCACAAGGGCAGGGAGGGCACCTGGAGGTTCCAAGGAGAAGTAAAAGTGGTGGTTTGCCCCTGGGAGTGAGGTAGAAACCACAGTTTCTGTCTGGGGTGTTTGAGAGAGAGGTACCTCCACTCTAGCCTTGATTTTTATAGTAATATGTGGAGTCTGGCTGCTTTTCTCTGTGTGTCTGTTTGGGAGCAGCATGGCTAAGGCCTTGGAATGGAGCCCTTAGGGTCCAGACCCTGGAGATCAAGTTCTGCCCACTGGGTTTCAGCTTCTCCCTAAAAGTTGCATCAACTCTGTACCACCGAGTTCTCACTACCATGATGCCGTGTCTCACTGCAAGCAGTTCGAGTTCTCTTTTCTTTCTTTCTTTCTTTCTTTCTTTCTTTCTTTCTTTCTTTCTTTCTTTCTCTCTCTCTCTCTCTCTCTCTCTCTCTCTCTCTCTCTTTCTTTCTTTCTTTCTTTCTTTCTTTCTTTTTTCCTCCCTCCCTCCCTCCCTCCCTCCCTTCCTCCCTTCCTTCCTCCCTCCCTTCCTCCCTTCCTTCCTCCCTTTTTTGTGTTTTTGAGACAGGGTTTCTCTGTTGTAACGCTGGCTGTCCTAGAACTCACTCTGTAGACTAGAGTGACCCCAGACTCACAGAGCTCTGCCTGCCTCTGCCTCCAGAGTGCTGGGATTAAAGGAGGGTGCCACCCCCCTGCTCATGTGGTCTCTTTCAGTACTTCCTCAGTCTTCCCAAACCTTGCTCCTTAGCCCTCCTCTGAGTCCCAAGAGGGTAAGAGAGTCATACAACCTAGCTTCCGTACTTCCAACTCCATTCCTCTCTTAAAACTGCCTTATATATTAACAGAGAGCATTACAAAAATTAGCGGGCGAGGGATACAGCTCAGTGGGTAGAGTAACCTAACACGCACAGAGCCCCTGGTCTCATCCCCAGTACGACATAAAACCAGGAGCATGCTTGTACTCTCAGTACTTGGGAAGTGGAGCAGGAAGGTTTCACGTCTGAGACCAGCCTGTGTTACAAACATTTTACATGTTACTCAAGTTTGAGGCTATCCCAGGTTATGTAGTGTGACCCTGCCTTGAAAACCAAACCAAACCGAATCAAATCTTAAAAATGATGCTTCTGCAACACAACTTAAGGATCACATGATTTTAAAAGACAAACGACAAACTAGAAGTTATTACTAATAGACAGGGGCTGATTTTCCTGTTATGGAAACTTTCTAGAAAGTGATAGGAGAAAGTCACCCAGGGTGCAAATGGTGAACCCGCACGTGTGGGAAGGCTGAACACAGAGCGGCACTGGGCTTTTTGTTTTTGTTTGTTTGTTTGTCTGTTTGTTTCTTGAAGTGCTGAGATGGAACCCAGAGCCTGGTCGTGCTCAGCAAACCCTCCCGCACTGAGCGACACCCTAGCCTGGCTGCATCGTTGAAAGAGCAGAAGACTAGAACTGGCCAGAGAGCATTAGAATCCCTCCCTGGTGAAATGTATTAACAGAGGGCTGTGGAACAAATTCTGACTCATCCTTAAGATAGCATTAGCACATGCAGTCGAAGAGGTGGCATCCTTGGATACAGAGATCGCAGACTCTCCCAGATGTGTTTTCAAGTGAAAAAGTCTAAGGCAGTCCAGGCTCCACTGTATGTATCAATGGGAGGAGCTTGTCTATATTTGCACAAGGAAACTTCAGACACTCGCTAGAGAAGACTCCAAGGAGGGGAGCATCCCACAGACCACTGACCAGGGACCCAGTGGCTGGGCTGGCAGAATGGAGGACTACTTTGCGTTTTATAGCTTTTCCTATTTATTTCTTTTACTTACTGTTTATTTTTGAAAGATATAAATGTCTAAGCTGTCCAAAAAGTAAATAGAAGCAGAGACATGTGCAAATGTAGCATATGGGCAAACCTTAGGGCAACAGAGAAGAGACACTTCTCCCACACAGATGTATGCCTTCCTGCTTTCGTACATGTAAGAAATGCAGCTTGTTTTTGCAACGATGGGATTACATTGTTTTACAACTCTAAAACTTATTTTATTTTATTTTGTAATGTACTTGGATGTTTTTCCTGCACCACCTGTGACCTGGTGCCCAGAGAGGTCAGAAGAGGGCATTGGATCTCTTGGGACTGGAGTTACAGGTGGTTGTGAGCCATGTGTATGTGTGTGTGTTGGGAATCGAACCAAGGTCCTCTGGAAACAGCAGCCAGAACTCTTAACTGCTTGAGCTGTCTCTCCAGCTCTTGGTCTTTATAACATTAAAACACTTTTTTTTTTCTCTTCTGGTGCTGGAGATCAAACCCAGGGCCTCGTGCCCCTGTGTGTGTGTGACTTTCAGAATCTCTTTCACTCAAAATGCTATGCTGTGCTCATTTTTAACTTGAAAAAGTAAAATTTTAATTCACTGTACTCCTTTAACACTGGCAATCAAACAGAAGGCCAGTGCTAAGTAGTTACCACTGACCTACATTTTTCCTTTTCCCTTCTTAACTGATAATTTGGAAAACAGTTCAAATTCACCAGTGCATTTTATACACACACACACACACACACACACACACACACACATACACACATACATATATATTTTTTCCCTTCACCCAGTTTTCCTCTATCGTGAGTGTTAACTTATATACTTAAAGCAATCCTTACATACCTATAGCATAATCTCAAGCCCAAGAAATTCACTTCAGTGCAATTCAAAGAGATCAGTGTCTCGATATGTGTTCATTTACACACCAGTACAGTGCGGGTGAGGACCAGATTCCAGGCTGTTTATCACATGTGAACTCCTTGAACAGCCAACACAGTCACAACACAAGTTGCTCCTTCACACACACCCCCTTCCTAAACGCACGGGAGCCCTCCCTCGCCTGTGGTAACCGCTGTCTCATCTGCGTCTCTGTAATTTTCATTTCAAGCGTGTTCTGCTAGTCACATCACACTGCCTTCACATCCTGAGATTGGTTTTTTTTTGGTTGACTCTGTAGAATTCCTTTGAGATACATCTAAGTATATGTTTTTTTTTGTTGTTGGCTTTTTTTTTTTTTTTTTTGAGGCAAGACAAGGCTCACTGTGTATCCCTGAGTGGCCTGGAACTCACTCTGTAGACTAGGCTGGCCCAGAACTCAGATCCACCTACCTCTGCCTCCCAAGTGCTGGGATTAACGGCATGTGCCACCACATATGGCAAGTATATATTTTTGTTTGTTTGTTTTTTCAAGACAGGGTTTCTCTGTTGTAACCCTGGCTGTCTTGGAACTCACTCTGTAGAAGAGGCTGTTCTCGAACTTAGAGAGAGCTGCCTGCCTCTGCCTCCTGAGTGCTGGGATTAAAGGTGAGTATATAGATTTTTAAAGAAATATATTTTCTCTGAATTGCTGAGTTACATTTCATGATATGGCTGTACTACAGGTTATTTAACCACTTACCAATCCGAGCATCAGGATTGATCCCAGTTTGGGGCGATTATTATTATAGCCATTGTCATCATCATCATCATTATATGCGTATGGTGTGTGTATGGATGTAATGCACATGTACCACTGAAATAATATTGGTGTCAAAGGACAACTTTATGGGTTCAGTTCTCTCCAGCTTTTATATGGGTTGCAGATGCTGGGTTCAAGTCACCAGATTTTTGTGGCAAGTGCCCTTATCGACTGAAACCATCTCGCCAGCCCCCTAATTTTTGGGATATTATTGATAAAGTTAATGTGAATGTTTGAGTACAGATTTTTTGTGAATGTGGGTTTTTATTTCTCAGATGAACACTCAAGAGCTACTACAGGCTCCATGGTAGATGCATGCTTAGTTTTAGTTTCAGTTTATGTTTGTGGTGCTGCCATGGAACCAGACCATGCAGATGAGGCAAGCACTAAACCCCAACTCTCTCTCTCTCTCTCTCTCTCTCACACACACACACACACACACACACAATTGCTAAGCTGTTCTCCAGGGGTCATTGACCCCTTTTATTCAGCTACTCCTCAATTAATAGACATTTTCAAGTTTCCCTTTAAAAGCTATTTATTGCTTTGTAACTTCGACTTTATGCCTATGAGTGTTCTGCCTGCATGTATGCATGCGTACCATAGGTGTGCTCATTGCTTGCAGAGGCTAGAGAGTACCAGACCTCCTGGAATTAGAGTGATGGATGGCTGAGAGCCGCCATGTAGGTTCTGGGAACTGACCCCGAGTCCTTTGCAAGCAACAAGTGCTTTTAACTGCCAAGCCATCTCTCCGGACCTTCAACTTTCCTCCTATAAATTAATTTTGTAAAAAAGACAGGATCTCACTACATAGCTCCGTGTGGCTTGGAACTCCCTAGGTAGACCAGGCTTGCCTGGAACTCTCAGAGGTCTGCTTGCCTTTGCCTCCACAGTGCTGAGGTTAAAGGCGTGTACTGCTGCACTAGGCTTTAATTATTTTTATTTCTTTATTATATTTATTATTATATTTATTTCTTTATTGTGTATGTGTGTGTGCACACGTGTGTAGGTATGTGCACACGTGTGTAGGTATGTGCACACGTGTGTAGGCATGTGCATGCCGTAGCACATGTGCGTAGGTCAGAGGACAGCTGGTGAGAGGTAGTTCCCCTTCCACCATGTGGGTCCTGGGGATTTAACCCAGGTTGTCAGGCTTGGTGGCAAGTGCTTTTCCCTCCCGAACCATTTTGCTGGCACAATGTCTTTTATGTAAAAGATTTCTATTTGTCTCTGTGTGTGTGAGTTTGTGTCTACATGTGCACAGAGGGCAAAAGAGAATGCAGGGTATCCTCCATTTCTCCTTACCTGTTCCTCTTAGACAGGGCCTCTTGAACCCGACGTTTACGCCTAGGCTAGGCTGGAAGCTAGCGAACCCCAGCACTCTTGTCGCTGGACCACCGGTGCTGTGGGGAGCACTGGCCTGTGACATGGTGCTGGGATCTGGATTCCAGTCCTGAGACTGCAGAGCAAGCTCCTAACTGTGCTGCCATCTCCAGCTCCAAGCTGGCTCTCTTGTTCCTTTCTTCTTTCATTCTTTCTCTTTCTTTTTGTGGTACTGAGGACTGAACCTAAGGCCTCACATATACTAGGCAACTGCTCTACCACTGAGCTGTATGCCCCCCCCTTTTAATTTTTATTTTATTATTTTATTTTTTTGGTTTTAGTTTTGGTTTTTTGAGACAAGGCTTCTCTGCTATAACTCTGGCTGTCCTGGAACTTACTCTGTAGACCAGGCTGGCCTCGAACTCACAGAGATCTGGCTGCCTCTGCTTCTGCTGGGGTTAAAGGCGTGTGCCACCACTGTCTGGCCCTTTTTATTTTTGTAATCTTTAGAATTTATTTTATTGATTGTTGTAGGGTTTCTATTGCTGTGGTAAAATGCCATGACTAAAAGCAACTCGAGGAAATGGTTTATTTCAGCTTATAGTTTACCGTCGATTATGGAGGGAGGGCAGGGCAGGGGCTCTGAGAGTTTGAGGACAGCCTGGTCTACAGAGTGAGTTCCAGGACAGCCAGAGTTACAACAGAAACGGTGTCTCAAAAAACCAAAAAAAAATTAAAAAAAAAATATGTTTTAATGGATGTTTTACTTGCATGTATTTCTGCTCACCATATGTGTGTCTGATGCCCAGGGAGGCCGGGAGAGGGTGTTAGATCCCCTAGAACTGAAATTACAGACGTGTTAGCCACCCTGTGGGTGCTGGGAATTGCACCTGGGTCCTCTGGAGGAGCGCTGAGTACTCTTAACTGCTGAGCCATCTCTCCAGTCCTTAGCCTGCTTTCTTATAGCACCTAGGACTGCCAACCCAGGGGTGCCACCTCCCACAATGAGCTGGACTCCCTCACATCAGTCATCAAAGGAAATGCCCACAGGCCAATCTGGAAGGGTGATTTTCTCCGTTGAGGTTCCTTTCTTCCCAAATGACTCTGGCTTGTATCAAGTTGACATAAAACTAGCCAGCATTAATTAATAATCCTGTTGTACACGAGTGTGCATGTGTGTGAGTGCGGACACATGTGTGGCTTTATTTATTTTTTAACATGTATGTATTTATTTATTTATTTTTGTGTGTGGTCATGCTTCTGCACAGCATGTACGTGGAGGTCAGGGGGCAGCCCTTGGGAGTGGTTCTCCCTCCCACCGTGAGTTCTGGGGAAGGAACGCAGGTAGTCAGGCCTATGCAGAGTGCCGGCTAGCTAGTTTCTTTGTTTGTTTTATATTTTTTGTTTTTGTAACTTGACACAAGCTAGAGTCATCTTAGGAAGAGGAAGCATTTGTGGAGGAATTGCCTCCATCAGATTGTCTCCTGGGGTATTGTTTTAATTAATGCTGGTGGGGGAGGGGCCAGCCCACTGTGAGTGGCACCACCACTGGACGGGGATCTTGGGTTATGTAAGAAAGCAGGCTGAGCAGGCCAGGAGGAGCGAGCCAGTATGCATGCATGCTCTTTCAAGGCTTCTGCTTCAGTTCCTGCCCTGACTTCCCTTCACGGTGGAATGTAAGCCATAAGCTGAAATCGGCCCCACCAGATGCTTCTGGTCGTGATGTTTATCACGCAGCAAGTGCTCTTACCATCCAAGCCATCCCACCGGCCCTATTTTTAAAAATTCTTTCCTTACTAGCGTTAATTCGTTCCTGAAAATCACTTAATGAATGTTAAGTCCCACCGATCAGGTTAGGCACATACCAAACAGATGGTCGCGTAAACAGACCTCGCACACGGCACGCAGCGGCGTGGAGGATTGTTTGGCTTATTTTTGCTAAACTGTTTCCCTCCCCAAATTTCCATTCTTTGGGGCTCGCGGCTGCATTCTACTGAATAGAGTCACAGCACGGAAGTTCCGTTTGGGAAACACGAAGATCTGATGCTGTGACATATGTCAAAAGAGGAAACAGCACATATGGCTGACAGTCACGGCTGTCTGCAACCTGACTGCTTGGCAAAAGGGCCGAGCGAAGTTCTTCAGGTCCGTTCAGACACAGCGTGCGTGGAGTTTCTTCCGTATTATCTTATTCTTCTACCAGGTTTTTATATCAAATAGATTGGTTAGTCCGTCTTTGCCTAAATGAGTCATGCTGTCGTACCACTAAAAAACAGTGGTAAGGCAGGCTTGGTAACCATACCTTTAATCCCAGCACTCCCAAGGCAGAGGCAGGGGGATCTCTGTGAGTTCAAAGCCAGCCTGGTCTACATTGTGAGTTTCAGGACAGCCAGAGCTACATAGTGAGATCTCTCTCTTTCTTTCTTTCTTTCTTTCTTTCTTTCTTTCTTTCTTTCTTTCTTTCTTTCTTTCTTTCTTTCTTCCTTCTTTCTTTCCTTCCTTCCTTCCTTCCTTCCTTCCTTCCTTCCTTCCTTCCTTTCTTTCTTTCTTTCTTTCTTTCTTTCTTTCTTTCTTTCTTTCTTTCTTCTCCCTCCCATCCTTATTCAATGAGCCAGGGGCTCTCAATCAAACCCAGAGCTCACCGATATGGTTAATCTCCCTAGCCAGCATATTCTGGGGGAATTCCCTGTCTGCCCTCTGAGGCTGGAATTACAGATGGTCATTTTGTTCATTTGACATTTATGTGGGTTCTGGGGATCCAAACGCTGGTCCTCAGATTCATGTGGCAAGGGCTTAACCACTGAGCTATCTCCCTGCCTAATTCCTTGTGTTCAGCCTCATCTTGCACCATCTCTCCAGGGGCCCTTGATGCCTCCCATTCTCAAGAGCTTCCGAGGCCACGAGTCTTGAACTAGCTGGTGCGGCCTTGCTCCCTGTATCTCTCCCATGCCCCGCTCCCATGGCAATAGTGAGTAAAACTGACAAATTGATTTACCAGACAGCTGTTTACTTGGTTAGCTAGAACATCTCAGCTGAGGTCCTCCTCCCCATTTTCTCTGTCGTCTGTCTTTGTGCTTACTGTGTAGCCCTGTGTAGTTTATTGTGTAGTACTGTGTAGAGCTACTGTGTAGCCCTGACTGTTCTAGAACTTTCTGTGTAGACCAGGCTGGCCTCAAACTCAGAGACACGCCTGCTCTGCCTCCCGAGTGCTGGGATTAATGGTCTGTGTCACCACGTCCAGCTTTGTGCTTATCTTACCGTCCAGTCTCCTTTTGGAAAGGTTTTTGGGATAGACATGCTCTTACTGTATTTAAGTAGAAGTTCATTCATTCATCTCTGCTTTTTGAGGTGTTTGGGATTGAACCCAGGGCCTTGGACATGCTAGGCAAGCTCTGTTAGCACTGAGAGAGAAACTCAGGAAAGGAGGCAGGAAGGTCCTCATGAAGACAGTGAATGATAGGATGGGTCTGGATTATGCCTTACTTGCTCTTAGTAGAACCCCAGCCCCAGCCCAGGGAGGCTGAGGAACCCCCAGGGAGACTCTCAGGCAGAGCAGCTAATGACAGCTGTTGCTCAGTGGGCAAACCTTCTGGGGTCAGGGACAATTGGCTTCAGCCACTTTCAAGCAAAGAAAGACTCTTTGGCCTCTGAGCCTGAGTTTCCTAATCTGTGAAATACAGGAGTTGGAGAGGCTGTGAAGAAACTGAAGATCCTGGGTTAGGGATGCGGTTAGGTTGGTAGAGTGCTTACCCAGCATGCACGGGGGCCGGGGTTTGATCCTCAGTATTGTTGCGTGTTGTGATGAGCTACTGCAATCTCAGCACTTTGTGGGGAGGAGGCAGGAGGACCAGAAGTTCAAGTTCTCCCTCAGCTACATAGCAAGTTTGAGACTAGCCTCAACAATATCTACAATGATGGGGAAGAAGATGGAGGAGGAGGAGGAGGAGGGAAGAAGAAATAAATAAAACAAGCTAGGTGGGGGGGGGCATTCACAAATGTCTAGAAGGCAGAGGTAGCACTTCACCGTAGTGACCATGGTAACCCCTCTCCAAGGCCAGGAGGGTACCGGCTGAGGACATGGATGCACACAGGACCCCTTTCTACTGCCTGTGCCTCCTGGCTCTTCAAGGTGTCCTAGTAGGTAGGTGATGGCTCCCTGGGGGAGGTGTGCCGAGAAGCTGGCTCAGGACCTGAGTCCCACTGTCCACAGAAATGCAGCCAGAGCTGCTGAACTTGATGAAGTTCATGGAGCAGCCCAAAGGCCGGACCCTGTCTTCCAGAGTGGGGTGAGTCAGATGTACCCTCAGCCACGCACAGATTTAGCAGGTGGTGACTGAGTACCCACTGTGTGCTTGGAACCAGGACCTGGAGTTGCAGGAGAGGCTTGCCACAGTCCTCCCAGAGGACCCTCGATGAAATGTTAGGAATCAAATGGGTCCCTGCATTTCCCAGGCAGGGGGCTCCAAGGCTTGGGCTGGGGACATGGTTACACAGGGGCTGGTGGGAGGGGAGGAGAGATGTGTTGGTGGGAGGGCTGGGTGGGGGTGGGAGGCTCCCCCCTCCCCCAGGCTGTCTCTAGTTCCTTCTCCCACTGCTGCCCAGGCCCAGGCATCTCCACCATCTGGAGCAGATGCTGCTCAACACCAGCTTCCATGGGTACAACTTGACCTTGCAGACAAATTCCATCCAGTCTCTGGTCTTCAAGCTGGGCTGCAACTTTTCTGGCCTCTCCATATCCAGGGATACCCTGGCAAATGTCCCTCAGGTCAGAGGCAGTCAGGGAAGTCCTGTAGGGGCTTAAGGTCAAGATCTTCCTCAGCCCAGGGCCCCTTTCCTCTGTCCTTGCTCTTCAGTGATCAGCTGGGAGTTGTCTCCTCTGTTGTGCAAAGAGCAGAGAGAGGAGGTACTCTTTGACCCCTCCCGGTTAGGGTTTTCATCCTGATTTTGCCTAGAGGCAGGTGGAGGGCAGGTCCCTGTGGCTGGTGGCAGCCAGGCCACCTGTGTCCTTTTAGGACTCTGGTGTAACAAGCCTGGGTGCTTGGCCAGAGCTGGCACTGTGTGCTGGGTTGGCTCTGTTGTCAGGGAAGGAAGACAGGGTGGGTGGGGAGGCCTGGGAGGCAGGCCTGGCAATGTTTAATGGGGAGGGAGCCCAAAGGTGTTGGGGCTGCATCTGTGGTGTCTGATCACTGGGCTTCAGCCCGTCTGCTGCCACCCACAGGCCTGGGCCCCGCACGCCATGCAGTTCCCTGCAGAGCTGACCAAGGGTGCCTGTGTGACCTCCCGGCCTGCTGAGCTTCGACTCATCTGCATCTACTTCTTCACCGCACACATCCTCTTCCAGGTCAGCAGCGGGTGACCAAAGAAACCTCGGTGTATCAGTTTGGCCTGTGAGTGGGGACCGCCACAGAGTCAGTCAGCTCACTGTGCAACTGTGGCTGGTCGCTGCCTCTCTGGACCCGACTCCCCTGCCTTCTTTAGGGAGAGACAAAAGCAACTTAAAAAGGAAGAGTTTGTTCTGGCTCATAGTTTGGGGGTGAAGTCCGCCATGTGGGAAGTGTTGTGAGGCCGTAGAGCACAGGCTTGCTCAGGGGCTAACCTATCCTAGATAACCTCTCACAGGCCTGCCCTGTGAGGCTTGACTCTAGGCGATTTGAGATCTTGTCAAACTGATAACATATATTAGCCCTCACAGGGAGGTAGGGCTGCAATCTGCAAATGAGACCTAAGAACTTAGTGTGTCAGTGTCTGTTCTGAGATGGGAAGGAGAAGGTAAGGGGGAGGGGAGGCTGGGATGAGAATTCTGACCTCACCCGGGGTGTTTCTGGCTCCCCTCTACTTAGCCCCCTTTCTGCTGTCCTTCCAGGATGACAGTAACTCATCCCTGCTCAATAACTATGTCCTGGGGGCCCAGCTGGATCACCGGCCCGTGAACAACCTTCAGAAGCCAGTCAACATTAGCTTCTGGCACAACCGAAGTCTGGTAATGTTGGGCCCGCCTCCACTCCAGCCTCGGAAGCTTTCCTGTTTAGCCCTGGTTTGGCCAAACTGAAAGTCGTGGCACCATCTGGGAAACAACTTTAAATCTGTTCTTTGAAACTTTCTGTAAAGAGATGAGAAAAAGGTTGCCATGATTTATCAGTTGCTAGCGCTAGAGAGCCAGCTTAAGCACTAAAGGAATGTGTTCCTATCAGTGGCATGCTCAGGGGACCCCTCCTTCAGGTAGGGCTGGATTCAAGACATGATACTGCTAGAGTTCAGTCTTCTCTAGTCTCAGCCACGTTCTCCTGCCTTGGCTTTCGTTTTTATGGTAAGATGGATGCTGAAGACACCGGGCTTACTTCCGCTCTTCCCAACCAGTGCAAACCAGGGTCTCTGACTCCAAAAGGTTCTGCCGACTCCTGTGGCTGTGGCTGAGCCAGGCTGTGTCCTGAGTGAGATGTGTGTATTTGCCAGGCTGGGTCACACGGGGTGGGGTCCTGCTGGTGTTGATGCTGAAACAGAAATGGAGCCCCACCAGGCACAAGTCCTGCTGCTGCTGCTTCTGGGTCCCTGGCCTGCCTCCTCGCGATGAACCCCGGAGTACTATGTCCTGGCTCTGTCTGCCTCCGGCCTGGGTGGGAAGGCTTGCAGTCTCAACCTCACGGAGACCTTTCCTTCCACCTTCTGAGCTTTGCCAGTGGCCTTCCCTTTGGAATGAGTGTCCTGTTCCACTCGCATCCAATCCGTGTACCCCTAAGGCCTCCCTTCCTCTGTCCCTCCTCTGCTACTCTCCATCGCATGCCTGTGTTGCACCCCTCACCTCCATCATAGGGCTTGGGTGCAAATGAGTCTCTCATAATGGGTCTGGGTCTGGGAGAAGGTAGCCAACAGGGGGTTATGGAAGACCTGCTGTTTGAAGGACCAGCTCTGCCCCCTGGGATGCTGAATGGCCTTCTGTGTTTCTGCTGATCTTGTGACTAGGATATATATGGCCCATTTTGCAGATGAATAAACGGAGGCTCAGAGGAGCTTAACCACCAGCCCAGGACACTGAGAGCTTGTGGTGAAGGTGGAGCTGGCATCTGGGATTGTCAAAGCCCAGCCAGTGCCCACAGAATGTTGACAGTGGTGTAGTCGAATCTCTCTGGGGGCCTCAGGCCCCCAGCCCCTAACATGGGACCTTATCCTGCACTTCTGGACTGACCCCCACATCTCATTTCAGGAAGGGTACACTCTAAACTGTGTCTTCTGGAAGGAGGGAGCCAGCAACCGCAGCTGGGGCGCCTGGAGCTCCGAGGGCTGTTACACAGAGCAGCCCTCGCCCGCTCAGGTGCTCTGCCGGTGCAACCACCTCACCTACTTCGCCGTTCTCATGGTATGTGGGCACCCACCCCGGTGACAGGGGTCAGAGCCGCAGGAGCGGGCATAGGAGTTGTAGGTGACCAAAGCCACAGTGCAGACTACGGCTTCTTCCGAGGCAGGACTGAGCTGCGCTGTGGGGAAGGTCTGGGAAGCTTCTCCGGTGGAGTTCAGAGACAGCTGGGCATTTTCGTGCTTAGTCTCTTTTGCCCTGTAGCAACTCTCCGGAGACCCCGTGCCCGCTGAGCTTCAGATGCCTCTTGAGTACATCTCCCTGGTGGGCTGCAGCGTCTCCATCGTGGCCTCGCTGCTCACCATACTGATGTATGCCCACTCTAGGTAATCCCCTGGCTTTGTCCACCCCACCTGCCCCGCTGCTGCTGTGTGTCTTCCTTCTTGCCCCAGCTTCCCGGGCAGGTGGGGTTACTCAGAGGGAATGGCCACAGGGCGTAAGCCAGCCTCATAATGCGGCAGCTCTCAGGTCTCCCCATTAGCTTTAGATTTCCCCATCAGTGTGCATCTGTGAGCCAGGCATGGCGCTGTGCCACCCACAGGAATCAAAGGGATTCCGTCACACGCATCCACATGAACCTGCAGGGCTCCGTTCTGCTCCTGAACGTCACCTTCCTTCTGAGCTCCCAGATGGCCCCGCCCACAGTGCCCAGGTCAGTCTGCACCGTGCTGGCCGCCACCTTACACTATGCGTTGCTCAGCTGCCTTACTTGGATGGCCATCGAAGGCTTCAACCTCTACCTTCTCCTGGGGCGTGTCTACAATGTCTACATCCGACGATACTTGCTCAAGCTCTCCATGCTGGGCTGGGGTAAGGGCCATCTAGCTCCCGCCTGACACATAACCACTGCATGGCCATGTGTCACCATCCCTGTCAGCACCTACCACCACTTTGTGTATAACTAAGTGCTCTCTACCATCTCCTATGCCATCTCCATCAATGGCTTCGGTTCCATCATCGCCTCTACCCCCGACACCACCATGGCTCCTGCCATGACCTCGTACCTACTTCTGTTTCCAACATTATCGTTACTACTAGTGTGACCTCCACTCTGGGCCATCAGTACCTTCACCTCAGGCCCCTTGTTCCCACTGTAACCACCGCCAGTCTGTCACCCACACCTGCCTTCATTCCCCCTTCTGCCACCCCATCTCCATCGCCCCCATCACTGCCGCTGTACCCCGCCACCATCCCTGTAATCGCCTTCACCACATCAGCACCACCACGGACACCCCACCTCCATTTCCTCTCAAGTTCCCCACCCAACCCCACCTCCTGTTAGCTCCCTGCCAGCTGCCTGGTGACCGCCACCACTGCTGCCATTGGGTCCTGGCATCTCACTAACAACATCTTGGAGATGAGCTTCTCCAAGACCACTAAGCTCCTGACCCCTAAGCTGGGACTTGTGTGCGACTGCAGCTCAGCATGGTGTACATTCCAAGGGACCAGAGCCAGCTTCGTCTTTGTCTTGCCCCTCAGGGTTCCCAGCCCTCTTGGTGCTCCTTCTTCTGGTGGTCAAGAGCTCAGTGTACGGACCCTGTGTGATCTCTTTCTCCAGAAGCCAGGAAAATGGCACGGGCTTCCAGAATGTGTCCATGTGAGTGCCTGGTGAGGTAGAGAGGCCATGCAAGTCTGGGATCCCTATGATGAAGTAATTGTTGAGGGGTCAAGAGGGAGCCATGGATTAGACAGGGAGGGAATTCCAGTGGGCTCTGCCCACCCTTTTCATGTCTCTGCGTGGGTGGGTACCCACTGCTCTGTGCTGACTGACTAGGAAGCCATAGACTGGACACCAATACTTGCTGAGCCTCCAGGACCAGTTAGGAGGGCCTCCTGGCAACACTTGGCCATGCATCACATGGCCACATGGCAGATCCTGTGGTCTGACCCGGTGCAGGCCCCAGAGCCGACTGGCTCAGCGGGCACCTGGCAGCTGTGCCTTCAGACCGCCTTGTTTAGCTGGCAGACTCAGCTTAGCTCTTCCTTCGTTGCGCAGAGCACAGGTCTTGGCCAGCACCCAGGTCCCATGCTGAGGGACCCAGGGGAGGGGAATGATGGGGAGATGAGCTCAGCCTCTGTGGGACCTGGGGGTGGGCAGCAGAGGCAGAGACAAACGCTACTGTGGTTTTCTGCGTCCGAGGACATCAAGCTTATTATTAACACTTCGAACAGCTGGGTACGACATAGCAGTGTAAGAAACCCCTGCGGAGGTTGAGTGAGATAGTTTGGGGGTAAAGACACAGACCTTACAACCTGAGTTCTGTCCCCAGAACCTATGGTGGAGGGAGAGATCCAACTCCTCCAAGCTGTCCTCTGACCTAGACATACGTGTGCACCATGGCACTTACGTGCCTACACTTACACAGTCTGTACACATAAGACCGTAATAAAGCAATTAATGAGCCACTTCCTTATGGAGCCACCTAGAGAGTTGGCAGTCTAGCCTCCATGGCTCTTCCTGGCAGCTAAGGATGGCTGAGAGCAGGCGTGATGGATGAGTATGTTTGATTCTCATAATGAAGGCTCGCTCCACTGCCAGCCCTCCGTCACAGTGTCTCAGGGTCCCTTTGATCCAATTATACCAACACACAACTTGTTAAAAGGAAGGAAAATTTTATTGAGTTCAAGCATAAAAAGAAAAAGGGAAAGAAAGAAAGAAAGAAACAAACAAACAAAGAAACCTAGACCAGCCAGGGACGAAGTCTGAAATGAAACTTCAGAGCTATGACCCTGACTCAAATCGTTACAGACTATGTAAGCTTGAAAATCATAAACATTTTGTTCCACCACAAACAAAAGTTAGTCATAGTTTTTAACCAATCAGAAACTGATGAACAATCATGGTCAGAGTCACCATAACCCAGAAATGATACATGTCGGTTCCAAAAACAGGTCCCCGACAATCGTTTTGTTTTGGCTTTCCTGGTGGGCTCTGAAGGCTAGGGGCTTTTCTCATTTTCCCGGGAACCTGAACTCTGTCTCTGTTTTAAAATGGATTTTGCAGTTTAAGATGGCATTGGTTCTGCCACTTCATACCATTTCAACAATAGGGCAATGGAGGCACAGACATCCTTCAGACAGCACAGACAAGACACCCAAAAACCCATCCATGCAGCATCCCAGGTTAGGGTCCACCAGGCATCCCAGGTTCAGTGCCCTCTGTGGGGTTCCCCTGATGCTCCTCTGCTCCCCAGCTCTTGCATGCTAGAGCATCTACCCACCCAAACATGGGGCGGTGCTTCACACACTGCTCAGCTCTACGTGGGGCAATGTCTAGGGAGGGGTATGAGAAGGGTGGTGACGGATGATGACATGGTGGGACAGGGTGGAAGAGGGAGCTTCCAGAGTGAGAGCCCAGGCCAGTGGTCCCCTGGGACACTGCTCAGGCTGGCCCGGAGGAGGGGAGAGGGCAGATGGAGGGAGGATTTTCACCTGTGTCAGGGTGGAGGCTTGAGGCACCCTGGCTGAAAGGAGGCACTTCAGTAAGGGGACCGAGGTGCCAGATGATCTGTTGTGGTGACTGATGGGAAGCTGGGTGGGGAGCTTTGGCATATGAACTATCAGGCAAGCTACAGCCATTGGAGCAGCAAGGGACAAGCAGGGACAAGAGCCAACCCCAAGGCTCATGCAGGTCTCGGGACCATGCTAATCCTGGTCCCCTCCAACTACCCCCTCTCTGCCTCCCTTCTCCTGCAGGTGCTGGGTGTGCAGTCCCATGGTACACAGAGTCCTGGTCCTGGGTTATGGTGGCCTCATGTCTCTGTTCAATCTGGCTGTGCTGGCCTGGGCTCTGTGGATCGTGTGTAGGCTACGGACACGGGAAAAGGCACTGAGTCCCTGGGCCTGCCGGGACACTGTCATGGTGCTGGGCCTCACTGTGCTACTGGGTACCACCTGGGCCCTGGCTTTCTTCTCCCTCGGCGTCCTCCTGCTGCCGCAGCTCTTCCTCTTCACCATCTTCAATTCGCTCTATGGTAGGACCGCAGGAGCTCACAGAGCGGGCAGCGCTGGGAGGGGGTTAGTCGCTGAGGGCTTTTAGGTCAAGGGGTGGATGATGACTGAGCCCACAGCTCTATTTACGCTGGTCTGGGGGCACATCTGCCCAGAGGAGAGGCTTGCCTCCGAACCGCATGGAGGTACTCTCTGGGTCTGTCCTTCTACCCCCCAAAACAGGAGGCTGTTGGGTTCTAGTGACATTCTCACTGACCAGCCTGTCTTGCAGGTTTCTTCCTCTTCCTGTGGTTCTGCTCACAGAGGCGTTACTCAGATGCCGAAGCCAAGGCAGAGATGGAGGCAATCAGCTCCTCCCAGACGGCATCCTAACCATGCTCCCGGCTTGCAGCCTCAGCCTCTCCTATTTCCGGCAGCCCATGGCCTTGGCTTATCAGAGGAAGACTGTAGGCTAGATGCAGCACGCCGGAGTCCGCTGTACTCTCCAGGAATCTGTTTCTACCTCTCAGAATTACCTGGGTTAGGAAGGCAGCATGTGGCTCTTTGTCCTGGTTCCTCATGCCTGGGTGCAACTCCATTGGCCGGGCTGTGGACAGAGCACTGGCCCGGGAGTCAGGAGGCTACATCAGACTGGGCCATAGTTTGCACGACTTAGCACTTCCCAATACCTACAGTTGTGGCAAGCCTGGGGCCACTCTTCCTTTTACCAGTCCCAGCTGATGGTGACTTCAACTTTCTATTTTTCCAAAGGTCAGGAAATCCAGCTCCTCCCTCTCCTAACCCCCCCCACCCCCAAGGTAGTGTAGACCAGCAGCCAAGGCTGGGCTTCCGTCTCTTTCCCTGATGCTGAGCCAGCTGGGCTTGAGGGGATTTAGCTGTTAGACCATTGTGCAGAACTGGATTTTCCTGGTGGGCATGAGGATGTGTGTTCAAAATCTACAATGAACGGGAAAGAATCTTCACTGCCTTAGACCTACCAGGTGGAAGACAATGCTCGTTAAGCCAATGCTTTATCCAGGATGGACAGCGGGGGGCGCTGTTGGCTTGTGTGCCAAGGCATTGGCTCCAAAACTGCCCATGGAAACCCAGCTGTTGAGTCTGGGACCTCCAGTGCCTTTGCCTTTTGCAATCCATTGTCTCTTGCCCTGTGCAGCTGGCCAACGTTGCGTCTAGGGGTTTGTATCCAGGCATTCCTGGTACCAGAGTAGCTGGTTGGGGTAGACTCTCAGGGCCCATGCCAACTCTCAGACACACTGTGTATTGGACCACAGTAAGGGAATCAGAGCTGGACTCCGTCTTCCCATGGGATCCTCTGCCTTTCTGGGTGTTTCTGGGTAATCATGTACTTGTTCCTTACTGACTGGTGAGGGATACAGGCTCTGGGCCGGGCTGCCTGGCTCAGATCAGATAAGAGTTCTGTGGCTGTAGACAAGTTGTTCAGTCTCTTTGTGCCTTAGTTTTCCCATTTACAGCAGGGACAACAGGAAGATTCAGTTTAAAAGAAAAAAAAAAGAATAATCTATTTAAGTCTTATCACAGTGAGGCCTTAATAAATGATTACTGCTATTGTTAGATTTGTATTGTGTGTTATTGTTTGCATCTGTGTGTGTGTGTGTGTGTGGCGTATGTGCACATATGTGTGCAGGTGCACCCGTTGCACATGTGTACTGAAGCCAGAGAAGATGTTGTGTAGTAGTACACTGCTAGGGTGGCTCAGCCAAGAAGACAAGGAGGCATTTTTCATGCATGGAAGCCCTGCCAGACCTCCGCAGAGGGAACCACCGTCATGGTCAGCATCATACTCGACAGTGGAACCCTGAGCGTCTCGGCTCAGGTGTGTTTATTCTTTCAGAACTCCTCAGGTGTTCTACTGATAACACTTGCAGATCATTAGCAATTAAACAACCCCTGCAGAAATCCAACACCTGCAAACAATGCAAAATGCCCTAGACAGCCCCTCACCCAACAGTGCATAAAACAATTATTTTATATCAATTCAATGGTGGCTGTCCTTCTCTACGGCTCTTGCCTTATTCCATGGAGACAGGATTTCTCACTGAACATGGAGCCAGGGTAACAGCCAGCAACCCCAGTGATCCTCTAGTTTTACCCCCAGTACGGGGGTTACAGGTTCATGTGACAATACTCAGCTTCTTACATAGGTGCCAGGGTATCTGAATTTGCACCCTCATGCTTATACACAGATGCTCTTTTGTACTAATCATCTCTTCAGCCCCTGCTAGTGTTTACAGCTTAATTGAGGCAAGCCATTCAGGTCCCAGGCCTGGTGCTGTTTGACCCCACAGCTCCTCCTCAGGCATATCCCTCCACCCCTGTTTTCATAGGGGAAGACCTTGCTTAGCCCTTCTGGCCCCTACTGTGCCAGTGATGTTCCCTACGCAGTGCAGCTCCAGGCCAGCCCATGTCTCCACCCCCAGTTCCCAAGTCCTCTGTGATCCATTTACCAGAACTTCCATGAAACCTCCCCAGTTGCACCACAGACAAGGCCTCGATCCCACTCTGGCTCCCTGCAGTATCCTCCACCCAATGCCCTGGTTAGTCTAGCACTGAGATCCTCAGGCTGGGTGCCCATGCTAATGATGGTGCTGAGGGATCATGGGAGTTTGGACAATAGATGATGAGGGAGCTGACTCAGGTGAAGCAGGGTTGTGCTGGAGCCCAGGGCCTGGCTTCTCAGAACCAGTAAGCCCAGAGCCACCCAGAGGAGAATGCGTCCACAGTGACAGCCCAAAGTCCATGGCTCTGAGCTCCACTGGGGTCAGGGGAAGCACTTCATGGAAATATACCAGTGGGGGTGGGGAATTGGGGCAGCCAAGGGAGGTGTGGGCTGCCAGGTTGGCTCTAGCTTCAGTCTTCCCAATGGACTCGGCCTAAACTCAGCCTAGGTGGTGGACCAGCTCTGGATTTCTGGACTGGCAGAAGGGTCTGGGGAGTTTGGGGACTCTGCTGAGAGAAAGGCTCTGAGGGTGAAGAGCTGACAGTGGGTGTGGGGTCAGGAGAGCCCTGGGCTACTGGGAACTCTTATTTCAGCAGGCGGGTGAGTGGAGAGGGTTGAAAAGAGAGTTCCAGATAACGCAAAGGAATTCTGCTTTGGAAGACATACTTACACGAAAACGTTACTCGTTTATCTGAAATTCAAATCCAGCCCCATGCCCCATATTTCTATTTTTATTTTTGCTAAATCCAACCCTAATTAAAAAGTATTGGCTCAGGAGTCTGGCTGGGAGCTCTTCATCTTTCAAATCACCTCAGCCAATACCATCTGAGCAGCCCCCTCTGCCCATGCAATGAGCCCACTCCCTCAGCCCTTTCAGTGTGTTCTTCCTATTGCCAGCAGGGGGCGCCAGCAGAAGCCCCAAGTGACCCGGCAGCATCATTAGCCCTGACTCTGCACCAGCCCCTCTCTGGACAGGACCTTCTTACAAATCTCTTTGCCTCCCCAGAAGACAGAGGGAACCTCCTGCCCTGCAGCCTCAGCATGTTTTCTCCATAGCTGGAATCATCCCACACCCTCCCCCTCCCCCTCTCCCTTTTCCTCCTCTTCCTCCTCACCACCAGCACTAGCACCACCACCAAGGCTAAACTACCAGTGTATCTTGGGAGCATAGGCAGTCTGACCTGTGATGATTCTCCAGCCCAGTTCCCCTTCCTCGATCTTGCTACACCAAACAACTTTCATTTCCCCAGACAGCATCCTTCTCGTTGTTGGGCTGGTCTTTTTTTGGGGGGGTGGGGGGCATTTCCTCTGATGCCTTTTATCTGTAGAATGATGGCAACACATCCTTAGCCTCTCAGCCTGGTACACCCCCAACCCCCTCCGACCTGGATGGAGAAGTCCCTGCCCTCCAGTCTGGATGGAGCCTTCTCTCCACTCCCTTCCCCCACAGCAGAAGTTATTCCTCTGTCTTGCAGCTCACTGTCCCTGTCGGGCTCAGCTGCCAGACGGAGCGCGCTTTGGAGACAGGTGCTGTGTCTCATTTGCTCATTCATCCATCATATAATGGTTTAGCACTTATATTTTGGGCAACACTAGTTGCTAAGGATATATAAATGAACAAGTCATCGCATTCTAGCGTGGGGGTGTCCTACAAGAAGCAGTTTAGCAAACGGATATAAAATATGACAGCTGGTAACATGTACCGTGAAGAAACAGCAAAGGAGGCTAAAAGTGGGGGCCTGCAACCCTGGCATCATCAGAGGAGTGCTGGAGGAAAAGTTCATGGTGTTGGGCTTGGGGGTGCAGGAGAGGGTCAATGAGCTGGCACGAACTTGTCATGGCTGGGGCAGGGTTTCTTAAAGCAATTGTGGTGATAGTGAACTTTGGGAGGGCTAGGGGTAAGGGGGTAGTGGGAAGGCGAGTCTTCTTTTAGACTAAGCTTCCAGGGAGCTGGGGTGGTCCTGGGTTGGGAAGCCATCTGTAAGAGAGCAGTAGTCTCAATCCAGAGGAAAAAAGTCCCTAAGTTAGGTCAGGAGGATTTGCTCTGAGTAAGATTAAGCAAAAGGGTTCTGTATCCATCTTCCCAGAGCACGAGAGTGTGAGCCAGTGTGAGGGACAGGCCATTGGAAGGAAAGGCAGAGCAACAGGCCGAGAGGCCACAGGGAGATGTTTAAAGAAATAAAAGCTGTAGTGACAGGATGTCAGACATGTAAGGATGGGGAGAAGAGAGAGGTGGGGGAGAGAGGGAGAGAGAGAAGGAGAAGAAGAAGAGGAGGAGGAGAAGAGAGAGAGAGGAAGAGAGAAGAAGAGGAGGAGGAGGAAGGGAGGAGCAACAGCAGTAAAATGAAACCTCTAGAAATGAAAAACAATACTAAAAATCTAAATTTCAACAAACAACCCACAGCTGATGGAGAAGGAGTGAGCCGGGAGTTGTTTATAAGGTAACGAGAGACATGGCGTGGATTACAGGAAGAGTGACACAGGTACAGAAAGCAGAGTCAGAAAATCTCACAATGGAGTCCCAGAAGAAGGAACTAAAGGAAAGAAACAGACACAAGAGTTTCCGGTCTTCTAGGAGTGATGGAAATCAGAGCCACAGAACAGGGCAGCACAGGCATCTCAGATGAGTGAAAATGAGCCTGCACTCTGCACATCTTACTGAGACTTCAGGAGGTGGAAGGTACAGCAGTGAGGAGAGCAGTCACTGAGAAAGGACAGACCGGATTTGATGGGAGTTGGCGTCTCCATAGCCACAGTAGGCTGGGAGACTGCAGTGAGGTCCCCCAGAGAGAGGGGAACAGAGAAATGTCAGCTAGAATTGCCTGCGGCCAACAGTCCTTTCATGAATCAAAACACACAGGAAAATATTTTCCTTTTAACATTTAGAGGTAAATAACAAATGAGAGCAATCTAAAGCGGTCTCAGAAAGAGTGTACTCTAGCAAGGAAAGGGATTCCAGAAGATCACCCAGCAAGGAAAGGGATTCCAGAAGATCACCCTGAGACACAGGATGGAATGGTGAACACAGGAAACAAGGGTGTAGCAAGGCCCGTTACACTCGGGCGTGAAATAGTGTCTTTGTTCGTGATGTTAAAGACAGACCTGAAATCCCAGAGAACAGAGTGTAAGTCAAGCAGGGAAAGATGCTACAACGGTCGGAAGCCCCTGTGTTGTGGTTGCAAAGGTTGCCAGGACACTGACATCAGTACTGTGGTTTGCACAGGATTTAAGTATTCCTCCCAAAGCTCACACGCTGGAAGCCTGGTCCTCAGGGTGATTGAGGCCGACAGGGAAGGCTAGTGAGAGATGACATGGAGGTCTAGCCTTGACAGGGATTCATATAGCACCCATGAGACCCCAATTGATTCCCAAGAGAGAGGATTATTTTGTCATTGCTGTTGTTTCACACAGACATGGCTGCCTCCAAACAGGCTATGTATCCCAAGCTGGCCTTGAACTTCTGATCCTCCTGCCTTCTCCTCCTTGGGTGCTAGGATCACAGGCAGGTACCAGCATAGCCAGACAGGTTACCGTTATACAAGAGTAGACTCTGTATAACATCTGTATAAACTCTGTATATCATCTTTTCTTTTCTGTCTTATCATGTGATCTCTCCTGCACATGCCCCTTCGTTACCTTAAGGCTCTCATCAGAGGGCAGAGCAGTGCGACCACCCAGGCCTGCGTTCTCAACCTCTGAGCTATGAGCTAAATGAATCTCTTTGTGTAAAACACCCAGACTTGTATCTTTTGTTGTAACCACGGAAAGTGGGCCACTACAACCAGATGCTGCTATTTATATGTACATGGCAAGGACGACAATTAGGAAACTAAAACTGAAGTACATGCATTTCATTCTAGGGGAGAGAAAAAGTGGTATAGGAAAAGAAAACAAATAACATTCAGTTTTTAAAAAAAAACTGCTATTTATTTTTATTTTCTGTATGTCTGTGCAACATGTGAGTGCTTGGTACTCATGGGGGCCAGAAGAGGGTGTCTGATTCCCCCCCTGGAACTGGAGTTACAGATGGTTGTTAGCTACTATGTCGCCTGCTTGCCTCTGTGCCTCTGTTTCCACATCTGCATCTTTGGAGTGGTCCTGGTTGATGCTTCAGGATGGTGTAAAAGACCAGAGAAAGATGTGAGGCACCTGGCCCACTGCCCCATGTGGGAAGCCTCTGGGTTTGTGTCTAGACAGCTGGGCACCTGTCTCTGACATCCCTGGCAGCTCTCCTCTGGCTTCCTCCAACGGTTCTCAGCCAGAAGTGGGTCATTCAGGGTGTGAGGGAGCCAGGGGACCGGTGTGCCTTGCACTTCACAGCTGTAGCGCACTGTCTGTGGATACTTGGGGTCCAGTGAGGAGAGACCTGGGAATGGCGCCTTGGAATGGTGCAGTCATCGTGGCTCCGGTAGAGGGCGCTTGGCCACAGCCCGTACGGCGGTTCTGGCACCTGCACGGGCCTGCCAGGCAGGGGACTACATCCGGAATCCCAACTGCTTGGAACCAGAGCCAAACAAATGCCACCAAAGAGCGTCGGGACAGTCAATGGAGATACAGTCTCAGGACAGGGCAGCTGTTCCAGGAAGAGGGCAGCAGGATCCTACAGGCGAAGAATTCAAGTACCCCAGTGGCTGGTTAGATGGAGGGCTGGTCCCTCCTCGGAGGACTGTGGACCTGCATTTTGACTGCAGGTTGATCATTTAGTCTCTAGCTGGCAAACAACAGCAGGAGGGACCTGGCTCCACAAGGAGCTGTAAAGCATGGACTCTCCGCAGACACAAAAGGCTCCCATCTGGTGGCCCTGGTCACCTGATTCTCATTTGAACTTCTTTAACACTTCAAATGGACATGGGGCTGTTGAGATTGCTCAGCAGATAAAGGTGCTTGCTATGCTAGTCTGCTCCTCGGAACCCACATAAAGGTGGAAGGCAAGAACTGACTGACCTCCACCGGCATGCTGCGGTGTATTCTGACCACCACTGCCTACACATGACCATTGAACTGAACTCTGACCAGCTGCCTTCACCACAACCCCTTTCTCCACACGCCTGCATCTTCAGTTTCCTACTTCTGACTCTGCTTCTCACTCGGCTTCTATGTCTGCTTCTACTTTGCTGTTCCTTCCCCTTCTCACTGCCTCTGCTTCTACCGACCGTTTCCTTTTATATCCCAAGAGTTGGAAGGCGTGTGCCACCATTGCCTTCTGAGTTGGCTTGCTTAAAGGCGTGTATTATGTTGCCTTCTGCTACAACATCTTATTTTGTATTAATGAAGAGGCTCCTATAATTCACTTCTCAAACACAAGGTCAGTTAATCTTGCTTGGTTTTTCCAGACCGGTTTTCTCTGTTGTAACTCTGGCTGTCCCGGAACTAACTATGTAGACCAGGCTGGCCTCCAACCCACAGAGATCTGCCTGCCTCTGCCTCCCAATTCCTGGTAATTGTTAGAGAATATGCAGGGTATATATACAGCTTAACAAAATGACCAATAAACCGTATGTCAAAACCCAGTGAAGAGAGAGAGCTTGGGAGCCACCCCACAGGCTCTGTCCTGCACCAGAGTGGAACAGCGTCCTGACCTTCAGAAAAATCCCCTTGCTTTTATTTTAACTTTCCTGCCTGTGTCTACATTCCTAAACCCTGCGGTACAGTTTTGCTGCTTGAGAAGTCCCCCTTTCTTCTCCTCCCTCCTTCCCTTCTGCATTCAGGACTGAACTCAGAGCCTAGTGCACCCTAGAAGGTGCTACTACTTGGCATCCCCGGTCCTCTTCAGAAAGTTTCTTCTTCCTGGGTGTGTCCAGTTGACAGGCAAGATTAGTCACCATACAGACAGGCAGACACATTCAAAAACGACAAACGTTCTACACATGGCTTCTCCTTCTCCTCCTCCTCCTTTTTTTATGGACTCAGCATATCCCGATGAGAGATGAAGCTGGTTTTATCTTTCCAGTTTTTGATTGTTTTGTTTTCCCTTTCTTACTGCACAGGTTAGGCCTTACAGAAACGCAGTCGCAGTGCGTGCGTGTGTGTGTGTGTGTGTGTGTGTGTGTGTGTGTGTGTGTGTATGGATGCATGCACCTGTGTGTGTATGTTTGTGTATGCATGGGGATGTGTGTGTGTGTGTGCGTGCATGTGTATGGATGTGTGTGAATGTGTGTGTGCATGCATGTATGTGTGTGCGTATGTATGTTGATGTTGGGGATCAAACCCAGGGCCTTTCCTATCCTGAGCAAGCTCTCTATCACCCAGCCACACCCTCAGCACCTAGGACAGCGTGACCGCTATGGTGACTGCAGGCCTCCTTATCTCGCTGCCGATCTCGAGGGAAAGTTCTTGAGAGTTTCACCTGAAAACGATTGATGAAGTGGGTTTTTTTTTTTTTTTATTTAAAAAAACCAGATTTAGGAAGTCCCCTTCTGTTTTTGGTTTACTAATGTATGTTTTGCTTTTTCCGTCTTGAATGGCTTGGGTATGATAGAGAATATTTCTAACCCCAGCACTTAAGAAGCTGAAACAGAATTGTGAGTTCAAGACTAGCCTGGGTTGCACAATAAGGTCCAATCTCAACAAACCCTAATAAAAAGCATGAATAGATGTAAAATGTCATCCCATACCTCTCTCGGATATAATGTAATGATTATATGAGACTTCCACTTCGATCTTCGATCCACGTGGCTCCTGCCATGGCCGTGATCATTTTCCTGTCTTGCCCTGGTTGAATGGATTCCTTTTCATTGGGAACTAGAGTGGGTTTGCTAATACTTTGTTAAGAACTTTTGCTTCAGAGTGGGAGGAAGGGAAAGAGAGAAGAGGAGAGGAGAGAGGAGAGAGAAGAGAGGCGGGAGAGGGAGAGAATGAGAGGGAGAAAAGGGGGGAGAGGGAGAGAGAGATAGATAGATAGAGAGAGAGAGAGAGAGAGAGAGAGAGAACACGGCAAATTTTCTTGTTTCTTGTTGAGTTTGAAGGTCTAGATTATATTTACCTCAGAAAAAGATTTTGAGTCTTCACAAAGGTTTGGAGCAACTTGGAGCCATTAGTTGTCCTGAGAATGCTGTGTAGAATTTGCTGGTGACGTTTTTTGCATTTGACTTTGCATTGTTGGAAGATCGTAAATCCAGTTACATGTCCTTCAGTGTATAGGACTTTTCAGGGTTTCTATCGCTTCTTTAAAATGTTTTAACGACATTTTATTTACTTATTTGTGTGCGTGTGTGTTTGTGAATGGGCTTGGGCACCAATACCTCAGCACACATTCAGAGGTTGGAGGACAACTTTGAGGGGAGTTGGTTCCCTTTTTCCACCATGTGGGTTCCAGGGGTCAAACTCAGGTCAAGTCATGCTTAGAAGCAAGTGCCTTTACCTGCTGAGCCATCTCATCCGGCCCCTAATCATTCTTGATTGATTTCTAGTTTGAGGACATGCTAGAGGAGCACTATGGGTAATGAAAGTCCTTGGAACTCTGCTGAAACTTACTTTAGAGCCAAAAATATGATACCCTACTCTGGCACACAGGTGTACAGACAGAGTGCTCAAATACAACATGCATAATACATACATGCATACATACATACATGCATGCATACATACATACATACATACATATATACATGCATGCATACATACATACATGCATACACACATACATGCATATATACATACATACATACATGCATACATACATAGGTGTTATGGTAGATGTCTTTGTGCCCCCTCAAGGTCAACTGGTATCAGGGACTATGTTACTACTACTCTTGCTAGCTTCATCTGAGAGCTCAGAAATTGAGATCCAGAGAGCTAAGATAACCTAGTAGAAATCCAGGGAAGCAAGAGTCCAAGGTTTTCATTCTGTTTCCACTGATGGTGCAACTATGGCCTAGTCTGTCTTGTCCTGGGCCTCAGTTTCCCCACTAGTCAACCAAGAGGAAGGGCTGGTCATCCCTTCCCCAGCTTCTAGCTCCACCTGGCCTCTGGGGACAGATACTATGACTAAATCCAAGGTCTGCATAGGGAGGTTAGTGGGGTCATGGTTGCCAGGGTGACCCTAGAACCTTGCAGGCCTATGTCGTGTGCAGTGGATGATGTGGAGCTGCTGTCCCCACACCCACAAGTTTGAGGAGGCCCAGCCTCAGCTCGGCCACACCCGTAACACTTTACATGGATGTTAACAGCTTTGGGGTGGAGCTTCACACAGGAAGTGGACCTGGCACCTTGAGACTTGTTGCTTCACGGGGGCTGGGCAGCATCTGACAGACGCACAGCCCTCTCCGGGTTTCTGAACTCTTCCAGGTCCTGAGTTCATTAGGACACTGGGAACTGGTCTCTAACTGGGCCTCCTGTCAGCCTCTGCACTCTCTAGGCTCAGTTTCTACCCAGTGACATGTGCCCGAGGAAATGTAGATCATTCTCAAGAGACCCACCAGGAAAAAGTGAAACAGTCCTTTGAGCTGGGCCTTGATCTTCACTCCCTTCTCCCACCTGGGGATAGAGAGGAAGACATATTGAGGATGGGTACTTGGGACAAGTGTCCTCCATCTGCCTAGCTACTTGACCTCTCTGGGCTTCATGCTGTCAAAGCCTCGCCCCTTTCTATTCCTGGTAGTCATGAGGCTCCTGGAGGTCATTCACCCACAGCTTGGTCCAGGATCTGTACTCGTAACCTACCCCTCACTGTGCCTCTACCAAACCCATGCCTGGAACCAGCTCCTGGAGCTAGAGGGCCGGTGTGGGGACTCCAGAGGAGGTTTTGCAGACTACTTGGGCAGGAGCTTCATCCACAAACCCAGGTCCTATCCTGCCTCCAGACCAAGTGGGCTCCCAGGCTACAGGCAGGTAATTGCTTCATTAGTAAAACACAAAGACTTTAATGAGCAATTGATTAGTAAGTGGTGATTGCTAGAACCACTCACTTCTCTCTGTAGGACCAATCTTATTACTCCCTTAGGGAAGGCGGATGTCAATGGATTTGCATCCCTCAAGGTCCTATGGGAAATTAAAGGCCAAGGATTGTCACTCCAGAAGGCCCACTGGAGACCAGGCAGCGTGCTCTGTGAGCCTGCCTCTCAGCCCATAAAGAAATGCACCATCTCTGCACCTGCTGTCCAGATGAAGGTGCTGACCCCAGAGGGTATATCCCTGTCTCTGGGGTCACACAACTAAGTGGAAATGATTCCCAGCCAGTCTCCTTCCAAAGTTACCCCCTCCCCCCTTTGAGACAGAGTCTCACGTAGCTGTAGTTGTACTGCTGTGGGAGCTAGGCAAGGATGACAAGGAGGCACCCTCATATGGAATCCCTACCAGACCTCTGCAGAGGGAACCACTGTCATGGCGAGTGCTGTACTCCACAGTGGAACCCCGAGCATCTCAGCTCAGGTGTTTTTCTTCTTTCAGGGCTCCTCAGGTGTTCTGCTGATAGCACATGCAGATCATTAGCAATGAAACAACCCCCACAGAAATCCGACACCTGCAAACAATACAGAACGCCATAGACTTAGGATAGCCTTTACCCACAGAGCATAAAACAATGTCAAACGTAACTAAAAATATACTTCCCCAACAGCAGCGTACCGCTACACGTCGTCTCAAAGTTGCTGCCTTGCTAAGGCTGATCTTAAATTTCTGGTCCTCCTGCCTCTACCTCTTGTGTAGTGGGATGACATCGGGTCAAGTGATGTTTTTCTCCTGAGGCCTCTCAAGTCTGTTCTCTTTCCTTTTATGGCTGGATGTTAAGGAGATATTTCTCAGCCCTCTCCTCATGGCTTTGCAGGAAGGAAGTAGGGGGAATCAATTCTGTTCCTACTAAGTCCCCTTCTTTAGCCACAAAAGAAGGCCTCGGGACTTCAGACCCAAGGGGCAGGCCTGCCTTCTTAGCGCCTCTTCTGCCCCTTAGCTACCAGCTTCAACCTGCAATTTCCAGGCCCTTCTTTGGCTGCCCACTTCCCTCTCCCAGGGCAGAGCATTAAACTCAACATTAATTTTTTAAAAAAATTCTTTTATCTGTGTAGGTGTTCTGTTTGCATATGTATCTGTGCACCACTTGAGTACCCAGTCCTGCAGAG
This sequence comes from Cricetomys ansorgei, assembly GCA_026225945.1. Lineage (NCBI taxonomy): Eukaryota > Metazoa > Chordata > Mammalia > Rodentia > Nesomyidae > Cricetomys > Cricetomys ansorgei. The sequence goes on from JAMJFZ010003163.1 coordinate 24,922,273, forward strand.
GCCAGAAGAGGGCATCCGGTCCCCAGGGACTGGAGTTATAGATGGTTGTTAGTCACCATGTGGGTTCTGGGAATTGAACCCAGGTCCTCTGGAAGAGGAGCCAGTATTCTTAACCATTGAGCCATCTCTCCAGCCCCGAGATTAACTTTAAAAATATTTATTTTTATCATTTTAATTTGAGTGTGTGTGTGTGTTGTTTGAGTATGCGCATACCACAGCATGCATGTGGGGTGAGGAGTCAGTTGTGTCTTTCCACCATGAGCGTCCCAGGTTGTTGGGCTTAACGGCAGGTGCTTTGCCTACTGAGCCATCTCATTGGCTATAAGATTAACTTTTAATTTTAGTGTCACGATCGCTCCTTTCGTTAATTATAACCCGTATCCCAGGTCATTTAAAGTGAGAACGGTGTGTTTTCTCTTAAAAAGTAATAGTTTTGAATCAAACACGAAAAGATCAGCTAGACAGTGTGCCACACACCTTTAACCCCAGAACTCAGGCGCTGAGGCAAGGGGCTTGCTAGGAGTCTGAGGCCAGCCTGGGTTGCATAGTACAGTACACAGTTACACAGTACGTGCTGCCTTAAGTAAAAGAAAACAAAATAACAAAATAGCAACAACGGCAGAAACCGACTCAAAAGATGTCAGGTGATTATTTTACAGGTTTTATTCCTAGCTTTGGAAGAACTGGGCAAGAGGGAACTCCTTGAGGTGGTCTGAGATGGGTTCTCTCTGGCCTAGGAGGTACTAGTCAGTCCCATGAGAGAAGTCCTCAAGCCTTCAGACCCACAGCGCTGCTTGCCCCTGCTGCCCTTCTCTCCTCCCACTCTCCGGCCATCAGCCAAGAGCAGGCCGCTGGGAGAAGTTAGTTTTCCTTCCAGCCAACGGCTGCTGCAGCTGGGTGGCTCATTTCTCTGAAAAATGTTATCGAACGTCTACACATGTATGTTTGAAACAATCACTGTTGCCTGCGGGGGAGGGGGAAGGAGACAGACTTCTCTGGGATAAAGGAAGGAAGGACGGACGAATCTAGATTGGGTGAGGGTCCGGTTGCAGAAGCCATACACATGCCGAGTCACTGCCCTGTAGCGTGTACAAAACCAACATAAAATGTGGAGATGGTAAGGTAGACCGATCAAGACGATTTGAAGGTAGAAGCCAATCCGAAACACAAACTTCAGCTGTAGTTCTGAGTTTGGAGCCCTGTGCTCAGCTGTACTGTGGTGATGCTTCCTCTCATCCAGCTGTTATTCCAGCTGTTCCCAAAGCCAGTGTTTACCGAGTTCAACCACGTGCCAATCTTGATAGCATGCCCGAAAAGTGTCAGAGAGACATTTGTCAAAAGGATCTCACGTAGGGTGGAAAAGACTGGCTTTTCTCAGTAGAGGGTGTTGGGATAGTTTCTCTCCATTAGAAGCAAATAAAACCGTGCTTCATGTGAGGTGCACACACAGACACTTCAATGACTGAACGTTACTACAAAGGCAGCAGTGCTAAAAGAATATTAAAAAAAAAATTACTGCACCTCACTCCAGCCCCTACCCTTCTCTGGGCTCAGTCCTCTCTCAGTGACTTGGTACAGGAGGTATAGATGAGTCTCAGGGGCCCATCTGCTCTGCACACTGAGCAAAGGTGTGACGGTCCCTCCTTTTAGAGAAAGTCAAGAAAACCAGGGGTCATCTGAGTGTACGACATTGTGAAACTTTTTTATGATCAAAAACATACCAAGAAAATAGGCATAGGGTAGGCCATAGGAAGATGTGTGTCTCATATCTGTAGCTGTTTACCGCTGCTGGGATAGCTCAGCAAGGAGACAAGGAGGCATTTTCACAGATGCAAACCCTGCCAGACCTCAGCAGAGGGAACCACCATGGCCAGTGCCATACTCACAGTGACCCTGAGCTCTCAGTTCAGGTGTTTTTATTCTTTCAGAACCCCTCAGGTGTTCTACTGATAGCACATGCAGATCATTAGCAATTAAACAACCCCACAGAAATCCACCACCTGCAAACAATACAGAACACCCTAGACTTAGGATAGCCCTTCACCCAACAGTGCACAAAACAATTTCAAACATAACTAAAAATAAACTTCCTCAACATGTATCCATTAAGGAATTAAGATTCTAATATGCAGAACGCCCTATTAGTGGAGAAATTACAAAAGGTCTAATAAAGATAGGCAAAGGATGCCAATTTGTATTTCACAGAAAAAATGAACATGGATGATGAACTCATAAAAAGATGTTCAGTCACACACTGAGACAAACATTAGAGATGCATAGTTTGGAGGTGGGCTGAGTGAGGATCACAAGTTCAAGATCAGTCTCAGCAATGAGAGAGTTCAAGGTCCATCTGGATACCCTGTCTCAAACAAAACAAAAAACAAAACAAAACAAAAAAAGAAAAGAAAATTAAGAATGAAAGTACGTGATATGGATATGACTCAAAATGCTTTCTTACGGTATTTGTGGATTCTAAACAGTTATTACTTTGTTTCCATAATAGTTTTATTAATTAGTTGGGTTTCACACAATGTATCGCGATCACACCCTCTTCCCATTTCTCCCTGGTCTTCTCTCCCCTATGCCTTCAAGAAAATAATAATAATAATGATAAAATTAGGTCCAGCCTATGTGGCTAGAGTGTGGGTCACAGGCATCATCACCTTGGTCTTTGGAAGCAGCAGGCTTCTCAAGGATAATGATCAGGTCCACATTAGCTTGAGATCAAGCAAGACCATGTCAACCTGAAGTTGGGGTCCACTGCCCAAACACTCAGGCACCCAGACATCACACAGGCACCTGGGCCTCTCGAAGACACCTGGCCATCCCTTAGTAACCCAGACATCACACAGGCACCCAGACATCCCTCAGGTACCCAGACATCCCTTAGGCACCTGGGCCTCCCACAGGCACCAGAAAGTCTGCCAGAACAAGAGGCCCATGAAGCAAGGCTCAAGGTCTCAGTGAACTCTGACAAGTCAGCAATGCAGACAGAACTCTAGTCATACTGGTCTTCATGAGCATCCTTTGGGTTCCAAGACCCCTCCCAAAAGAAGAAGACTCAGCTTCAAAGAGGGCACATCCTTCGGCTGGGATATTTTGCTGTTGCTCAGGATCAGGGTGATCCTGAGGTTTGGCGGTACGCTAGGGACAGAACCAGCTTGAGCCCCAGACTGCTGCACCCTTACTAACCTCACCACTGTTCATCCTGCTGCTTCTGCCTTTGTGCTTGCAGTCTGCAGATAGCACGGCAGCCCTTGCACTCCCCTACCCCGTCAGGAAGAGCAACAATACAAAGCCTTAGCCTTGGGAGTGGCAGCATGAGCCTCCTGGGAGGTGAAGAGGCCGGGAGGGTCTGGTGGCAGCTGAAGACTCATCCGTTGTCCACCCTTGATGAGCACCCACGCCTGTCAGTGCCTGCAGTCATGTGTCTCCTAGCAGCACCCCACCTGCTGAGTCTCCAGCTTCACTTCTCTTAGCTGTGTGAGCTGCTCTGTTCTCCAAGCGGCAGTCCTGGCCTGGCAGGTAGCCATATCCAATTGTGGCCTGTGCCTCCCCGTCGGTATCTGGAGTATCTGTCCCTATTGGGGACACCTAGTTCCCTTGTCCTCCATCCTACCTGCAATGCTGCAGTGACTGTGTCTCCGGTTCAGTGACCTCCATGCCGGTGGGCGGAACCCGAAGCCTCGGTTGGCCTTCCCTCCTCTCTCTACTTACTCTCAGCCTTTCCAGGTCTGTCACTGACGCGGCATCTTTCCAACCACTTCTAATTCACAGAGTTCTTCCGGAAGGACTAGGCACCAGAGTAGTGTTCCCCCAGTCCATGAGCACGAGTGGAGCCTGCGATGACTTTAGTGGAGGTGAGGGCAGCGGCGTGAGCCCTGTGGGATTCTGTCCTGTCCTCGGCTCTGCTCTTCCATCTGAGACTACACTCACGCCCTGCCTCCTCCATGTCTCGGGCAGCGCCTGTGAGAGGCCGGGCTTGGAGGGGGCACAGCCGTCCCTGCTTGGTGGAGGCGCTTCTCTGCCAGACTCACTTCCCGGCTTGCAGCCTTCAGGACGCAGGCTGAACCTGTGGGCTCATTCTGCCATGCTTCCCTCTCCACTCACTGCGAGGGGACCTTCCAGATCCGTCACCGTCGCCGTGCCTTTCCAACCACTCTCAGTTGCCTTCCAGATCTATCGAAAAGAGCCCAAGAAGACCTGCCGATCATTGCAAAGGGCACTGTACTGAGGGTGAAAATTGCTTGATTATTCTAGCTAATTTTATATCCTTGCGGTCAAATTCTTGCACTAACTAAAAAGGATGAACAAGAACTTTCTGTTTTGATCTGGAGTGACAGGTGTTATACCTTGGCAAGGTGAGAGAGAAACTTAACCTGTGGCTGCCTGTGTTGAGGGTTAGTAGGGACAATGCCACCTAGTGGCCATTTACTGCACATACCAGGAGCCTGGAATTATTCCTGGGCTATAGCTGGAGAAACTTGGGTCCAGAGTGATTAAGAAATTTGCTCAAAGCCACATGTCTGCTCATTTACAGAGAGGGACTGACCCTGCAACCTGACTGCACAACTTGAGGATAGAACCCTGAGTGTGGTTCCAGATCAAAGAGCCGTGCGTCCACAGCAGCAAGCTCTCAAACCAACACTGGAGAGAGTATGGTCACATTCGAATAAACAACTCTACCAACCAGACTTAAAACCCAAACTAATGGAAAGGGCTTATGACAAAAAGTCTGGGTTCTCAGCAGACTCCTCCCCACGGTTTTGGCTTTTGTGGCTGCCTCTAGGCAATAAATAACATGCTTAGCTGCTGTTTCTTGATTTATTAACTTTGGACTCTAGCTATCGACTTCTGCAAGCACTCAAGCCAGTTTACTTCCCCTTCCTGTTGTTGCCTTGCTTCTTGCTGCACCCTCTCCTGCCTGGACCCTGGTCTGGACATTTGCAACCTTGCACTAGTCCAAGATCAAGGGCTCTTGCTCTGATGGGGTCAGTGTGGAGGGCAGACCTGGCCCACCTGGCCCCTAGGCTAGTCTGTTCCCTCCGAGTGACTCTCAGCCTGCAGGAGCTCAGCTCAGCTGTGTGGGCGCCCTGGCTGAGAGCCTAGTGCCCAGGAGAGGCTGGCAAAGGTCCCTGCCACTCAGAGGCACAGGCAGGTGTGTTTGAGAGGGGCAGGGGAAGTTGCCTACTGTCCAGGTCTATGCATCATCCCAGGGGTTTCTGCACATCTGGCCTTCCAGATCATAGGCCCTGGGTCTCCAGAGGAAAAATGAGTCAGTGACTGAGGCCGGTGGAAGGCTGGAATCTGGCACCCAAGAACTGCCTTTCCATCGCCAAGCCCCGAGTCACCTGCTTGGGGCTCTTCAAACAACGTTAAGTCAGAGATTGTGGTGGGAGGCCGGCCAGTCTAGGTGGTGAGAGGACCAGTGCCCTAGTGGTGGCAGTGGAGGCACCCACCTCACCTCTTTGCTTGCTGTCAAGTACTTGCTTTCCCAGAAGCCCCTTGCTTCTTCCTGAGATACGACAGCCCATCCAGTATTCAGATCCTGACCAATCAGAAGGATCCCCTAGGCACCTCCTGTTTGGTTTAAATGGCCCTAGTGGCCAGCTTTTGAGGTTGCCCTGTTTTTCTAATGGGTGTACCCTAGTATGCTAGTTTGTATGGCCATACACTTGTCTCAGCGGCTACTTGAGCTATTAGTGCAAACCCAGCAGGTGGCAATGTGCCCAGACAGGACAGGAAGGCACACGAATTCCCTAAGGTCTCTTTATCTTAAGGGAAGAAGATAGGTCCTGTTTGTGTGTGCGTGTAGAGAAGCTCTTCACTCATTAGGTTACGGACTCTTCACCTCTCTGAGCCTTTGCACCCTGACTGTGCAATGGGCATGCTGGCATCAGGGGTGGGGATTGAGGACTCTGGTTTTGAATTCTGAACTGTGGCTGGTTTCAGGGTTAAAGTACTTGTCCAGAACACACAAGGTCCTGGGTTCTGTCCCTAGCACCGTGAAAATTAAATACATACATGGAAGAAGAAACACAGAATGATGAGCAAGGAAGGGTCTCACACCCGTGCTAGGTGGATTGTTACTGTGGCTACTTGAACACTGACAGGGTAATTGTCAAACAGGGGATGGTCTGGGCTGTTCAGGGTGAGTACGACCATGCAGAACACCAGGTACATCTTTTTTTTTTTTTCTCTCCACCTCAAGATATGGCCTCTATTCTGGCTTATGACCAACAGCGTGTGTGCTCTTAAGCAGACAGGCAGGTGGGGGGACAGAAATACATAGCTGAACTCTTCTTTTAAAAACTTTAAAAAATATGCTTGTTGTGTATATGCGTGTGTGTTTGGCCACACATACCATGTGTGTGTGGAGGTCAGAAGTCAGCTTATGGGAGGTAGCTCTCTCCTTCCACCATGGAGGTGCCTGGGATCAAACCCAGGTTCTCAGTGGTGGCAGTTGCTTTTACTGCCTGAGGCCTCTCACTGCCCAGACCTCTTCTGTGCAGGAGGGAGGAACCCAGCAGGGCAGACTCAGCTTCCAGTGGCCACCTGTTGTCCAGAGCTCAGTCACATGGCCACACTTAACTGCAAGGTGACCTAGCAAAGGATGTTTGGACCCAGCTGAAACACAGCAGCTCTGTTCCTAATAGTGGCAATGCCATTGCAAAACAGCCAGCATCGACATAGACTCTAGAAAGGCCTGGCTGGAGCCAGGACCGGGCACTGGCTGCAGACGGGTTTCATTTAACTTCCAATGACTTTCAATACTTCAACCACTGCCCAATATTTAATAATCAGGATTTTTCACACAAAAATCACACTTCACACTTCTCTTGCAAAGACTAAGGACCAGACCACACTGTCCCATATTTGCTGGGGTGAACATTGGCTGAGCTGGGCATTGCTGCCATGGGGTTGTACTCTCCAGTTCATCCCCTCCCCTCCTGCCTGCCCTACCCCCCTCTACCTCCAGTGGCCAGCTTCTATGCCTGGCCCATGAGCACCACATTTTGTAACTCTTACCCCAGTACAGCTAGCTGCTGGCACCCAGAAGCAAAGAAATTAAGGGCAGAGAAACAAGGCTCCGATCCCCAGGAAGATCTCAGGACACCTTCTACCTCGCAGGACACCCCAGGCCTAGTCGGGTGCTTCTACGCCCAGGGGGGAAGGGTGTCCTAGCGGATGAACAGGTAGGCTGGGGTCTGCTGGCCTGGGCTCCAACCTGGATTCTGCCACTTTCTAAACAAGTGACATCAGTTCTCCGAGCCTCATCTTCAGACTTTTTATCGTTGGCGAGGTGGTAACAGGATCTGCCTCCTCACGGCTCAAGGTGGGGCCCCTGACGGCAAATGTCCACTTCGTTGGTTCTCCTTAACCGAACCAGATGTGCCGATGTGAACTCAAGTGGGAAAGCAAAGCTCTTTATCCCCACGTGACCAGGTCTGTGTAAGCTGAGTTTCTTTTCCTCCGTGCTTGTGGCAGTACCAGGGTGCTAGTGCTTCCGTGGTGTGATCAGCCCCTGTCAGGCTGTGGAGCTGAGACGGAACAGAGCAGCAGTGTGTGGGGCTGCCTTCTCGGATACAGGAGCTGGGGTGAAGGTCCTGCATTTCTCCAGCCCTTGGGGCTGCCTGTTGGGCTTTCAGTTATGGCCTGGATTGGTCTAGCCTTGGGGAGAATGGCATGTTTTGGAACTGGGTTCAGCCCTGGCTGCATCCGTACCACAGCCTCACATCTGGTTTCAGTCTCTAGATAACCCACATAGCTAGATACGCATGGGTTTTGTTTTGAACAAGCATTTGCCACAGCCACAATGGAAATAACTCGAGTGGTTTTAAAAAAGTACCCACAGTTCTAGCCCATGGTTCTGCATCCTGATAGGTTTGCCTGGGAGCTTATTACAAGCAGGGCACTGCCGTGGTGGGGTGTGCTTAGACGGAAAAACTGAGGCACCCAGTGGTAGGTTGCCCCCGTAAGGTCACTTGAACCCAGTTCCAGGGCCTAGTCATTGCTACCCCTCAGGGTGTCTCTCCTTGCCCCACACCTCCGCCACCCACAGGCTTGGCACACATATTTTAATTCTTGCTATGCAGAGGCTCTCTAGGCCCTTGGGTACCAGCCCTGCCTTGGAGGAGAAATACTCTTGAGACCAGCGAACACACTGCCTTTGTGCTCTCTTCATTTCTACTGAATGCACCACTACAGGAAGCATGTTGTTGTGGCCACACAGGTGATCATGTGACCAACCATTCCAGTTTGCCTAGGACCAAGCAGTGTCTTAGAATGCAGAACTGCCCATGCAAGGACAATCCTGGACAACACGAGACAGGTGGTTTCCTTCAAGGAGAAAGCTGGGATGAGACTTTGCCAGGCTCTGGGCATGCAGACTACTTCTAGCTCTTTGGTCGTCAGCCTGACGGCCCTGGTCTGTTATCAGCAGAGCATCCCTTCCTCCGGGGCTTCCCTGAGATGAGGAGAGTGGGCCTCTGGAGGCCTGTGTATCAGAGGAGAGACACAAGACACAAACCCATATTGTGACCCAGCCCTTATCTGAGCCCACGGGAAGCCACCTGGGGACCCAGGACAGATCTGAGGGGAGGACGCCAAAGATGGGCATCGACCTGCTTGTGCCAGCTCACAAGACTGCTTGAGACACGTTTAGACCGGCCATGGCTTTGAGATCACAGGAGCCGGAGGGAGTTCTGTGGTAGAGCGATTGCCTAGCATTCAATGGAAGCTGGGTTCTTCTCCAGTAAAACACACACACACACACACACACACACACACACACACGTATACATGTATGCATGTACACACACACACATGTACATACACATGTACACATGTATACACACATGTACACACACATACACATGCACACAAATGTACATACACACGTACACATACATGTACACATATACATGTACACACATTTACATATACACATGTAAACACACATACATGTACACACACATACACACACATGTATACATACACACACACACACATGTACTCATGAGCGCGCGTGCACACACACACACACACACACACACACACCAATTAAAACTGGGCATGTGCCTGTGGTCCTAACTGCTTCATAGGATGAAGCAGGAAGATCGCTTGAGGTTGGAAGGCTTGGAACCAGTTCATACACAGCGAGTCCTGATCACAAAAAGGAAAAGAAGAAGAAGTAGTCTGGGGGGGAGGGAAGTGGAAGGGGAAGAGGGGGAGGAGGTGTAGGAGGAGGAATTACATAAACAAAATTACAAAATAGCAAATACTCAAAGTGCAGAACTTTTTTCTTTTCTTTCTGAGATCAGGTCTCACTGTGTAGACCAGGCTGGTCTGAAATTCACAGAGATCCACCTGCTTCAGCCTCCAGAGTGCTGGGATTAAAGGTGTACCCCATAATGCGGCACTTTTGTCACATTTGGCTACAATCTGTCACAATCTTCAACTCCTGTCTCCCTTTGCCTCCTTGGTCATGGTAATCAAGGTTCAAGTACCTGAGCACGTGGTGTGGAGACAAATGTGTGGACAGGGTCTTTCCAGAGTTAAGTTAGCTGGAGGCTCTTAGGGCCAAGCCTTATAAAAACAGGGACTGTGAGCCTGGATAGCCATGCAGGGAAGGAGGAGGCAGAGCCCCAGCAATGCTACCCTGCCCAGGGTCTCAAAGATGGCATCCATGCACCAGAAGCCGAGAAGGGGTGTGGAAAGGTTCTCGGGGCTCTCAGAAGTACCCAGCCCTGTTGACACCTTAATCCGTGACTTCAACAACACATTTCTGTCCTTTAAACCACTGAGTCTTCGGTACTTGGTTCGGTACCCTGGCAGACTCATCATACACCTACCTCTTGAGGTTGGTGACATTTACTATGTGGCATGGTGTCGATACTGTAGAATACCGAGATTCTGGCATCTTGGTTCTGAGTCCAACACTTGGTATCTTCAAATTGTCTGTGCTGAGGCTGAGGCGTGGGAATCGGGGAGAGATGGGAATCGGGCTGCTGTTATTAGCTTAGCTTGTTAGCTGGATGGCTTCGAGGATGAGGTGGACAGAATGTTAATAAGGCACACTTGGTGGCGGTCATGCCTGCAGCCCCCAGGTCATGGATGATGCCAGAAAATGGAAACAATGATGCTACGCAGCCAAGCAACCTGGTATCTTGAACTCTATGCTCAAATTCAGAAAGAAAAAAAAAAGTTTGTGTCTCTGACAATGGAGGAGAGCTCCACCAGATTCCAACCTACTTAATATAAATGAAAACACCCACATGCCGATCAGAACAACACTCAGGGAACCTGTTGTTAACCTTTTCCAGCTCTGCACTGACTCAGAGCAGAGCGGCTGGTTCAGGCCTGCTCAGGACAGACAGGTCCAAGATCGCCTGCCTTCCAGCTTCCGGGGGTGACTGGAGTCAGGTCTCTCATGAGGGAGCCTTCCTCCCCCAGCTCCCACCACACCACCAGCTGTCAGTTTCCCTACACTTGGGCCCATGCCCCTCCTCCCGCAACGTCCCGCATGCTGTTTGTCCTGCCTGCATGCTGTGCCCTGGGTCCTTCTCAGGGCTGCCGTCCCCTCACCTCCTCTGAGAGGGTTTCCCTGATTTCCTAGATAATGTGGGTTCTTGATTTCACACGCTCTTCATCACCCTTATGTTGTATGTAGATATTTGTCTTCATATTTCCTGGGTTACCAGATTACGTCTCCAATTTTTTAATTCCTTACCTGACTTCCTGTCACGAGCCCTCCTGCCTATGTGCAGGGGCGAATTAATTACATGTGCCAGTCCCTATCGAAGCATGAACATGCTAAAAACAGAGATCAGCTTGACACTTGGAGAATGTTAAACAAACAAATGAAATACATCGGGTAAGAAGCTTCACGGCGAAGATAAACCAGGAATCAGTAGTTCGTTTGGATCCTGCCGCTGGCCCTGTTTGGCAATGGCAGTTACATCTGGGTCTCAGCCTCCTGGTCCACAGTCCCTGATGTAATCCAAATGCAGCCTGAGATTCCAGTGTCAGGAAGGGGCCCGGTGCACAGAGGTGCTCCATGGAGCTCATTCGAATGTTCTTAGGGGTTAAGGGATGTGGGTCTTTGGGGCTGCCAGGGTAAGGGCTAACTTCCTACGGGGTGGGTGGGTGAAGACAGGTAAAGTATCCCTGGCAGAGGAGGGGTGGGAAGTGGGTCCCTGTGTGGGTAGCGCCTTTCCTCAGGGACAACCCCCTCTGTGCTTCTCTGCTGGGGGGGGCATTTGGTGTGACATTTGGTTTCCCCCAGTTTCCTGTGTCTGTCTAGTGGGCTCAGGGTGAATGCTAAGGCTGAGGTTGGGGGTGGGGCCGCAAATGTGACTCAGTCACCTCAAAACACAGGGCCAACCTGGAGAGGCCCTGTATCACCCAAAAACACTGAGGATGTGGCCCGATAGTGTTGAGTCACGGTGGAGTGCCGTGTCTCTCTTGCCTACCCTCAGTGTCCCCATCTACAAAATGGGCACACATATTGCTCTTGGCTCTGCTGGCATGGGTGTGTCTTCCAGCAGTCTCCCATCCCCTGCGCCGTCTCCTCATGTGACTCCCTTGAGAACACTTTGGGTTGGACCTGTTATTGTCTCCTACTGACTGAGTGGCAAACACTCAGATCACAACAGGTTCTTGGCTGTGGACTGGGCACAGGGGGATGACTCTGTATGGAAGACTCTAGAAGGAAGACAAAACTGTGGATGAGCTCACTGAGAACCCAGCGGAGCCAGGGTCTGCTGCATAGACCAGGTTGGCCTTGAACTCTCCACCCCCTTGCCTCAGCCTCTTGCTGGGATGATAGTCATCGCCCCTGGCTTACCCGTGAATTTACCAAGGTCCAGGCAACGCCATCAGCTCCTTCCTGCAGAGCATGGCGAGGCTGCCCAGAAAGCTACTGTGGCAGGCTCTTGGTCAGTGGTCTTGCACGCCCACATTGCCGTGAAGAATGACTTCTGGGTAACCAAAGGGAGGGCAGTCCTTGTCACTGGAAGCAGCAGGGGCCACCTCCATTCAACAGCAGGGACAGCCCTGAGCCGGAAGGGCTGTCAGCAGCCAGTGACTTACCTTGCTCTCTGCACTGGGGGTCGGGGGCATTTGTGGGGCACTTAAGCACATGTCAGCCATCGCCGAGAGGGCTTTAGCATTTCCCATGGAATCCTCACAGCATGGATAGGTGTTCCTAATACTGCTGGGCTCACAGACTGAGGCTAAGGGTGTGACTGGACAGTAGGTGGAGCTGGGCTCTGGGCAGGGCCTGCACCTTCTCCACTGGGTGTTTGTTTTCTGAAAGAGGCCCGACACCTAGGGCTTACTGGGCAAATATTAGCTCAGGGGACAAATAGAGGAACTCGTGAAAACTGGCCCAAGCCTGTTAATCTGTGACTAGGGAGGCCTGTCACCGCTCATGGGGTTGCCACCACAGGCGAAGCAAGTGCCTTCTCAACGCCCAAGATGGGCTCAGCCACAGCTCTCCACAGAGGCAGCAGCGGGTGCACTCGCACCCTGACCTTGCGGGCTCCATCCACCAGCTCTGAGAGGTAACCTGGAAGCTTAGCCTGAAAGCATGGTGTTCAGACCTGGGGATCATTTTCACCCGGCCCCTTGTGTGCCCACTCCCTCCAGGATGAGGGAGGAGTCTGTGACCACACCTTGCTCAGGGCTGGTTGCCTGGCTCATCGTGGTTGCTGTCCATCTCTGCACCTGGCAGGCCTGAGACACGGACGTGCACACTTGTTCCATCTCATTGACTTAACCCGCTATCCCAGGGGATGGTCTGAGTGCCCCGGAGACCAGGCCCACAAAGGCTCTCGAGGTCCCTACATGGCCAGGGCACACTGAACTCCCCAACTCTTGCTATTTTTGGAAGGCAAGCAGGGCAAAGGCAGGGGTCCCCATTTGATAGATGACCTGAGGCACAGAGAGGTTAAGCAACCTCTCCAAGTGCAACCAGTAAAAGAGGGCTGGAGACTGGGATTCTAACACCAGCCTTTGCTTTTGAGTGGCAAAGACTGATAGTTATATCACATGCCAGCGCCCCCCCCCCCCCCCGTCCGCAAGGACACAGAAGAAGTGAAGTGTGGGTGTCACCAGTGAAGCAGTCCCCAGTGGGCATGCAGGAAGTCACTGGGACTTCCCTTGTGTTCTTATCTGGGCAGATGGTATCTCTGGGGCCATGGGGAACTCTGCAGTCAGGCTGTCCCTGTGGGCTTCCTCTTCGACGTTTGTCTTCCCTGGACCCTCCTCTACTCGGCTCAGGAAGCCCCTGCTGGGCAGAGCAGGTGTGTGTGCCCGCACTGTAGCCAAGGCGCTCCGGTAGCCGGGCGTTCTCACGGAAGGGGTTATTATGGGTTTGAGAGTCTCAGGGGGCCTGTGGAGAGATGTTGCCAGTGGACAGCTGGCTGCATCATCTCTAGGGGACTGGCAAACCCTCCAACACAGTTCTATACCCGATCCCAACAGTCTGTCTGTCCATCCTTCTCCTGTGTGGCCTCATCTCTTCCTTTGGCTCCTTTATCTGGCCATATGGCAGTGAACAATCTCCTCCTCCTCCTCATCCTCCTCCTCGAGTCAGGACCCGCCCACCTTGGGGCCTTTGCACGGGCTCTTCTGTCCACTAGAAGGCTCTCACTCTAGGTACCCCAAAGGCTGCCTCCTTGAATGCTGTGTTCAAGCATCATTTCTCACTGAGAATCTGACTCGGCTCCATTATCACTCTCCATCTTTTCCCCCACAATTCTTACTGTAGCTCTGCACAGATTTCATATTTATTGCTTATTAATTTATGATCTGTCTCCCTGCAGATCTCAGAGGACAGGGCTTTTAGTGTGTGGTTTGCAGCTCTCTCTCCTATGCCCAGCACAGTGCCTGGATCACAGGAGATGTTCCACAAACACATGGGTGTATCCATCCTCCAGTCCATCCATCCATTCATCCACCCACCCATCCACCCATTCATCTTCTTTTCCTATTCACTCACCAGCCACCCATCCTTCCTCTGGACCAGACCCTATTCTGGGTCTGCTCTGGAAATGGCTGGGGTACACAGACAAGGAAAGCAGGGGGTTGATCTAGGCAGCAGCAGAAAGCACAATGGAGTGTGAGGGTTCTCAACGTAAATCCTACAGGTGTGACACCCCACGGGCCTGACCAGCAACAGCATTTGATACCACTGTGTTCAGAGGATCAGGCTCTGACTGGGTTGGCTTCCTGGGGGAAGCGTGGCTCCACCGGTAGGTGTCGATGTTGGTGTCTGGGTGTTCATCAGAAGGATCCCAGGAATACTCATGCCCGGTTGTAAGAACATTGAAGCGGTGGCAGGAGATGGGGGGGCTTTTCCTTCCTTTGTGGGAGAGCATGCACAGGGCCTCTCCATTACAGGGTGGAGCTTGCCTGGACTTCTGCCCTGGAACTCTCCCAAGATACCTGGGGCTGCTGCCACCTAGGAGGAAGCTCCGTCTCTGCCCCGACCCTCTGCCTCCTCTGATTCTAACAGGGCATTTTCAGAACCCCACCCACAACCTCGGAGGCCCCCTACATCCAGCCCGTGGCTGGTTTATATTGCAGGGCAGGCAGGATATGGGGCAGGATTCAGGTGGGGCCCCAGCTCCGAGTAGGCGGGGAGACGCCACAAAGGGCAGGCAGTTTGCAGGTGTGTGGGCGTGGCAGCACGTCTCCCACAGCCGGAAAGGAAGCTCAGAGTGACCCCAGCCTCAGGCGTCTCATACTGTCCAGGGTAGAGATGCCAACAGTCCCGGAGGCTGAAGACCATGTCAAACCTCTCTAGAAAACTCGGGACTGTTCGAGGGCCACGGGCACCGGAAGCTAGACGGGTGGGCGGGGCCTCACCTGGACAGAGTTTACTGCTGCCTAGACAAGCTCAGACTAGGCGCTGGGCACCTGGGAGAGGGGGAAGAGGAGACAGCATCGGCAGCACAGGTTGTCGCCAGAGGGGCCTGCCAAGACCAGGAGGAAAGTAAGAGGCTGCTGTTCACAGCGGGAGACAGAGGTAAGAGAGGTCTGCAAGTGTGGCACGGCCTCAGCCTGGCCAAGCCCACTTGACCTTGCTCTCAGGGTCAGCCCAATGCTTGACAGTTCTTGTGAGTGTGCCCGACCCCTGGTGTCTCCCAGGGAATGACTGAGTTAGAGGCATTAGCTGTTCCAGGGTCATTCCTAACTGCTCAGAGTTTAGGCTGCGCATGCTCACGTGGAGTCACTGGAACATACTGGCAGGCTGTGAGGTGTGTCCCTCTTGCTTAGAAGGAGACCACCGATGGGAGGGCCAGAGTGACGCCTGGACCCTGATGTGTGGATGAGGACTGGCAGCGTGAACCCCACCCTAGCTTCCATCTCCAGTGCTCCCAGAGCAGTTTCCTCCTGAGATCCATGGAGAACCGGTTTAGCAGCAGTCACCCTAGTTGTTTGACTTTTGAGGAGGAGGAGGAGGAGGAGGAAGGAAGCCTTTCCTGGTAAGACAGCAAAGAGGCAGAGCTCAGTATGTCTGTCTCTGCTGCTGCTAACCAGGGTCCTTCCCCTTGCCTCCCAGCCCAGCTCTGTCACCCTGTCTGCAAGAGATGCCCAGTCAAAGATGCCCCCTTCCTACCAACTGCTTCTCCCACACAGTGGCCAGGGAGGAAAGGTTCGGGCTTGCCGTGGCCTCTGGTGGACCTAGCATTCCTTCTGTCTGGACCCATTCCCCCAGCTACCATAATGGAGGTAGACAGGGCCCCAGATGTGAAAGCACATAGTGCTTCTAAAACCCCAGTGCCCAGCCCCCAGCCCCAGCTCACAGCCCCCACACAGCTAGACAGAGGTGGGCGGTTGGCGCCGCTGCTCTGCCTCTGCCAGCCTGGCTCCCCGAGGCGCGCGGGCTGCACAGGGCCCCTGCTAATGAGCATCTGTCATCACTCCATTACACCTCCTGCGCCACCTGCGCCCCGGCACTTAGTGGGAGACCCCGGGGTGTTCCCTGGCTGCTGGGCAGAGGGGCATGCAGAAAGTGGGAGGTGTTGGGGTGTCTCCTGGGGATAGGGGGCCCCGTGCTCTGTGGGATTTCTACAAAGTACTTAGGATTCCAGCTCTTCCTTGTATCAAAAGTGAAATGCTGGAGCTAGGCGGGGGGATGCAGGAGTGTAATCTCCACACTCGGGTGGCTGAGGCGGGCCAGCCTGGGCTACATAGAAGGGACCCTGTCTCAAAAGTGGAGAGGGAAAAGGGGAAAATGTGGTGTCAGCCTAGTGGATGCTCAGATGAGAAAACAAGCGTCTTTGGGGATTCCTGTGTGAGTCCCCCACGGCCAGCACCTCCACACATCTGTGCTGTGCGTGTACTGAGAAGTGGGTGTGGGCACAGGAGAGCACAGTCAAGATCCTGGTCCCTGGAGACTCCGGCATCAAGTGACCCGGCATAGTGTCCTTCTCAAGATGGAGCAAGTCTTACCCAACCTTTGCTCGCTGCTGGACTACCTTGTGGGTAGTCACTAAACCTCTCTGGACTTGCCTGCCTTGGCACAGATGAGATAATGTCTCTCTGCTTGATCAGAGACAGCTGGCTTGAGTCTGGTGTCTGAGCAGCTGTCACTTAACCCTCACAGGGCAGGACCTGGGGAGGGGCAGGGTAGAGGGGGCACAGGCGTGGAACAGTTGGCAGCAGCTGGCATGGCCTTCTGGGAGGAATGCTGGTCACCTCAGGCCAGGTCTGGCTGTCTAGCCGAGGCAGGTGGCTCCTGTGGAGAGACCAAGTCCCCCTGTTCCTGCACACCGGGGACATTTTAAGAGCAGACCCATGGGGCTAGGGAGGTAACTCAGCGCTTGCAGTGTGAGCATGAGATCTGAGTTTGGATCCCAGCACCACGTGAAAAGCCAAGCTTGGTGGCTTGTGCCTGCATGCACACCAGCCCCCCGGGGAGGTGGAGGCAGGAGGATCTCCAGGCTTGCAGACCAGCAAGTCTAGCAGAATGAGCGAGCTCCAGGTTCAGTGAGAGACCCTGTCTCACTGGAATCTAAGAGACCTGTGAGGTTTAGGCTGAAGCATTTTCCTTCAGGTCTGAGGACCCGAGTCAGATCTCTGTGTCCGACATGGTGTGAGGAGAGAACCAAACACTCCTGCAAGTTACCCTCTATTTCCACGTGCGTGCAGTGGCACCGGTACCTGCACACACATGTGCATGTGTACACACACACACACACACACACAATGAACAAATAAATAAATGTTATTCCTAAAACATTTAACACGTAAGATAGAGAGATGGAGGCACACACACACCGGAAGTTGACTTCTGGTCTCCACATGCATGTTCACACATGTGCATCCACATAAAATGTACACATGCATGTGTTTCAACGTATGCTCAAGAGCAAACCCAGTGGCCAGGAGGGTGCTGCACCCATTTTACAGATGAGGACACTGAGGCACAGAAAGGACCAGCAGTTTGATGCCAGACCCCCTCAGCAGTTATGGAGGGCTTTGGGAGCAACCCTGGGGGGGACCAGGGCAGTGAGGAGAATGGTTTGGAGCCTCAGTCAATGGCTCCCCAGTCAGCGGCTGATTCCTAGCAGAGTACAGGACAGGGAGTCACACCCTGAAGAGGCAGAGCAGGTAGGCCTCGTCATGCCCACTCCCCCTGATCACCTGGGCTGCAGAGGAAACCTCTGTTCAGAGATGGGTGGGGTCTCACAGGAGGACCCCAGGCCTCTGGATCCCGAGAGACCGGCCCAGGCTGGCAGACATGTGATTGGCTGGTGGTAGCTTGTTCAAAGTGTCTCATCTTTACTCTGGGCTTAGGGAGGCTGAATGCTGTGAGGCAGAGGCCTGGCCTCTTTGACTCTCTGAGCATGATCTGGCTGGACCCAGCCTTCCTGCTAAGTGTTCTTGGGATGGGGACGGCTGAGCTGAGGGTCAGACATTCTGTCATGCCACAGTGTGAGCGGGAGGCTCTCGTCCAGTGGGCCTGTCTCAGGCAGCTGGGTACCCAAGCGTGCCCACCCCCTAGGGGCAGGCAGCGGGGGTGGCCTTGGAGGCAGCCAGTCTGAACTTGGCTGGGGAGCAGAACACTGGAGTGGTCTCTCCCCCGCAGGCCTGAACGAGGGGAGCACAGACAGGAAGGACCTGTGCCCATGCCAGGGTCCAAGGCCACTTCTTGTTGGCATACGACCAAACGCCACTGGGATCTGGAAAAGAGTCCTGAAAGTCAGACCCTGGTTCCAGTCGTGACCCTGGGCTGATGGCCTCCTTCCCCTCCAGCTCTAAATAAAGCAAAGGCCCCTTAGCAGGGTTGTGGAGGAAACACCAGCCACTTGTATAGCACGTGACAAGTGTGCGTGTGCCACTGCGGACCTATTTGGGGCAAGGAGTGGAGAGGGACGGTGCTGCGGCCAGGAGGGGATTAAAGAGTTTCTGCTAGCATCTGGGTATGTGGTTCTTCCCAGACCACAATCCCAGGGCTTTGGGAATACGAGGCAGGTAAATGTGGGCGGGGCATCTGCTTGGCTCCACCTCCCAGGGAGCTAGATTGGACTCCAAATAAGGTCTCAGAACACAGGCAACATTGACATGGGCAGACTCAGCTCACATTCTATTGCTGGCCTTCATTCCACTTTACCTGGTGTGATGTCCTTTAACCCCAAGCCCAGGCTTGAATCCCCAAAGGCTCAGCCCACTTTTAATGGCTGACAGCAGCCCCGTTGCCCTCATCTTGGACCAGCCAGGCTTTCCTACTCCTCCGCACGCAGCTAGAGGAAGGGGATGATGCCCCCGTGGGTAGGCTGTCCTGGGCACTGGCACACAGCTGCCTTTGTGAGGGTAGCTGAGTCACACGGGCTCTGCCACCCTTGCTGGACCCTGGGGCGACGTGATGGGAGGTGGCGTTATCATGGGGCTCTGGCTTCCCCCACGCTTGTGGGCAGGAGGCTTTCCCACGGGAATCAAGAGAGCAGGGAGGTGGCTGGGAGTACAGCACTTGCATATCTTCTGGGTGACAGGCTACAGGATCATGGAGTAGCTTTGGGAAGGTCTTCTTTCTGAGCCTCAGTCTCCACCTCTGAAAAATGGACCAGGAGTTGCTGTTGTATAGAGGGGGCATTGGGTGTTCACCACCTGGACTTGCGCATCAATCAGTGTGCTGGGTATTGTGTTCCAAAATATGCAAGTGACTAAGCTTGCAAGAGAAGCCTGTACTTGAACTCTTCTGGTCCAGTAAAAAGCCACCTCTGAGTAGGCACTGGCGGTCCGGGTGCCTTGGCAAGGGTGGACACAGCTTGCCACTGTTCACGAGGCTGGCTTGTTCAACCTGTTGTTCTGTCAGGCAGGTTAGAAAGACACCCAGGCCTGAAGTCCCACCAGTCACACATCCGTCCTTCTCTGTGCCCGGGCCTTGCCTCAGGCAGCAGCCACAGCAGGCAGCAAGCCTTGTTGTTTTCTTATCCTGGGGTTCACATGCCCCTGATGGTCTCTCCTCAGTGCCCAGGGAGCAGGTGCAGTCTTTGTCCTTACCTAGCGAAGGGTGACTAGGTAGAGATGCTTGCCCAGGTTATCAGCTAGCAGAGTCCGCTGTGGCCGGTTGGTCCGGGATCAGCATCGGTATTTCCTCTCCCATCCCTTACAAAGAAGGGGTGCCATCAGCTTCCCGCGTTCCCCGACCCATCCCTGGCTCTGTTACCAGCCCAGCCCGAAATTCCGCCAGCCCTCCCTGAGGGGCTGCAGCTTTATGGCTAAGCCTCGCACTGTTTCCAGTGGCCATGGGAAGCAGAGGTCACGTGGTATGTCTCCCCCCCACCCCCATGCTGCATATCCACTCCATCCCACCATGCATTAGGGCAGCCAGATATGTACTCCACTCCTAGCTATACCCATCAGGGATGCTTCTGATACCTCCCCTCTCTCCGTCCGACTTTTCCCAGCCCTGCTTCTGGTCTCATGGACAAGGATCTTCACCCCATCTTCCCTCTGTCTCCATCTTCAAGGCCCCGACTGGAGCCCAGCCACCCATCCACACTTCCTGCTCCCTTCCACCTTGTCCAAGCCCTGAGAGGAGAGCATGGGGCTACTTGAGCCTTGCCACATACTAACCACCTGGGCATTCTATTAAATTTTAGAGTCTCATGGGACAGATCTGGGGCACATCTGAGACCTGGAGTTTCTGGCAAATTCTTAACTATACTCTGTATGTATGTGACCACAAAAGTCAAATTGTATCCCTTGCTCAAAAATCTTCTGTGACTCCACAGTGCCCTTGATTAACCCTCCAGCTCCATGCGTTCAAAATCTTCCATGCTCTGCCCCTACTTCTTCGACAGAGTTCACTTCCTTCCAAAGGGGGGTCTCCCCACCTCTGTATCCCTGTTGCTGCTCTGTCCCCCTGGAAGGCCCTCCTGAGGATCTTCTCCATCAGTATCCAGCAGGGGCTCTGGATCACTCCCATCATCCCCGGATCCTGGCCTTTGAAGTGTGTGGCTGAGACCCCTTGCTTTCTTTGTGCCTGGAGTCTCTTCTTTATGGGGTAACCTGGTGGAGACGCTGAGGGGAAGGGTCTGTACCTGCTGTGTGTTTGCTGGAGCCAGAGCCCCAGCCACATCTTAGCTGTGTGGTCTTGGGTTCATCACTGTTTGTCTCCGATCACCGCATCTCCCGTAGTGGTGGTGTTGCTGAGGTGGCCCGCTGGACTCTTTCCTGACCTCCACTTCCCCAGCTGTGTGACCTGGAACAAGTTAACTCCCTTCTCTGAGTTTCATCTCTCTGCCTTGCCCTCTTCTTCTGTGGTACCACATTCCTGGAGAATATTTCCTGAGACTCCTGAAGTGTCTGGGCAGGTGCTGTGGCGAAGGCGTGAGGGAAGCCATGAGGGAAGCCTGGAATGCAGTCTGTGTGATTGCTGATATTGTTACTGCCCTCATAATCGTTCCCACTTGCCCTCATTAGGTTGTGAAATCCTCAGAGCGCTTGCAACCTAGGAATCGCGTTCACGGTGTATGGGAGAGGGAAGACTGCACTCGGGAGGGCTCCTGCTTATCCAAAGCACACCTGTCCACTCCCCCCAGGGGGTGCAGGACCAGGGAGCCTCAGCAGTAGAGGGAACAGCCACCACAGACAGTGGCCAGAAGTAGGCATGTGGGGTTGGCCTATTTCCAAATTGTTCTTTCTGAGGTTCTGGAAGGGCTGTTTACCTGTGCCTCAGTTTCCCATTTGGCTCAGCAGACAGACTAAAGAGGGCTATTTCCAGAAGTCCCTGAGGTCTCTGGTTCTGGGATGTAAATTTTGAAAGGTTGAAACTGAAGGAGACTTGGGGACCTCTCGTCTGGCTCCTTGCAGGAAGGACACTCAGAGACATGGGTCAGCAGTCAGCCACGCATGGCCACAGGCCAGGCAGCCCGACACCCACCCCCTCCCGCCTGGAGTGCCTTCCGCTCTGCTGGTCAGCTCTGGCTTCTGCCTGCTGCCAAGGAGGTTAGACTGTCCTTCAGGAAGGGGCAGTTGTTGGCTAGGCCTGGAGGAGGGGGCAGCATCTGAGGGGCTTGTTACCATGGCAACACGGCTTCTTCAACAGAACTTCAGGGGAGCAGCCCCCAAGGCCTTGATAATCGCGGGTGGGGAGAGGCACAATCACCCCAGCTCTTACCCATGCCTGAAACTGGCACGCGGGTGGCTGGGATCCTGAGGGGTGAGACCCCAGGTCTTCCATTTGCCAGGCCTGAGTCACGGGCATCCCCCAGGGTCCCTGCCTCACCTCTGCCAGCCCTGCCTCCTCCTGCCTCCCTCTGAGAAAGCCATGACTCACAGTTAGCCAGTCATTTCATCTCCAGCCTGAAGGGAGGAGCTGAGCTGGGGCAGGAGGGTGTCCCGGCCCTCCCCCGTTCTACGGCTCCGCTCAGGCTGCTGCCTGGTCACTACTCCAGGAGAGGGGCTGCCTGCTGGCTGCCAGGAGCCTCCCACGGCCCCCGGGCAGTGCACTTGTTCAGAGCTCTTACTCACCAGAGACCGAGACTGGCAGATTCAGCCTCGGAGGTGAATCCTGAGAGGCGGTCCTGCTGCCTGGCTTCTTCCAGAGCCCTCCGCCTGGCACCAGGTACCGGACTAAGGGCAGCTTGTAGGTGGGGTCATAGGTGGAGGCCTGTGGTGGCTAAGCAGACAGTGTATGGCATAAGAGGGTCTTGGGGGGGGCTTTAGCTCAGATGAGCAGAATTGAGGGGTGTCCCTAGAATAGCGATATGTGTAAACCGAGGGCTGCCTGGGAAAGGGACGGGACCAGAACTTCTGAAGTCATTACTTGTTGGGCCTCTGGAAAACCAAGGCTTGAGTGGTACAGTCTCGGGCCCAGCAGTGTGGCGTCTTCACTCGGGGCCTTTTGATCCCTGTTCTCAGCCAGACATGGTGGCATACACCTGTAATCCCTGCACTTGGGGAGGCAGAGGCAGAAGGCCCTCGAGTTCAAGGCCAGCCTGGGCTACAGAGATCTCGGCTGCTATGGAAAAGGCGGCAGAAGGGAGACTCTGAGAGGGCAGGCGGCTTGCCTGAGGTCACACAGCAAATCCAGAGACGAGAGAGAGCCAGACTCCAGAAGAGGGCACTGTGGTGGATCGAGGGGTAACACCCCTGAAGGTAGCCTCCCCTTAGGCTTCCCTAAGGGACAGGACAGGGGCCCCCAGAGAACCAGGGCAGTCTAACGACTTGAAACCCAGGAAGGAAGGCATAGTACAGACTCTGGTCTGAACAGGAGGCACCTGGAGAGTTCTGGGAAGGGAGGCCGAGGTGCCAAGAGCTCCTTACCCATTAACCACAAGACCTTGGGGCCCCCGGCTGCTTGGGCCTGATAGGACCTTAGCCCCTGTTCTCCTGGTGTAGGAAATGGGGGCGGGGTTCCTGTCCTCCCCACTCTCCATCCAGCCATCTGTGTGTGGTGTCCGTTAGGGCCGCCAAGGGGCTCATTTTACTGAGGGGGTGGGGTGAGTGGAGGCAGAACTCCTTTTGCCCCCCTCCCCCACCTGGGCAGCTGTGGCGTGGGGTGATTGACGTGGTGGGGAAAGTCCTATGGCTAGGCCAAGGGAGATCCCTTATGTTAAGCATCCGCTAAGTGCCTACTGTGTGCTCCCCACTGTCCTAGGGGCACATGAGCAACTAGGCAAATCAGGTCAGTTGAAACTTGGCCAGCTGGCCCCCTCCTGCAGGCCCCCAGCAGCTAGAGGCTGTGGGAAGGGTCCACTCTGGTCACTGGGAGCTGCAGGTGGTCGAGGGGTCTCCAGAGTTCAAGCTGGTCCCTTTGTGGTCTTCCCCACCCTGTTCGGAGACTGTCCTAGCTTTGGGGACCAGACTTCATCTCCCTTTGCTACCAGAGCCCAGGAACTTGAGATACAGCCCACCTTGCTCCAAATCACTTCACCTGGCCCCTCTCTGGGTTGCTAAGTTGGCATGGGGGTGATCCTAGCCGCCCTGCCTCCACAGGCCAAGGACTTGGCTTCAAGAGTCCCAGGCAGGGGGTTCCTGGCTCCTGGTACGATCTTTGATTAGGAGGTGTCTGGGGTGGCTTGTATGTGGCATCTCCGTCCTCTCAGGGACAGGCTGGTGAGGAGGGATGATTGCAGAGTTGATGGGAGGAGATGGCGGGAGCTGGGGCACTGTGGGCAAGGAGGAGTGAGTCCGGCCCTGAAGTGGGCAGAAGGGAAGAGGGAGGGATGGCGTGTGAGTGTGGATGGGTGGGGTGTCCGTGGCAGAGAGTGTACTGTGAGAAGAGTCTGGGGGAGCAATGGAAGCTCGGAGGCGTGAGGCCAGCGACAGCACTGCAGTGTGGCTTGGGTCACTTCAGCGAGTGTGGTGTCACAGAGGGTCCCAGTCTTCTGTGCAGGGGAAGCCATGGTGCGAGGCCTGGGCATGGAGAGGGGAGGGGCAGGAGGAGCGCTGTGGGTCTGGCCTGGCTACTCAGCCTCTGGCCTCTGGGTTGAGCCTCTCTGGCTTAGGGGTGGCTTCCTGGGTAAGGGGAAAGATGTGGCAGTGACAGTCCAACCACAAAGAAGGTTGTGTCGCAGATACAGCTGCGACAGGTCGGTGTGTTCCGAGGGGATGGCCCGCTTATTGGGATCCTGCAGACGGGGTGGGAGGAAACGTGGATGAGACAGCCCGTGAAGGGAGCCGCAGTGGAGGATCTCCTGTCCCTTGGATGCTGAGCTCTTGCTGGGATGCAGGATGCGCTTGCTTGTAGGCAGTAGGGGGAAGGGGTGGGCCCCTGAGAAGGGTGTTAGAGGCGCTGGTGGGGAGCTGGGGCAAGTGTGACAACACCCCAGTGCTGTACCCTCCCTCTAAGCTGGAGCAGGGCTCCACACTCCCGTCCTGGTCCTCAGGGTGGCTTTGCCTTCTGACTCAGAGCAGATGCGGGCATCATGTGAGTGCACCCGGCAGCCGAGGGTGACCAGCCTCCGGGGACCTGGCAGATGGCAAGTAGGGGGTGGGGCAGGGCTGGCACAAAGGGGCTTCTCAGATGCAGCGGGCAGAGTACTGGCAAGCTGTCCCTCACTCGGCTGAGAGCTTGTCCTGCCCCAGGCTTTGGACCTCTAGCCCCATCTGGGATTGCTGGGGGCCCCTGAGGAGCCCGTAGATCCTGAGGTCAGGCCTGAGCTGCTGGGGAGAGGGACTAAGGGTAGCCCACTGCTAACCACTAGCCTGCCTGGCATGAGGTGGTCTAAGACACTGTTTCTTTCAGTCCCCAAACTCTCCAGGTTCCCTGGAAGCCCATCCTGCATAGGACAGTCCTGAACCTTCCATGCTGGGCTCAGAGCTGGCTTTAGAAACAAGGAATAGGGGTGTGGAGGCTTCCCCTGGTGAGTGGTCCGAATCTTTGGGGTTCCAGGTTCTATTGATGTGTTCTTCTGCCTCTCTGGGAGGCAAGGAGGTCCTTGTCTGGGTCCTAAGCTAGTTTTTAGGGTGCATGCGCCCATGCCTCACCACTGGCAGGGATTCAGGCAGCTTGCTCACAGAGAACTTGGCTGTACCCTTTTCTGGTTATGTGGGCTTGGTCATGTGCCTGTTTCCTTGTCTTTAGCCTATCTTCAGGGGGCTGCTCTGAGCGTGGTGGAGATAACATGAAAACATTTAGAACAGCACTTGATTCATGGGGAGTTAGCCTTTGTCTTTCTCACTCCCATTGGGCAGATGGACATACCGAAGCCGGAGACGTCACTTCTTCCTATCTCCGCTGCCTGTGGGGGAGCTGGACACTGGAAGGAGTCAGCCTGCCCCGACTAGTCTGATCTGTATGCTGGCAGGGAGGCTAGTATGCTTGGGCACCAGGCTCCTGGGCTGGCACTGACCTTGGTGATGTGCAGAGTGCGGTTCCAGGCAGGCAGAGAGAAGCGCTCAGTGCTGAGCAGCTGGCAGAGCATCCAGCATCAGCAGGCAGAGTTCTCTGCATTAGTGGGAAATGGCTGGGGTGAGGAGCCTGCCATCCTAAGTCAGCTCTTCCCGGGATCCACGGTCCTGTGGCTAATAGCTCCGGTCTGCCTTCCCTGTTCCAGGGCCATTTTGACTCCAAATTGATGAGATAGAAAACTGTCCTTACCACTTCTTTCATCCCTTCTGCCCTCAGGCCTCTGCCTCCCTCATCCCGGCAACATCTGCCTGGATTCTCTGTTCCCATGGCAGAAAGTGGGTGGGCGCCAGAGACTCATATTACACTGCCAAAGATCATAGCTTCTCTGGGCCTCAGTTTCCTCATCTGTGAAAGGAAATAACCAGACCCATCTCTTGTGAAGTTTGTGCTGGAAGACAGGGTACCACAGGCTGCAAATGTTTAGATAGCACACTGTGCAGCTTTGCGTGTCCTCAGAGAGCCCTGCTCAAGATACTCAGGGGACCTTGAATTACAGCTAAGTTCAGATCCTGGAAGAATGACCTTGAACAAATGGCCCCCTCCTCCTCCCCTCCCCTCTTCTCTCTCCTTTCCCCTCCCACTCCTCTCCTGTCTCTTCTCCTCTTCTACCTGCCCCCCCCCCCAACAAGTCTTCCTCTCTGTTTCTGTTTTTTTCACACAGGGTATCACTCTGTAGCCCAGGCTGACCTCAAACTCACAATCCTCCGGCCTCAGCCTCCCATGTGCTTTTACAAATGCATGGCACTATGTCTACAGGTAACCTCACTCCGAGGCTTATTCACAGTAAGGTGAGGGTGAAGATCCTTGGATCCCCAAGAGGAGCTGTGGGGCGTGAAGGGGGTAGCCGTGTGTAGCTGGGGCTCAGGAGAAGCAGGGCTAAACCCTAAACCCTCTCCGTCTCCCAGTCTGGCCGTGCCCTGGAACACACAGGTGGTTAGCAGTCTGGGCTCCAGCCGCTGTGTGAATATAGACAAGTGTGTTAACCACCTTGTCCCTTGTTTCCTTTGGTTTTAAAACAGGAATGACAACATGACATCTTGAGTAGGTTGGGGGGGGGGCATAGATTTTAAGTGCATCATTCCTAGTTCTGTAAGTGCTGCGCTGCTATCGGTGCCATTCTGGAACCTTCTTTGTGTGTGTGTTGTAAGGGGGGAGAGTAGGAGCAGACACTTTATCCCAGAGCAACAGTCTGTCCCCTGTCAAGATGTCGTTAAGGCTCCAATCCATAGACAGCCACACACACACACAAACCCTTACATATTCCATTAAGAGGGCCATGGTCACTGCTCTGATGACTGTCCCGTCTGGGACTCCATCCTGCTTCCTAAGACCTGGGGTCAGACTCTTGCTGCGCGACCCTTGAACATCCTCAGAAGGCGGGCAGACAGACTCTGTGATGAACGGTCTTTGCCATCTGTGGTGTCTGATCCTCTTTTTTCTGGGGGACATCACTGTTGACGTTGACCTCTTAGAACTCCCACGACCCTTTAGACAGATGAAGTTGCACAGTGGTTATCGCTTGTGTTCACTGGCTCCCAGCTGCTCAGCGGTAACAGGAACGTGGCGCGTTCTACACTACCGGAGGGTCACCGGGTGCCCCGGGGTCTTCCGTCTTCGAGAGAGATGGCTTCACAGCTAACATCGCAGTCATTCAGCTGGGGCTTCTCTTTAGAACTTCAAGGGCAGGGGAGAGGGGTGGAAGCCCCCTTGCAAAACGCATAGCAAGGGGAAGGTGACCTTTAGGCTTTGCCTACCCTTAGGTCTTGTCCTGGGTTCAGAGGGGATGATGCCTGGGTTCCCGCCAGGCTGCTAACCTGAGCAGCACACTGTGATCACTGCTCTCTTGGACTGGGTTTTCTTGGTCCCTGGGGCCTGGGTTGAGGCTGTGCCCAGCCGAGCGTGATTCTCAGGGTACAGTCCTGTGTCTGGAAGCCTGGGTTTCCGACCCTGTGGTAGATGACCACTGCCCAGACCCACCTGTTTGATGCTGACAAGTGCTAGGGGCGGACCTCAGGGGTTGGTCAGGGCAGCTGAGTCATGCTAAGCCTGGGCCTGATTCCTGTCTATTGTATCATCACCTGGGCGGGCGCCAAATGGCCTATCTCCGTGGTCCCCACGTCACTGCCCAAGGCCCTCAGTTTTATCTTTGGTACTTCTGGCCCTCCAAGGCTTAAAATCTTATCCACATTTCAGAGACAAGAAAGCAGGTTGAGGGTCCCTGGACAGTCCATGGTGGCAGAGAGCTGGACTCTGGGTGGTCACTTGTTGCCGATCAGACTTGTTCCCATCTTGTCACAATGGCTCTTCCCATTGGAGGTAGTGAGATCCCCATCCTTGCAAGTATTCAAGTTGGTCAGGGATGCGCGCGCATCCGTGTGTGTGCCATGAAGCTCTTCTTCACAGCTCTTTCGAGCCATGAGCTTTTCCAGTCCTGGGGTGATGACCCCAATGACCTTGTCCTTTAGAGCTGTTAAGTGTCACCTTGCATGTGGGTAGTTCTGGTGCATCAGGTGATATCTGTGGGTGACTCCACGCCCCTCCGTTGTCTTGCTGATCACGGCACCTGGCTCCCCATTGGTGCATCCGACTCCACCCTCAGGAGTGTTTCTACACGGTAGGAGCGTGGGAGTGATGGAGGTTGTTTGGGGCGGGAAGGGCACACACCCACCTGCAGAGTCTGGGACATTTTGATCCTCCCTCCCCTCTGGCCTCGGATCTGGGCAGAGTATCTGCACTCCTCCCCAACACCGGCTGTGACACCACCTCGCTGAAACTGGCAGGGCAGGGCAGCAAGGAACCTTCTTGCCAGACTCCTCCAGGCTGTACTTAACCCGGCTGGTAGCTGTGCTGGCTCCACCCTCTTCTGGCCATCACCAGCTGTGGTTGAGGAAGACATTGGCACTTCTCCCAGGAGACCCCGCTGTGGGTAGCAGCATAAGCAGGTATTCTACCTCCGTGTCCTTCTCCTGGGGGAAGCAAAGTCCAACGCTGCAGTAAACGTGGTCTGTGAAGACAGTGGTGTAGAGGGGTGGCCTGGCCCAGTTCCTCGGCTGTGAGGCCCTGGGGTTGTGGTACAACCTCTCTGAGCCTCCATCTGTGCTTCTGCAGAGCGGCATGGGTGCCTAACTCTGCATCGTGGGGTTGCCAGTGCAAGAGTGGACTTCTGCAGCAGTCCAGTCCGGGCACACAGGTGAAGGGGTCCCAGACTGCACTGGGGTCCAGTTTTGCCAGCTCCATGGCCCTGAACAAACAGCTTCTCTCCAAGCCTGTTTCCTGGGCTAAGGAGAACCCATCCTCATGGGTGGCAGTGGAGGTTGGAGGCTCACAGGCATGTGACCTAGCTCTGTTCTGCATGCCTCGTCCTAGCCTTCAGAGGCACCCACCCTGAGTTCCTTCACCCCAGTACCCACTTCCTCTTCCTGATCCACCTGATATGCCCAGCAGGGAGTGTGGCATTGCGGTAATAGTACTGTGATCCAACTTTGTGAGAGAGGCTTCTTCCTGGGGTCCCTTAATCCCACACCGTAGGAGCAGGCCCTGAAGGGTGCAGGCTGGTAGCATTGCCTGTGTGTGAAGAGAAAACTCAGGGTTTGGTGTTCACATGTGCTAGTGGGATTCAGACATCCTGCAGACCAGCAGCCTTTGGAGTGGGCTCTCTCACCTCGGGGTGGGGTAGGAGTAAGGAAACAGGGTGTTTCGGGACCTCGGCTTCTGTTAGGCTGATGTGAGTTAGAGGGGGACTCTCCCACCTCTTGGGCTGTGTATGCATGGTCTTGGGGTTCCTTCATTGGCCAACACCGCAGAGGAGCATGGACCTCTTCTCTAGTCAGAGGCTGGCATAGCTCAGTGCTCCCCTGAGCGGATACCTTTAGCCTTGGATCTACATTAGGAAGTAGCTGTCGGGGGTTGGGGGTGGGGTGGGGGGGTGGAGCCTGTGGAATGGCTTTGAGCCTCAGCTCCTGTCACTCATTTGGTCAACTAGCTGCACTGGGCAGGTGCCCCCCTCACCCCCCACTGCACTGGCTGGAGTGGCAGAGGTGCTGAGCAATACAGACAGACAGGGCTGGAGGGGTGGCTTGGTGGCTAAGAGCCCTTGAGTCTGACTCACAGCACCCATGTCCGGGAGCTCACTGCCAGCTGTAGCTCCAGCTACGGGGTGGGGGTCTGATGTCTCTGACTTCCACAGCACCTGTGATCACCTACACACGCACAGAAAAGCAAGCACGCACATACATATAAATTGGGGGAAGAAACATAACAACAAAAATAGCCTTAAAAAGACACCAAATGCCCCCAAGAACAGTACATAAGAGAGGGCACTTCAGAAATGACAAAGGGCCCTCAAAACTAACCCATAATGGACACAGAAGATTGAATTGGGGAGCTGTGTACGGCATTTCAGAAGAGGGAACATTTCAGGCCAGTCAGAGGAAAGGTCTTAGAAAGAGCTTGTGGTGTTGCAGGAAATCATGTGCAAAGGCCCTGAGGTGCGCTTGGATTGGTGAATTCGAAGAAGGCCAAGGTGGCAAAGTAAGGGTGCTGGCTTGTGTTGGCAGCTGTTCGTGAGCCTCGGGTATTTGACAGATATCTCTGATCTTCCCTCCTCCTGATCAGAAGCTCAGTGAGAATGAAGCTGCTGTCTCTCTCTCTCTGGCTGTGGCTTCTGAGCAGCAATGAGCAGTCATGTAAGGTTTCTCATGGTTGAAGATGGATAGGAGGTCCGGGGCTGCAGATGGGGACAGATGTGCCCCTGTTTCTTGCTGCAGTGAGCGAGCACTGAGTGTGTGTAAAGGGCCTGGGGTGCCCTCCCCCTGGGTTCTCAGAACTTCAGCACCTTGCCAGTTTCTTTAAGGTCCCAGGGCCCTTCGATCCAACATGGCTACCTTCCCAGCCAGTGGGCCTTGGAGCTCTCTCTGGAGGCAGGGAAGGTGTCCCCACCCCCAGCCCCACCCCCACCCAGGACAGCAGCTCCTTTCTTTGCTTTCTTTTCCTCTTCCTCCAGGCCCAAAATAGACCCTGAATGGTCCCAGGCTCTGGCAGTCGAGACAATAGTGGCCTCCTGACCGCGACAGCCTGCTGGCCTGGGTCCATGGGCTGGAGGCACTGGGCTCGTGTGCCCTGGGCTCTAAGCCCTGCTGCCTTTCCCAGGGCCCCGGGCCAGACCTTCCACCTGAGGCGTGGGATCCCCAGGAGCTCCCACTGGTGCTCTGGGGGAGAGCTTGCCACCACTCAGAGGAGGCCTGGGACCCTGTGCCTCAGCCCTCCTGCCCCCCTCTGCCCTTATCTGCTGCTTGCCCAGAGTTGGAGGCCTTTAGCCACCTCTCCAGGCTCACTCAAGTTTTTCTGTAGCTTAGGGATCACCCCAAGTATTGGCTGCCTTTCCATTTTGACTCGCGGTAAGAGCTGTGGCCACTCAGAAGGAAGTGAGCACGGGTTTATTTGTTTCTGGTTTATTTGATCTCCAGGATCAAAGCTTGGATGTACATGGTGTTGCTGGGGGCGGGGGGGAGCACCAAACAGGATGAGATAGGGGCTTAGGGTTTCAGAGATCTGCTTTTGAGTTCTGTACCTGCCCTTCCCAGCTAGGTAGCCTCAAACAATCATGTCTCCTGCCCTGCCTCTAGAATCCTGTCTCAACATGGGCTCAACCCGGTTCACCATGCAAAGTGGAAATGAGCTTCTAAAACGCCCAGTGCTAGGTTTCTCAGAGAAGGCTTCAGAACCCTTGACTCTGTCCTGCTGTATTCCTGGGCAGGTAAAGAGGTGCCCAGAAGCAGCCAGGGAGCTCTAGAAGAAAGGCAGGAGGAGCCCCAACCCTGGGCTGGCTCAGAAAGGGGGTTATGAGTCAGCTGTGGCTATCTGGAAAGGGTTTCAGGGGGAGAAGGACTCTTGGTGTTTTCAGGGAAGATTTGCATACGTTCTGTGCATTGCAGCCAGTGGTAGGGACCAGAGGGTGGACACCTGGCTTGTGGTCAAGGCCATAGGGAAACAGCCAGCATGTGCCAGCTTCTGACAGGTGTCGTTTGCTAAGGGGTCTGGCTTTCCTTGTGCTCTAAAACCATTTGGTGTTAAAGTCACTGCTGAGGGCAGGTGATACACACTTGTCATCTCAGTACTTGAGACCCAGGCAGGAGGATAGAAAGTTCAAGACTAGCCTGGACTACGTTGCAAGCCTCATTCCCTCAAGTGCCCCCACAGTGTTGACTGGAAGCTTTCATGCAAAAATCTGCAGTTCTGCTTCTCTGGAGAACTTGGGCGTTTTGAGGTTTCCCCGAGAGGGATGCCCTAGGTTCTAGGACCGGCGGTCTTGTTTTTGAACCCAGCTTGTCCCTGCCAGTGCCTGCCTAGCCCAGGCAGCCTCAGATGAAAGCACTCACACTCGGGTACAGACAAGTTAGAGAGCCCGCGCTCTGAGCCAGCCAGTGACGCAGTCCATGCAGCTGCCAACGGTTGCCAGGGCAACGGTTGCCAGGGGCTGCTGTCACCTGCGCCCCTTCCTCCCCCTTGGCGCTGGAGGCCCGTCTTCTCAGCCCAGCTTCCCGCCTGCCCCCTTTGTTTGACGCTCTAGTAAGGGGGTGGTGACTTCGGGGGGGCAGGCTTCCATGTGACCTTCAACCCCTTGTACCAGGGGAAGGTGTCCCTTATTCCAGCAGTCTGCCGCCTGCAAACAGGGAGTCTTCGCCCAGTCTGTCTTTTGCCTGGAGGAGGAAGCCAGGTAGATTCTCGCTCCTGTACTCTGTCTCCTTTCTTCCTCCCTGTTCTTTCCCCATCCTTCCCCCTCCCCACCTTCTCCCTTTCTTCCTCCACAGCCTCCTTTCTTGGTTCTCTCTCCTGTAACCCTGCCTCTCCCCTTTCCCCGGCACTGACATGTAAGCTAATGGCGGTGGGTTGCCAGGGACCCCAGGGCATCGTGGCTGGTTGTCTAAGGGGACTCAGACAGCAGCAGCCTGGAGAACCACCAGGAAGTGGTTGAGGGTAGCCACACATTCCCTCCCTCTATAACTGAACGTGCTTGAGTCCCAGCTGCTGCTGTGATCACAGCACAGGTCTCAGAGAAGGGGGTGGGGGGGAGATGACCGGACAAGGAAGGCTGGAAGAGACAGCTGTGAGACAAGCCTGAGGGGAGCTGTGATCCACGTTCACCTGAGTAAGTTCACGCAGTTCCTGAACTGGGGTATTGGGCAGATGGCAGGCAGCTTAACCCAAGGAGACCCGTTCACTTTGACTTCTAAATGGAGGCTCTCACTAGCAGGTAAGCTTTCCATTCAAGAGCAGGTCTCTTCTGGAGCTAGCCTGGATTCCCACAAAACCTTCACCCCTCAAGGTGTGATCCCGGCAGGAGACTTGATTTCCCAGGGTCCTCGTGTTTAAGGTTCAGTGGGTCACACGGTCCTTTTCTCATGAGTTTTTAAGAAGATTAAGTGTGCTAATGTAAGCCAGTCGTGGTGGCTCAGGCCTGTAATCCGAACACTCAGGAGGCTGAGGCAGGAGGATTATAAGTTCATTGCCAGGCTGGGCTACATGGAGACACCATCTCAAAACGCAAGCTAATAAATGTCTCAGTTGCTTAAAGAGCTGCAAGTTCTGGAGTCCTGGCTGCCTCTCTGAAGTGTTGTGTTGACACTAGCTGTTCCTGCAGGGGCAGGCACCTGCTTGTGGATCTCACAGGGGAGCTGAGGGACCCTTTGTGTACTCAGGGAGCTGGGAGGGGGCCCGTGGTCAGTGCATTCTGTCTCCTCCCTGCAGGGGCCTTGGATCCAGCCATAGTTGAGAGCTGCCTGGCTTTGTGTCCCTGGGCTGGCAGCCTCTGGGCCAGGAAGGAGGAGGAGAAAAAGGGAGGTTTGGTAGCTGGCCTTGGGAACAGAAAGATCTTACAGTCCACAGATGGGCATTCTGCCTGGTGAAGGGGAGCCCAGCGCAGCCCCCAGAAAGCCAGCGGGTGGCCTTGGGCAACCCAGGAGAGTAGATGGGAAAGGGGAACTTTGGGCAGACACTGAGACTGCTGTGGTCTGAAAGGGAAGACGGTCTGGCCAGGCTGGCGTCCTCTGTCCTTCGCTGCCAGATCAGAGGTAAGGCCTTTCCTCACCAGAATGTACCCTAAACCTGCGTGGATAACAGGCACAGGACAGGAGTCATAACCACCCAATGACAAAGTAGGAAACTGAGGCCCACTGAGAGACGGGATGGCCCCAAGATTCCAGGCTTAGGCGGCCACAGAGCTTGTCTGTACCTGTAACTGCTGCCACCCAGTCCTGGGAGGCAGATGAGAGGCTGACCACAGCGGCTCTTTGGATAGTACTGTGTACCCGGTCCCTTGGCTTTGACCTGGCTTAGGACACACAAGGGACAAGAGGCTGACAGGGCTGGCACCTGAGTCCCTGGACTGCCCAAGCCCTAGCCTCAGACTGTCCAGTTGGATCCAAGATTCCACAGGGCTCTGAGCATCTACATCCTCGGACTCTCACTTTCCTCTCTCTGACATCCCCAGCGTCTCAGCTGCTGGAGCTTCAGACATTCCAGCTGGCTAGAGGAGGCTGTAATGGACCGGATCTCTCTGGGCCAAGCATGGCACTGCCCTTTCCCCATGAGCCGCCGCTGCCCGTGAAAAGATGCAGGATCCGCCCGAAAGCACCCCGAGCTCACAGGGGACCTGTCGCCTGGAAGTGTCGGAGATGGAGATGAGGGGCCCTGGGGAATGGCTGCAGCGGCCCATCTTGTGCTAGCTAATAGCCTTGGGGACAGCTCAGAGGGGAAGAGAAGCTGCTGGAGACTGTGTTTGTGTGTGCACACGCGTGTGCACTTATATATGCTGATAGGCTCCTGCCTGTGTGGTGTCAAGCTATCTGAGGGCTTGTTTCCACGCTAATGATGTGTCACATTGGTTTAGGGAATGGCCCCAGTAAGCTGTGTGCTGTTTCTTCTTGAGGGGCTTATCAGAGCCTTTGATGTGCTAAGGCACCAGAGAAAGTAGGGTCCAAAGGTCTCTCTAGTTGGAGGACTAATGGCAAGATCCCCCCCAGCAAAGCCAGAGAGGCTAGGGGAGGGAAGGGGCTCCGTAACCACAGTGGCCAAAGCCACTGCTTTGAGATTAGACTTGGTTTGAGTCACATGGCTCCTCCTTCTCTGTGCGATCTTGGCTGTGATGTAAGCCCTTTGCATTTCAAGTTCCCTGTCTTGGATAAGCATCATTCCAGAATTAGTGGGAGGTGAGTAGGATACAGGGTCAATAGCTCTGGGTCAATCAGGTGTGGCAAGGCCTCTGCCGGTGCTGGCACTGAGTGCTATCTGGAAAGGACTTGGATTCCTGAGTCCCTTTAACGTCCTGGGTAGACACCGGCTGAGACACACACTGTCTGCTGTCACCATGGAGCAGTGGAGGAGGCAGAGGCCTGAGTCCAGGACGGTGGGACCCTCACGGATGTGTTACAAGTTAGCACCAGAAGGGCCTGCGTGTAAGGGCAGTTAAGGGAGCGGCCAAGGCTGCCACATCCCGTGTGATGACAACCCTTGGGCCTACTTGTAGGTGTCAGAGGCTGCGGGACGGCCAGCTGCTGAGCCTTAGAGTCCTGGTGCCCACAGGCCCTCGGCTGAGCTGGCACCCAATGCCCATACCTCCCTTTCCTCAGTTTCCTCGCGGGGCAGGGCTGGCAGAGGGTGTTGCAGCTCGTGGCTGTCGGCAGGAAATCACCCGAAGGTGAGAGCTGTGCTAGCTGCGAGTCCTATAGGAAGGCCACAACTGTGCCTGTAATGCTGTCACTAGGGAGGCTGAGGCAGGGGTATTGCCATGAGTTCAAGGCCAGCCTGAGCTAAGTGTGAGACCCTGTCTCACAGAAACAAACATGCACAGAAAGTGAGCTCTGCCCATGTGGGTAAGGCCTGGGAACCTGCCAGCCCCCAGGGCAGGTGCCAACTTGATTTTTATCATCATACAGTCTAGACAGATTCCTAAAGCTTGAAGTCACTGCCCTGTGACCCCTGTACCCCTTCTCAGTGAGAGGTAGGCTCTGGAGGGGTTATCTTGCTTGGCTGTCAGTCACCCAACAGTGGAGCGGGGGTGGGGGGCAGCAGGTGAAGAAGGCAGGCCCTGGAGTTTGCAAGTCTTGTGCTCAGACACTGGGGACATGGCCCAGTGAGCTCTGGCTGAGCTGGGGAGGGTAGCAGGATCCCCTGGCCTGATAGGCCTTTCCTCTGAGCATCTGGATGTGTGGCGCTTTTAAGTAGGGAGTCGTGCTGATGAGCCAAGCCTGGACGGTGTTGGAGGGAGGGTCCTCTCAGCCCTGGGCTCTCTAGCCGCACAGTCAAGCCAGTGCCGCCTCACATGCCCCGTCTCCCCTCTGGCCTTGGATATGTGTCTGAGCCTCTCCCTCTGCAGAGCCAACGGAGCCCATCCCAGCCTTCCTCACCCAGTGCTCACTGTAAGCGCCTGCTCATGGGCTCAGGGACACATTACACACACACACACACACACGCACGCATACACTACACACTCGGCTCTGCATGCTTATTCTCCACGGGTCCCCATAACCTCCTGTCCCCTCCCTGAGCCTTCAAAGCTCTCAAGAAACACACTCTACAGCCCTGTGTTAGAAAGTAGCCAGTGCAGAACTGGGGCCCCTCCTCCATCTCCCCAGACAGGCCCCGGTTGGTCACGGGAAGCTCAGACCTGGAAACTGGTTGGCACCCACCCTTCCTACTAGGGACTCCATTATCTGGCTATCCTGTGGGAGGCCCCTCAGATGGCCAGAACCCTGTCAAATACTGGGGGACTATGTGTCGTGTCATGGGGGAGGGATGGGAATCCCCTTCCTGCCCAGGTTTTGATCTTTCACAGCTGAGTAAATGCAGCAGGCCCTTGCCCTGCCCTGACACCGCCCAGGTCTGCCTCTCCCGGGCACCCCTGGTTGCCACACATGGCCTTTCAATCACTGGATACTGCCGAAGTCAGGCTCTGAACTGGTGTCCAGGCTGTGTCTTTCAAAGTGTCTTTCGGGGGGTAGGTCCCTGTGCGCTGACAGTTTGGGACACCTCTGATGGGGCCCGCCCTCGACAGGGAGGCACATGGGGCTGTGTGGCCGGGAAGAAGCTGGGTACTCCTGTAGACTTGAGCTTTGAGGAGACGGTCATAGTGGAACTCCTTTTAGAAGCCAGGACATCCTGGCACTTTGCTGAGGCTATACTAGACACCCCTGGGATAACCTGTAACCCTAGGGGCTGGGAAGGGGTCCCACCAGACGTGTGAGGGGCTGCCTGGGAGGAGTTCACCCACAGCCCTCCTGGTGCTATCTCTAGGAGGAAATGGCTTTTCCAGGAGCTGGCGGTGTCTAGGTGACGCGGCCTTACACGGGATGGAAGAGGAAGTGACTCAGGCCTCGGGAGAGAAAGTGAGCCCTGAGCTTGCTGCCTGCTGGGCAGGGCTCCCCTCCCTAGCAACCAGTCACACTAGGAATGGGGGTGTCTAGGTTCACACAATCGTGCCCCCTATCTACTCTGGGGATTCCCGGGGGACCCTGTGATGCCCTCCATTGTGTCAGGCTGGATCAGCTTGTTCCGTTCTCTGCATGTTTACGGGAAGCTGAGGTTGAGGACAGCCAGGAGAGCCAGGGGGCTTGGCCCGGCACCCTCTCTGTAGGCTGGACTTGACTACTATGTGCTTGTGATCTCCACAGCTCCTACTTTTCTCTGGGGGACCCCAAGCCAGGGGATGTGTATCTCTGTGAACTTTGAGGGAAGAGCTTGGCACCAGTCCTGTGTACCCTGGGAAGAAATGGCCTTTTTTTGGGCCTCAGTTTCTGAATCTGTGAAATGGGAAGCCATGGAACCCAGTTGCTCTCAGGTGTTGCTGTTGCTGAAGGGCGAGGCTACTGACCCACTTTCTCAGTAACTGTTAGTTCTGGCAGTGCTGTGGCAGGCGGTACAGCTTTGCTGTGGCTTGGCATTTGGTGCTAAGATAGATGACAGCGAAGTCCGGTTGGCTCTGCCATTTTTTCATCTTTCTGCACAGACCAAAGGTGGTCCCCAGGGGGTGGGCCCCTGCTTCTGAGATTTGAGTTTTAGAAAACAGAGGCCCCCTCTTTCCTGGCCAGGTGGCAGGTTGTGAGGAATAGGGTGGCCAGATCTTAGGGTGCCTGCAAGGGGCACTAGGGACCCCATCATAGGCATTGCCTATGTTGTGTGGGGCTAGGTGGCAGGTGCGTAGAGATAGCCCTGGGTAGAGCCCAGGCTGGAATGCGCTACGTGGGCAAATAGGGCAGTACCCTCCGTGACCAAACGTAGAGATCCCTTAGCTGTCGGAAGAGTGGCTCCCGCCCCCTTCACCTTCTCTGTCCAGCCCTTGGCGATCTGTGACACTCAGGGCCAGTGCGGAGGAGGGAAGTTCTCTGGGTGGGGTCATGGCCTTCCTGCTACTCTGTCAGGAAGGGAGGCTCATGTTCCAGGAATTTCCCCTCCAGTGCTCCGAAGGCTGAAGGCTGAGCTGGCCACCTGCAGAGGGCAGAGGACCGAGGAGGAAGCACGGAATAGGGAGTTGGGGGGCGGGGCTGGGTCAGGGACAGACACGTGCTGGTTGGAAGACACGGAGAGACGATCTGACTTGAGCGGCCCTGTGTGTACTCCGGTCCAAAGCCCTTTGTGGACTCAGTTCTCAATGATGGTGCTTGAGGGAACCTTGATTTGCAACCTCTTTACGAAAGAGCGAAATGAAGCCCAAGTATGGTAACTAACTTAGGGACACACGGCTAGTAAAGTAGAGGAGCTGGGATTTGAACCCAGGTGGTCCGGTTCTGGAGTGCACCCTACTGACTAAGAGATCCAAGTAGCAAACACGTCCTCATCTAAACCCGGGGATGCTGACAGAGGTGCTGGTCGCCCTCAGAGTGGCTCCACGCAGCTGGGGCGCAGCAGAGAAGAAGCGGAAGGACAAGGGTGGTCATTTGTGTTTGAGCCTTTCCATAGTTGCCAGGGTGACCCGCCTCACCCCCTTCCCTC
Organism: Cricetomys ansorgei; assembly: GCA_026225945.1. Classification (NCBI taxonomy): domain Eukaryota; kingdom Metazoa; phylum Chordata; class Mammalia; order Rodentia; family Nesomyidae; genus Cricetomys; species Cricetomys ansorgei. The sequence goes on from JAMJFZ010003163.1 coordinate 24,960,635, forward strand.
CCTCCCTTCCGGGCCACCTGGGGAGGGTCGGTGCAAGGCAGGTGGCTCCGTCCTGTCCTGGGCCCTGTGCGTGGTGGCCCACCTTGAGAGGGACACGAGTCCTTAGCCTAGTGTGACCTCATGAAGTCATTGGCTGTCTCTGGGCCTCAGGTCCAAATGTCTTAAGATGGAGATTGGGTCAAGTTCTCAAGTGTGCTCTGTGAGCTTCAAGTTGAAGCGAGGAGTCTATCTGGAAGAAGAGACATTTGGGGTGAAGGTGGACTGCAGGAGTTGCAGAGAGAAGGGGAGAGGGACCTTGTCCCACAACCCTGGTCTTTCTTCTGCTGGCGAGAGGCGGGTGGCAGCTTGATAAGGATTCAGGGAAACCTTATGCCCACAGTGTAGGATGGTAGCTCTCCCTACAACTTTCCTGCTCTTTGTTCTCCAATGCCAGATGAAGACAAGGCCTCAGAAATTGAAGTTCTGTTCCTCATATCTGGTGTTCCTCGTGTTTGGGTGTGTGGGGCTGGCTTTCACTAAGGGGAGCAGGGTCACCCGAATGAGGCTGGCCAAGGAAGGAGACTGGAAGATCCTGCTTGGGCCACCCGTGTGCCGAGTTCAACATCTGCCTCTTCTAGGAGATCTTCCTAGATTCCCCCCAGACTCATCCTTTTGTGTCCCTGGTTCCCAGAGTTCCCTCTGTCTGGTCTGTAGCAGATGAGTGTCTGTGGCTGTAGACGGACACACGTCCCCGCAGACCGAGGGCTATCGGTCACTGGGCCAACCGCGAGCACCAACAATGGAAGACACCTCCAGTGTTGGTGTGAGTTCGTGTAGATGTAGGGTAAAGACGCGCCCAGGCCGATGGCTAATAGCGGCCCACGAAGTCAGCGTGGAGTGGGTGGAGCTGACCCTCATCAGGTTTGAGACCTTGCTCTGGCTTCCCAGGTCCTGTTGGCTGGCTCCCCCTGGTGGTCACGGCAGAAAGCACACGTCCCTCCAGTACTTGCAGAGGGCATTTCACCCTGCTGCTTCCCTGAGTCAGCCTCTGCACTAGGCTCTGTTTCTGAAAGTGGCCAAGAGCAACCAGGCTGAATGAGGAGGGACTGCACCATCTGGTAGCGTGCAGATAGGGGATCCAGGCAATGATGTAGGTAAGTTAGGGTGAGTCAAATGCAGTGACGGTCCCAGAGGAAGGCTTCCAGTAACTAGGCCTCAGGAACTACGTCACCCTGGTCCTACGGAAAATGAGACAGCCCCGTTGCTCTGCACCCCCTCTAGGCCAAGATGGTGACTGCAGGTGGAGTCTAGACAGCTCAATTCTAGGGCCTCTAGGCCCCTCCGTGAGTCACACCATGTGGCCGAGTGGTGTCTGTGCCCCGTGATGGCCTCTTGCTGCTCTGGCGAGGCCTGGCCATTTCTGCATGGCCTCTAGTTTATACTCCACACATACACAGGCTCCCACCTTGGGGGGCCGGCCCAGCAGCACCCTTCCCCTCCGTCATAATGCTCTCACTCCCTTCCAGGTGGGGACTTCTGGGGAGTACAATGGCTGACCAATTGCTGCGGCAGATGGTGCTCTTTCTGAGTCTGCTCTTTCTGGCTCAAGGTAGGCTTTCTTGGGAGCTTGGGACTGGTGTGGCTTTAATACCTCCGTGTCTGTGTGCAGACTCCTCGGGTAAGGGATGGGTCTGCAAGGCACAGCTTAGCTGGGTGAGGGCATCTTTGGGGGAAAGAGAAGGGCGTCTCTTCTATCTAAGGCACGGCCCCACAGAGCACGGCTTGGGATGGAGATCACGAACCGGGTGTCGACCTGTCATCTTTGCGGGAGCATTCTTGGGCAGTGCACACTTGCGCAACAGCCTGCGGCAACTATGGTCTCAGTAGATAATTTCTACAAAACTTTGGCTTTTGACTTTGAAACCATTCTTTTATTTTCAGTTCTAGAAGCCAGTAATTTTTTAGCAAGGATAGATACATTGTTGCAGACCCTTGAAGTATAGAGCTTTAATGTGCGTGAGTCCCAGGCCCTTGTCCATGGCTGGTCCCATCTGTAGCCTCTGCCTCCTCAGGTGCCCATGGCAGCAGCCCCCGAGAAGACTTCCGCTTCTGTGGCCAGCGGAACCAGACACAGCAGAGCAGCCTCCACTATGACCAAACCCCTGAGCTGCACATCTCCGTGTGGAACACAGAGGCGGCCCTCACCATCAGTGCCCCCTTCCCTGCAAACCCAAAGGCCTCTCTCATTCCCTTCCCGGAGCCTCGGGGGCTCTATCACTTCTGCCTCTACTGGAGCCGCCACACCGGGAAGCTCCACTTGCGCTACGGCAAGAACGATTACTTGCTGAGTAGCCAGGCCTCCAGCCTCCTCTGCTACCGGAAACAGGAGCCGAACCTGAAGCAGGGGGCCCCACTGCTCGCCACCTCCGTCAGCTCCTGGCAGAGTCCCCGGAACACCAGCCTGACTGGGGCTGCAAGCTTCACCTTCTCTTTCCACAGTAAGGCCGGAGGAACGGTGGCGGCTGTGGGATGGGAGGCACGGAAGACCAATGGAAAGCCCATGGAGGAGGACCTGGGTTCTGATGACAGCAATGGTCACCAAACACGGGCATCCTCCAGCAGTAGGGAGCCCTGATAGGTGTCTGAGGAGGGGAGGAGCAGGAGCCAGGAACTTCTGGAAGCTCTGTGAAACAGCAGGGGTGAGGGTAGGGAGGTGGAGCTGGGTAGCAGACGACACGGGAGAACTTGTCCGTCAGCCCTGCTCCACAAGCCCTGTTCCATCGTGATCTAAGATCTTTGCGATGGCTGTGGCACCTCTTTAGCCTTTAGTAATCAAATGCCTCGGTTACTTTTCCTGTTCCTGTGATAAAATACTCTGACAAAAGCAACTGAAGGGAGAAAAAAAGGTATTTTGGCACAGTTCCAGGTTACAGTCGGTCGTGGTGGGGAATTCCTGGCAGCCAGAGCTTGAGGCAACCAGCCATTTGCATCTGCAGTCGGAAATCAGACTGTGGTGAACACTCCTGCTCAGCAAACTTCCCTCCTGTTCACACCGCCCAGGACCCAAGCCTAGGGGATGGTGCTGCCCACTTTTAGGGTGGATCTTCCCACCTCAGTTAACCTAATCTAGATAATCCCTCATAGGCATGCTCTAAAGCTTGTGCCCTAGGTGATTCTAGACCCTGTCAGGTAGATAATCAATATTAGCTATCACAGAGGGCAAGGGATGGAGAGGAAGAGTTTATCACTTATAGCTCCTGGGGTACAGTGCACACCCAGAGGTCATACTTATACCTACACGAAGGTCAGGGTGCAGGGAGTCGAGGGTAGGGGGGGACACAAGTTGTCCTGGGGAATGTAACATTAGAAAATGTCAGCCTTGGCAGAGCCACACCAGCTGTTAGGAAGCTCAGTTTCTATTCAAAGTGCAGGAACTGGAGACATCTCAATGGTTAAGAACATTTGCTGCTCTTGCAAAGGACCCAAATTCAGTTCCCAGTACCCATGTTGGGTAGCCCCAAACATCTGTAACTCCAGTTCCAGGAGGCCCCCACACCCTCCTCTGTTTTCTGCAGAAACCTAACATGTGTACACTCTCTCTCTCTCTCTCTCTCTCTCTCTCACACACACACACACATACACACACACAATAAATCCTTAGAAGGAACATTAATTGTAGGCATTCTATACACCCCTGTGTCAACAAAGAGGAAATTGAGGTACAGAGAGGCTACCCACAGCTACACAACAAACAGATTGGGGTTTGGGGGTGTGAATCTGACAGCTGATTGGTAGAGGCAGGGTGAACTAAGAGGTCAAAGGTCAGGAAAACAGGGCGGTGCGGGGACCATGTCCTCCATGGGTCAGGGATGGGTGCTCCCCCCTCCTGCTTTTCTCAGTTGGGTCTCCTCAAAGACCTCTAAGACACCCACGTTTTCAGGGGCGCAGGTAGAGACAGAGAGGCTAGAGGGCATGAGGTCCGCAGAGCTGGCACACAGAACCCACATTCTTTCCAAGGAGACCTGCTGGGCCTGGGCCCTCAGCCCCCTGTGCTCACGTGCAGCAGGCCCTAGGAGACACAGCCCTGCCTAGCGGCTTCGTGTCTCAGGGACGCGCGTGGTCCCCTCTGCCTCTTGGACCTCCGGTTCCTTTTTCTGCCAAGTGAATAAAAGCATGGGTTGCATAGGGCTGGACGCTGCCCATCGCTCTAGGGGGCAACCTCAGGCAGTCTCTTGCCTTCCCAGACGCCCCGCAGAAGGTCTCCCACAATGCATCTGTGGACATGTGTGATCTGAAGAAGGAACTGCAGCTGCTCAGCAGGTTCCTGCAGCACCCTCACAAGGCCTCCAGGCGGCCCTCGGCAGCGCTTGTCAGCCAGTGAGTGTGGATTCCCGTCACAGGGGCTGGTGGGTAATCTGACCAGGGCTGCAGCCATCTGACCTACTTTGCAACTGCGGAAGCCTCCCTTGAGGCTGGACGTCCCTCATGGATCCTGCTGGACTGTTAGTAAAGACAGACACCAATGCACAGCCAGGCAGTGCCCAGCCTCTTCCCCACAAGAGATTCATCGTTCACGTTGAATCTCTCAGAGAGACTGGGGCCAGTGCAGGCATAAGTGGGTGAGAGTCATATCCCAGAATCCCAGAGCATTGCCCCTCACTGCCCCTCTCCTCCATCTCCATGCCCGGCTGCCTGCTGTCCTTTGTACCCTCTCCTCTCTGTTCCTGCCTGTCCTGTGTATCAGGATCCCCACCCTGCTCCGCCCCTGCCTTTTCTCTGTCACCTACCATACTCTCTCCTCCACCCCAGGCAGTTACAGAGCCTGGAGTCAAAGCTGACATCTGTGAGCTTCCTGGGAGACACACTGTCCTTCGAGGAGGACCGGGTCAATGCCACCGTGTGGAAGCTGCCGCCTACGGCCGGGCTAGAGGATCTGCAAATCCACTCCCAGCAGGAGGTCAGATGACCCAGGGTGGGATGGGCCAGAAGGGCAGATGTGAGCACTCCACACAGCGTAGTACCCCTCAGCTGTCCCCTGGCCCGGGGCGGGGGACAGTCCACAACACCACAGGGCTGGTGTCTGAAGACCCAGATTGTCAGACTCCCCCCACATCCTTGCCCAGAGCAGAGTGTTTAGAAGGGGGTTGTTTGGTGCAAGGAGGGACCTGGGGTCCGTGCTGGGCTGGACACTGAGGGTCCTTGACACGCAGGAGGAGCAGAGTGAGGTCCAGGCGTACTCAGTGCTGCTGCCCCGCGCCGTCTTCCAGCAGACCAGAGGTCGTCGCGGGGATGCTGCCAAGAGGCTACTGATAGTGGACTTCAGCAGCCAAGCCTTGTTCCAGGTATGGAGTCTCCCTAACGTGCTCTTCAGGGTATGTGCTCTTCAGGGGGCACGGATGGACTGATTTTTATGTCTGACAGAAAGGTGGGAAGGCAGCAGCTAACCTCTCTCCTCCGGGAGCCAATAGAAGCAGAAAGGAGACTTCAATGCACAAAGCCTCCCGGGAGAGGTGTGAGCATTGCTGTTCTCAGCGCAGTGTGAACGACCCACTCGGCTCTCACAGCGAGGAGTGACAGACAGTCTGAGTGGGTGGGGACCTCCTTGCTTTTCTTCTCAGCCTTAACCCCCCCTACCCGTCCCCCACCTCGTACGTCTAGGACAAGAATTCTAGCCAAGTCTTGGGTGAGAAGGTCCTGGGGATTGTTGTACAGAACACCAAAGTGGTCAACCTCTCGGAGCCCGTGGTGCTCACCTTCCAGCACCAGCCGCAGCCAGTAAGTGTGAGCACGCCCACCCCAGGGAACCCTGCTGGGCCACATGTCTGCTCCCGTCCCTCCTAGCTCAGTGTGTTTCATGGAAACCCAAGAGCACTCAACAGCCAGGTCCAGACTGGAGGGCGGGGGGCGGGGTCTGCAGGGTGAGTTGTGAAGAGAGAATGAAGGGTGGACTGTTGGGGGGAGACTGTGGAGGGAGTGCGGGGAAGGACGGTGGTGGGCCACGTGCCTCCCTTCTTGTCCCCACAGAAGAACGTGACTCTACAGTGTGTGTTCTGGGTTGAAGACTCCACGTGTGAGTGTTGGGGGTCTCTGGGTGAACAAGTATATGGGGGAGACATGGAAGTTCTGTAGGAGCACCGAGGATCCCCAGGGATGGATTTCAGGAGGAAGTGGGCTTGGGGGAGGGAGTGACGGAGGCCAGGTCTGCTGGGGGAGCAAAAGCCTGCAGGACCACCTGGCCTTGGGTCGAGGGCATGGTGGGGTCTTGAGGACTGGAGGTGATCAGTGTCCCATGCTCTCCCCTCAGCAAGCAGCCCTGGGAGCTGGAGCAGCGATGGCTGTGAGACTGTCAGCAGAGACACGCAGACATCCTGCCTGTGCAGCCATCTGACCTACTTTGCAGTGTTGATGGTAGGTGCCCCCATGATAGCAGGTATCCCCATGATGGCAGATGTCTCCCCAATGATGGCAGATGTCCCCATGATAGCAGGTGTCTCCCCCATGATGGCAGGTGCCCCCATGATAGCAGGTGTCTCCCCCATGATGGCAGGTGCCCCCATGATAGCAGGTGTCTCCCCAATGATGGCAGGTGTCTCCCCAATGATGGCAGGTGCCCCCATGATAGCAGGTGTCTCCCCCATGATGGTAGGTGTCCCCCATGATGGCAGGTGTCTCCCCATGATGGCATGTCTCCCCCATGATGGCAGGTGTCTCCCCAATGATGGCAGATGCCCCCATGTTGGCAGGTGTCTCCCCCATGATGGCAGGTATCTCCCCCATGATGGCAGGTATCTCCCCCATGTTGGCAGGTGTCTCCCCCATGATGGCAGGTATCTCCCCCATGATGGCAGGTGTCTCCCCAATGATGGCAGGTATCTCCCCCATGATGGCAGGTGTCTCCCCCATGATGGCAGGTATCTTCCCCATGATGGCAGGTGTCTCCCCAATGATGGCAGATGCCCCCATGTTGGCAGGTGTCTCCCCCATGATGGCAGGTATCTCCCCCATGATGGCAGGTGTCTCCCCAATGATGGCAGATGCCCCCATGTTGGCAGGTGTCTCCCCCATGATGGCAGGTATCTCCCCCATGATGGCAGGTATCTCCCCCATGATGGCAGGTGTCTCCCCCATGATGGCAGGTATCTCCCCCATGATGGCAGGTGTCTCCCCCATGATGGCAGGTATCTTCCCCATGATGGCAGGTGTCTCTCCCCCATGATGGCAGGTGTCTCCCCCATGTTGGCAGGTGTCTCCCCCATGATGGCAGGTATCTCCCCCATGATGGCAGGTGTCTCCCCCATGATGGCAGGTGTCTCCCCCATGATGGCAGGTATCTCCCCCATGATGGCATGATGGCAGGTGTCTCCCCCATGATGGCAGGTATCTCCCCCATGTTGGCAGGTGTCTCCCCCATGATGGCAGGTATCTCCCCCATGATGGCAGGTATCTCCCCCATAATGGCAGGTGTCTCCCCCATAATGGCAGGTATCTCCCCCATGTTGGCAGGTGTCTCCCCCATGATGGCAGGTATCTCCCCCATGATGGCAGGTATCTCCCCCATAATGGCAGGTGTCTCCCCCATGATGGCAGGTGTCTCCCCCATGATGGCAGGTGTCTCCCCCATGTTGGCAGGTGTCTCCCCCATGATGGCAGGTATCTCCCCCATGATGGCAGGTATCTCCCCCATAATGGCAGGTGTCTCCCCCATGATGGCAGGTGTCTCCCCCATGATGGCAGGTATCTTCCCCTAGAGTCCCCTTGCAGTCCAGCCACAGACCAAACTCATATCCTGTGCTCTATGTACTTGTAACCTGTTTTAATTTAACCTGGTTTAATTCCAAATAACCCTCCAAGAGAGCTCCTATTATCGCCCTTCTTCAAAGGAAACTGAGACGAAGTAACATACCTAAGGCATCAGGGGTCATTAAGTGCTGGTCTGAAAAGCTTTTGTTCGCTCTCTGTTCTCAAGTTTTGGTGTGTGACGAAAATGCAGATTCCAGGGCCAGGAACCTGTTTCTTATATGCCCCCATCTGGAAGCCACTAAGATGAACTTCTGCGTTCTCCAAATCTCAGAGGCTTTATTGACCTGACTTCATGTTCCCAGAATCCCTTGGTGTGGGAAGATGGGAATCTTTTATCTTTGTTCTGAACATCATAGAAACAAGGGTTCTTCCTGGCTCACAATGTGGTTACATCCTGATAACTCTCCGTGAGGGAAAAATACACAGACTCTGCCCAACACCCAGGAGCACACAGGGTGACCACCCTTGGGCTTCAGGGCTGATACATAGCTTCAGTGGTCCCAGGAGATTTCGAACTCTGAGCACAGCTTCTACTGACAACTCGCTCCTGAGCAGCATTGTCGAGTGGGCAATCCCCAGTTGTAGCTGCCTCAGCCAGGGCTTTGTGAGCCAGAGCCTGCTTCTGGGGTGAAGGTTCCTGGTCTCTGTGGGACAGAGACTGCCTGAGACCGGAAGAAGTCAGGCCTCCAGAAGGGCATTCAGGCAGGAGGGGCTTGCTAGCTCCCAGCTGGCCACTGGGGAGGGGAGCATGCTGAGACCGCCACTCTGCCCCCACTCAGGTGTCCTCCGTGGAGTTAGAAGCCACTCACAAACACTACCTCACGCTGCTGTCCTACGTGGGCTGTGTCATCTCTGCTCTGGCTTGTGTCTTCACCATCGCTGCCTACCTCTGTTCCAGGTAGGCCGGGGGAAGTAGGGTGGATCCACTCCAGCCCTGTAGGGTAGGATCCCCTACCGTGCAGGTTTGCTTCATCCAAAATATGTGCTTTGTTGGGGAGTCGTGGGGGTGCTGTCTGCTGGCCACCTCGCTCCGTGGCTGTTGGACACCAACAGCATCACTACGGCGTTAGCGCCGAGGACCTTGCGCAATCAGAACCCAAACTGCAAGGTATTCAACGGTGATGGCGTTGGGGCTGGGTGACCTTGCATGGAGTAATGCCACACACTGCTCAGGGAGGGCGGCAGACTTTGAGGCCTCACAGTGAGGGAGTGGCAGAGGTTATCCATGTGTCAGTGTGTGATGAAGCCTGCATTGAGATCAGTTAGGCCCTGGGCCTGCTTGGCTGGAGGAGAGACCCTCTTGGCCAGAGGAGACACCAAGCATGCCTTCAGTTGTCCTGAGGCGGGAGGAGGGGTAGAGCTGGGCACAGGTGTGTCATAAGCAGGTGCACTGTGACCAGGTATGTCTGCCGCTGCACCCCAAGGCTAGGCAGGCACTTCTGAGGACAGACTGATTAGCTTGGTGGAGGCGGAGGTGGGCAGAGCACTGAGCCCAGGGGCAGGGGCAGGGGGACCAGTAGGAAACGCATGCTTCCTACACCAGACGCTTTACCAGACCCATCCTCCCTGTGCAGAGGAGAAGGCAGTCTGCAGTGAACTGGAACTAGCCCAGGGCAGAACAGGATAGAAGTCAAAGATGGTTGTGGTGGGGGCCATGCCTTCTGCTGCTTTAGGGTACAAGACACACTGTGCTGTTGAGCAGGTGCCCATACCTACTTTTAGCCACATGGGCACACAGCTATGGAATAGACATGGAAGGCTTCCTGGAGGAGGCCGACAAGGAAGAGGAAAAAAGAGAAAGGAGAACAGAACAGGGCCATGCCCCTGTCCCTGCACTGGCCCACCGACGCACTCTCCCTGTAGGAGGAAGTCACGTGACTACACCATCAAAGTGCACATGAACCTGCTGCTGGCTGTCTTCCTGCTGGATGTGAGCTTCCTGCTCAGCGAGCCCGTGGCGCTGGCGGGCTCCGAGGCAGCCTGTCGCACCAGTGCCATCTTCCTGCACTTCTCCCTGCTTGCCTGTCTCACCTGGATGGGCCTCGAGGGCTACAATCTCTACCGCCTTGTGGTGGAGGTCTTCGGCACCTATGTCCCTGGCTACCTGCTCAAGCTGAGCATCGTGGGCTGGGGTAAGTGGGGGGGTGGAGGGGACTCCAGAGCCCACTGGGTCATCCGCTGCCCACTGGGCTTCTGGCCAAGCACAGACAGTTCTCTCCCATCTGGTCTGGGCGCAGTTAGGCTGTCAGTGACTCCGCCCACAGAGCCCTGCAAACCCACATGCTAGTCTATGGCTTTGGCATTTGTACTTGACTGGTGACCTTTGACCTCCCCACACTCCTGACCACCACTTGCCTGCTCTTCCTGTTCCCTCTCATTCACCTTCTGCCCAGGATTCACAAAACACAAAACCCTAGCTGGCTGTGGCGGCCTTGACTCTGGGGAGGGGGCCCCCAAGGATCTTTCCGTTTCCACTTAACAGTGAGTCAAGGCCAGGGCAGGCGTCCTCTCTGCCGTGTCTTCCTGCTGTCTTCCTACCGTCCACCCCTACCCCACCATCACCTCTCCTTCCCCGTGTGACCGTGACTCAACAGAACACAGGCTTTTTTTACTGGAGACCCTGGAAGGGGGCAGGGCAAAGTTGAAGGAGAGCCTGCCCATTACGGAAACTGGAGAGCGCCTACTTGGTCCCCGTGGGTGAAGGGAACGGGCTCAGAGGGTGGAGCTGGAGCTTCTGTTTGCTGCCCGCAGGTTTTCCTGTCTTCCTGGTCACGCTGGTGGCGCTGGTCGATGTGAATAACTACGGCCCCATCATCCTGGCTGTGCGCCGGACTCCAGAGCGTGTCATCTACCCTTCCATGTGAGTGGCGCTGGCAGGGGCATAGGTGTGGGCATCGAAAGAGGGGCAGGGACGGCAGCCTCGGCTGGCTGTGGGCCTGGTGGTGGACAGAACCCAGGGCCAAGGGCTGCAGGGACCAGAGAGGCCACGTCTGCCCCTCAGCAGTCTGGCGCCACTGCTCAGAGCCTGGCCCTTCTGTGAGCTTCAGGGGAGAGGTGTAGAGCTGCAGGGTCTCCTGTCAGGCTTCCTAGCCACATCTACTGGTTCCCAGGCAGATGGAGGCCTGTGACCTAGAGGACATGGCGACCCGCTCCTGGCCACATGGTGGTTAGCACGTGGCTCAGCTGGTGTGGAACTGGGGTCAGGATGAGCCCTTCTTTACCCTCCCCAGCTGACATCCTGAAACTAGACGTAAAGCCAGGGCTCTCGAGTACCAGGCCTGGGAGAGATGCTTTTCACTGACTCCATGTTGATGACATTTGCCCTCCTGAACCAGGCCTGGTGGATTTGCCTCAGCCTTGTACTGTCAATAACATGAGTTCTTAGCCGGGAGGTGGTGGCACACGCCTTTAATCTCAGCACTCGGGAAGCAGAGGCAGGCAGATCTCTGTGAGTTCAAGGCCAACCTGGTCTACAGAGTGGTGAGTTCCAGGACATCCAGAGTTACAACAGAGAAACCCTGTCTTGAAAAAACATACAAACAAACAAAACATGGTTTCCTTAACACCTTCCTTTAAGTTATCTGACCGGGTAACAAATGACACCAGAGATGGCTCAGTGGTTAGAGTGTATTTTGCTCTTGCAGGTGACCTGAGTTTGGTTCCCAGTACGCACATCAGGCTGCCCACATCCACCGGTAACTCCAAATCACCTGATGCCTCTGATCTCTGTGGCCACCGTACGCACGTATCCACACGCAAACACATTTGCATAGTTAAAAGCAATAAAAATTAGCATTTTTTAAAACTAAATTAATCTTTAAAATGACACCAAGACTATCAACAGCCAGCGGTCCCAGTACCTAGCCCAGCGTCCTGCAGGGAGCTGCTGCTCCCGCTCCTGAGCTGAGCCTCTCTCCCACTGTCGCCCAGGTGCTGGATCCGGGACTCCCTGGTTAGCTATGTCACTAACCTGGGCCTCTTCAGCCTGGTTTTCCTGTTCAACATGGCCATGCTGTGCACCATGGTGGTGCAGATCCTGCGGCTCCGCCCACACAGCCAGAAGTGGCCCCACGTGCTGACTCTGCTGGGCCTCAGCCTGGTCCTTGGCCTTCCCTGGGCTTTGGTGTTCTTTTCTTTTGCTTCTGGTACCTTCCAGCTGGTCATCCTCTACCTCTTCAGCATCATAACATCCTTCCAAGGTAGGCATGGAGAAGGCCCTGCCCCTACCTGGAAGCTCCTGCCCCTCTAGCTGGTGGGCTGGCCACATGTGGAGCATAGGGAAGAGATGTCCGGGGAACCCAAAGGCTCCCTTCTCTGGGCCTCAGTTGTCTCATTCCAAAACACGCGGGACAAGCCTTTATCGAGCACTTACTATGTGCAGGCATTGTGCTAAGCCCCAACCCACTCAGGTCTCATAGGGGAGACGGTGTGATCAAGAAAGCGTGCAGCCACCCAAGGAGACTCAGACAGTAGGACAGTTGTCATCGGCGATGACAAGGGTGGCACCTGGGCTGGAGCGCACAGTGTGGCCTTGGGCCAGCGGTGTCAGAATCACAGGGGGCTTGTTGGAAAGGCAAACTGCGGCCCACTCAGACTCACTGGTCCTTTCTGCATCTTAACCAACATGCTCAGGGCGTCTTGCCTGAGGGTCAGGGAACACCCCCCACCTCGCGCCCAGTATAGAAGCAGCAGGTCGAGGAGAGGTAAATGCAAAGGCCCTGTGGTTAGAACAGGTGTTGGGGGGCGGGGAGCGGACTGTAGCTGGAGGGCAGCCAGGGAGGGCTGGAGGCAGGATCCCGGAGGCCCCAGCTTGAGACCAGTGGGGTCCGCAGCCCATCACCCCGTGCCTCCCATGCTCAGACACAACGGCCATTACACCTCTGCACTTGGCTGTGCTGACTAGGGCAGGGGCCACGCGGCCACGTCAGAGTCAACGGAGTCACCGTGGTGTGGAATGGGGTGAGGGGATTTGTTCCCAAATCTGGTTGTTAGGCATTTCCCTCTTGTCCCCTGTGAGGTAAGGATGGGAGTCCTAGACTTCTAAGTAAGGCTGACACGCTGAAATCAGTGCACTGAATCATTCCACGGGGCCCCAGGGCCCTTGGAGCAGAGGGTCTGAGAGAGGGGAATGGGGCCAAACGGGGTCTTACCACCTGATGACCCGCGTGCCTCGCTGCCCGTAGGCTTCCTCATCTTCCTGTGGTACTGGTCCATGCGGTTCCAGGCCCGAGGCGGAAACTCCCCTCTGAAGAGCAACTCGGACAGCGCCAAGCTCCCCATCACCTCGGGCAGCACCTCTTCCAGCCGCATCTAGACCGCCGCCCCGCCCTCCCCCGTGGGAGGGCACAAGCATGGCGTCTGCTCACGCTGTCTGTGGCCCGGTGCTGTGCCCAGCCTCTGTTGGTTAGTGGCATACTAGAGAAGGCCCTGGTCCTTGGAGGGATGGGGCTGTTGCTATGGTAGGTAGACACCTAGCTGGCCTTGGGGACTACTGAGCTCCCAGATCTGGTCCCCAAAGGGTTCAGAAGCGCACTGCCGGCTGTGGGGCTCCTCGCGGCTGTTCGTCTGGAGCCGAGGCCTTTTCCTTCTCTGGGCCTCTGGGCTGCTGGGTATTAAGACTTGCAGGCCCCAGCTAGGGTCAGGGTTAGACCTAGGAGACTGACACAGCCTGAGCTCTTGCCCCCACCCACGGCATGGCTGCCTTGGCTCTTGCCTCTGCCTCTGTCTCTGTGATCGCCAAGCAGCTCTCTGCCATCTCTGACTTTTGATCCCGAGGGTGACACTGAGGGTAAACGGGCTGGGAGAGGCTTTGGAGCCAGAACCCCTCGGGAGGTGAGCACCTCCCCCCACCTGCCCGTCATCCCCCCCTTCCTTCCCCATTCCCCTCCTCCTCTGTGGTCCCCACGTGCAGCCCAGGGTCCCGGTCTGAAACTGTGATTTGAGGCAGCAGTTCCCAGGAGCTTTCTGGCTCCTGCTATAAACTCTTGTCTGCTGTGTGGACCTCCGCCTCTCCCGACCTCTGGCTCAGGGCGGGTTCCTGGTCTAGGCCAGGGCAAGGTGTCTGAGCCTCTCTCCAAGTTGCCTCACACCCCAGCGGTGCATCTGCCTCTCCCGAAGCCTCCCCCTAACAAGAACTGTGGGATACAGAGCTTTTTATCAGCCCAACATTCTGAACACCAGGACAGCCCTCTCCGGTGTCACTGGCCAGGCTCGGAGTTCTCCCGAGGGGTGATCTTCAGATCACTGCAGATGGCTCTGAGGACACTGGGCTGCCTATCCTGGTGAATTCTCTCCCACTAACACACTCCGGTCAGACGCCAGCTTGTGCCAGGTGGTGAGAACACAGATGACCTGACCTGGCAGTGACCCCTGAAAGCTCTCACAATGTCTTAGAGCTTCAGGCACGGGGCTGGAGAACCACTGTTCCTGGCTGGGAACCCAGGAGGACTTCCTGCAAGAGGCAGCATTTCATCTTGACTTCAGCCTTCAAGTTGGGGGAATGCTCTTTTTAAATACCGATTTGTTTGTCTTTTGATATTCAAGTTCTTCGTAGAGAGTTTAGAAACTGTAGGAGATTTTTGAGAAGAAAAAAATAAAAATAAAAATTAGCTGTTATCTGACGCTATGGCAAAGCAACAAGGTCTGGAGAGTTTCCATCTCGACTTTTTCCTTTTTTAACTTTTATTACAAGCATTGCTGATTCAGATGTCTCGGGGTCAATCAGGAAAGGGCGAAGAGGAGAGGGCGGCGTGGGATCCTCTCTCAGTCAGGCAAACAGAATTGGCTAGCTGGTGTGTGTTTCGGGGTGGTGCTAGGCAGAGGCGTGTCTGCAGTGAACTGGAAATCGTGGCCATCGGCCGCAGCTGGACATGCCGGAGAAGCCACATCGTTCGCCTTTCGCGAGGAAGACACACCGGGACATAAAAGCTCATTGATTTTATAATTTTGCACATGAAAAACGTTCCCTAGCCAAAGAGGTCACCCGTGGAGAGCTGAGTTCACACTCTGACTGGTACGCGTGGTGCGTGGACCAGTCTGGAGCGGGTGGGCTGCAAAAGTGGTCAGTTTGTCTCCCAACCCTGCCTTCTAGCCCACTCAAAGCCCTTCTCCCCGTCACGGGACACAGGTTAGACATGGCTCGGGTGTCTGTCCCTCTTAGGTTATGTGTGATCGTCCCCATCCGTGTTGTACAAAGAGATATAAAAGCAGAGTGTGTTGCAGAGCGGTGGTGGCCCACACCTTTAATCCCAGCGCTCGGGAGGCAGAGGCAGGTGGATCTCTGAGTTCGAGGCCAGCCTGGTCTACAGAGTGAGTTCCAGGACAGCCAGAGTTACAACAGAGAAACCCTGCCTCGAAAAAAAAAAAAAAAAAGCAGGGTATGATATTACCTGCAATCCCAGTGCTTGAGATGCTGAGGCAGGAGGATTGAGAGTTCAAGACCAACTGGGCTATATAGTGAGACTCTGGAAGAGAGTTAATTCCTCTGCGTGTGAAGTCTGAGGTTAGCCCAGGTCCGTACTCACCTCTCTCACTGCTCCAGGGGAAGCTGGAGGAGACACGGCGAGTGGGAAGCTGCCTTGGCTGTTCTAGGTACACTGGCAGTTGCCACAGCATGGCAGGAATGTTTGGGGACCTCCAGGGACCTTAGCACGTGGGATCCCCTGATGCTGAGTCTCTCCAATCTTCCTCCCTCACTTTGGTGGCCTCTGCTTCTTCTCTGGAGTTATTTCGTTTGTCTGGTTGATTGGTTGATTTTTTTTTTTTCCAGAGAGGGTCTGGTCTCTCTGTGTAGCCCTGGCTGTTCTGGAACTCACTCTGTAGACTAGGCTGGCCTCAAACTCACAGAGATCCGCCTGCCTGCTCTCAGGTGTTGAGATTCAAGGTGTTTGCCATCATGTTGGGCTTACTTTGGAGTTCCTATGTCTGTACCCCAGCTTTTATGTCCCAAGCCCCTCCCCCTGTCCTGCTGGTCACCCAGCAAGGACCCAATGCTTGCAGGCCTCTAGGTCTCTGTGAGAGGGTCTCTCTGAGCCCCATTGACTGACACCCTCTCCTGTCTTATAGGCAGACCCCCAAAAATCATCTCCTCCCTGGACCTCTGGTTTTGAGTCTGGCTTAGATAAGGGGATGGGGACCCTAATAGCTTTAGGGTCTCCTTTGGCCCTAGTGGCTCTGTCTAGGCTGAGGGTCTGTAGAATACATGCTTACTTTCCCACTAAGGCAAGGGGGCCTCTAAAGACGCCTTTCTGGTACAACCAGAGTAGCCAGGTGTGCTCGCTGGCCTGGCAGGGCTTGAGGCCTTGCTGACTAGCAGACACTGGGTTAAGCTGGGAATGGGGGGTGGTATCCCCGAAACGTGGAGGCCCCAGGGCTCTACAAGGAACCCCAGGCCAGTCCCCGGCCTCATGAGGTCTTTCTAGAAGCTCTGCAGAGCCTGGCTGTCCCGCCTCCCTAGCTGCGCTGCCTGGCCTCCTGGGAACACTGAACACCATGCCTCTGCCTGCAGATCAGCAGGCCTTTTCGTGTACCATGAGGCCAATGGAACCGGCCTGGGTTCTAGGGTGCTCCCAGCATTTCAGGCCCACCCTCTCACACAGCCTTGTCCTGAGAAGAAGGACAAAGATGAGAGGGAGCTGAGAGAGAGGCCACCTGCAGCCGGGGGAGGCTAGATGGAGGGTAGGCAGGCCCAGTGGCTCCAATCTTCCTGTCAGAGGAAGCACAAGGACACAGGAACTTCTGGGTTCTGACCTGGGACCCCAGGCTGGATGCCCTCCCCCCCCCACAGAACAAGTGACCCATCATCCCTTCCCACACCCCCTCAGGTCCAAAGGGCCCAGCAGGGGATCATGTGGAAGGAAGGGGGAGACAGAAGACAGCTACAGCTGGAAAGCTCCCCAGAAAGACCCCAGAGTAGCACAGCCCTAGCTTGGCCCTCACAGGGGTGCTAGCGACACGAGTATGCTATCCATCTGAGAGGCGTGGGCAACACCAAGGGCCTGGCCTTATCCCTGCCTTACTTAGGGTCGACAGAGTGGTAGGCAGGCTCTCTCCATCTTCCCCAAGCACATGTATGTGTGTTTGTCTGTATGCATGTGTGTATGTGTATTTGTGTATGTATATATGTTTGTATATGTGTTTGTGTATATGTGTGTATGTGTGTTTGTGTATATTGTGTTTGTGTGTATGTATGTTTGTATGTGTGTTTGTGTATATATGTGTGTGTATGTGTGTTTTGTATGTGTGTTTTGTGTGTACATGCATTCATTGTATATATGTATATGATTCCCCTTCTTCCTGCTTGGACCAGCAGTGACCAGCTTGGGGAGGGTGACCGTAACTTCACAGCACCAGTTACCATCACACACTAGTGCTGGTTATCTGATCACGCTCCTGTCCACATATCTCATCAGAGTCCTTCCCGTGCCTGTGACAGGGGCCAAGCAGCGGACAGCTCATGCAGGGTCACCAGGCCAGGCAGTGGCCACAACAGATATGTCAGGCTGGTCACCTCCCCCAGGCCCCAGCCACCTCCACAGGGCCACCCTCCTTTTCCTGATACTGGCCCATCATGGCCTTGAAAGGTTCATGACCTGCATTGACAACTCCCCTTTCCTCTCACGGCCCAGCAGGTTAGGCTAGCATCTGGCCTTCCATGCCTTCCACATCTTTGGCCTCATGGGTGTGCTGAGCTGGTTAACAGGTCTCATCAAATCCAGACACTGACAATCAGCTTGTGCTGTTGTTGACAGAGGCAGGAATGAGCCCCAGACACCCTTGCTAGAGCAAGGGGGCAGGTGTGCCTGACTCTGAGCCCCAGGGCTTCTCTGAGCAGAGGCACCAGTGGTGCTGGGCTCAACTGCACAGGGTCCGCTGGCAGGGGGGTACGAATTCAGCTCAGTCCCCTCTGCTGATAGTCCGGGGGCGTGGAGCACTGCCCAGTTCCCCACGTCTACCTTTCACAACCTCGCGGATGGCGCCATTGGGCAGGAAGAACAAGAAAGCGGCAACAGGAAACAGTGGCCACACGTCAGGCAGGAGGAAGGCCAGTTGGACAGAGCCAGGGACCAGATAGCCACACAGCCACGGTACTCTGCCGACCACTGATGGCAACTGCCCGGAGTCTGGGCCTCCTGTTCCTCCTGATACTGGCTTCAGGTGAGCAATCGTGGGTTCCTCTACCCCTCCTGCTAAGCCCAGGAGACCCTGTGCTGCAAAGGGCCCTGGAGAACGTTGGAGAAGTACCAGGGATTCAGGGAAAGCGAATCAGAGTGACTGCCTCATCGTCTCTCTTGGCCTTGTCCTGTTGGGTCAACCCTGTCCTGATAAATGCCATCACGCTGGGGCTCAGCCCCCTTGGTCACTCCACAGTGTGCTCTGAGTGGGGAGGGAAGAGAAGCGCCTGTCCATCCTGCCTGGAACCAGGACATGGTGGGCCAAACAAGCTGTTCAGCTGGCCTCTGGGCTCCTGGCAAAGGCACTGGGGCCTCTGGAAGCCGAGCCTGGAAGGGTGGGCATCATCTCTGTCCCCATGGAACCTCCAAACAGGCACAGCATCATCAGTGACAGGGGCCGGGACTCAGACCACTTCCGGTCACACACATTTCAGCCTAATACACCAACACAGGGTCCTGGTCCTGCCTCTGCCCCAGGACAGCCATCTACCACCTTACCTCTGTGGTCGATTCTGTCGCTCTCAGCTGCCAAGTGACGTGGGGTGTGGGGGGGGTGTGCTCCCGTCTCAGCGCCCTGCCCCTCCTCGCTTGCTCCAACTTTAGCAAGTAACCCTGATGTCCATCTCTCTGTATGTCTGCCACTTGAGGACATGTGACCGGCCACATGGATCTCTTGGTTCAAAAAAAAAAAAAGAATCTTCTCTCAGTTGTTGGGGAGTCAGTAAAGGGCAAAGTCAGTGTCTGGTTCCAAAGTGGACCAGGTGTGGCAACACATACCCACCCTTGGGAGGTAGAGGCAGAAGGATCAGGAGTCCGAGTTCTGCCTCAGCTACATGGTGAGTCTGAAGCCAGCCTGGGCTGTTTGAGATTCTGAACAGAAAAGTGGTTGCAAGTGGGCCAGGGGATGTCCTGCGGCAGAGCAGGCTGCCAGGCACCCCCGACAGGCCAACAAGGCTCCTCCCAGTGGTGATGTGGATCTAGTGGAGGGCAGGGATGCCCAGGACTGGGTGATGTCAGTCATGTGAATGGCACAGGGGTTGGCGGATTAGTACTAGACACTAGATTCTGTCCTTTGTGGTCCATGATGTAGCAACAGCAGGAAACCAGGCGGCTCTGTGGAGAGGTGGCTACAGACTGACAGTAAGAGAGACGGAACCTGTTATTGAGCACTGCTGTGCAAAGCCTTCATCTAGAGCAGCGGTTTTCAACCTTCCTGAGGCTGCGACCCTTTAACACAGTCCCTCATGTGGTGGTGATCCCCCCGACCATAAAGTTATTTTTGTTGCTACTTCATAACCGTAATTTTGCTACTGTTATGAATTGTAATATAAATATCTGATAGGCAGATGGTCTTAAGCAACCCCTGTGAAAGTGTCGTTGACGCTAAAGAGGTCGTGACCCACAGGCTGAGAACCTGCAGATCACACGTGCTCTGCTTTCCTGGAAGCACCCCACCAGCCCTGTGAGGGGGTGTGCCTCTTTCCCCTGGAAACTCAGGATTGCACTGCAGAGGGTGGAGCCTGCTGGGGATGACATGTGCAGCCACCGCCTCTGTTGGTCCACCGCCCATCCCCCACCTGCCCCACCTCCCTCTGCTTCCCCCTCCCCCTTAGGTGAGAAGACCCCTGAAAGTCCAAGGGATGTCTGCAGAATCAACAAGGACCACCAGTATGACACCTTCGACTTGAATGACACTGCTAAGTGCTTCTCCAAGTGCGGGCAGTCAGAGGACAGCTCCTGTGATGTGGGGAACTTGCAGAGGTGAGAGGAGAGGAGGCTGGAAGGAGTGGGAGGAGTGGGAGGGGTGGGAGAGGTAGGAGGAGTGGTCTTTTGGAAAGTTGAATGCCCCCAGAGCCTTAAAACATGCTGCTCCCTTCTTCACCCTTCCGTGTCCTCTCTGGTCCAGCCCCACACCAGCAACTAGAGTCCCCACTGACTAAGGGATGCAGAGATGAATCAGCCTACTTCTGCCTGGGGAGCAGTGGGGGGACAAGTATGGACTCACACAGTGATGACTCCGGAGTGTGGTCAGTCAGAGTGTGGGCGAGGCAGCAGCTTAGAAAGAGGCCAGTCTGCCGAGACCTTGTCCAGGAGGCAGCCTGCGATGGCTTTTTTGCTTGTTGGTCCACAAAGCTGTTTGAATTCTCCTTAGTGATTTCAAGGATCCTTTGTATGTTCTGCGTGTCTCTGAATGTACACACTGAGGATATTCTTTCCCTTCATGGATTTCCTGTTCACTTTTTCAGCATTGACTTTGACCACTACTAAAGTTTTTAATTTTAGTTAATGTTATTGATTGGATCTTTAGATTTGCTTTAAGTATTGTTAGTGTGTGTGTGTGTGTGTGTGTGTGTGTGTGTGTATGGTCTCTGTGTGTGTGTTTGTGATTTCTGTGTGTGTGTGTGTATGGTCTCTGTGTGTGTGTTTGTGATTTCTGTGTGTGTGTGTGTGTGTGTGTGTGGTGTCGAGGGGTGGGGACTAGCATGCCTCAGCACACGTATGGAGTTAGTTCTCAACTTCTGCTTTATACCGGTTCTGGGATTGTGACAAACACCTTTGCCCCCTGAGCCATCCCCCCAGCCCTACAGTCCCTTTAAAGAACTTCTATTCTAAACCAGAGAGGCATGGCTGTTGGGGTGTTGTTAATCTAGGAATTCAGGAGGTGGAGGCAGAAGGATCAAAGAGACCAAGGCCATCCCCAGATGAATTTGAGGCCAGCCTGAGCTACATGAGACCCTGTCACAGATAAAAAGAAACCAAAACAAAAAATAAAAATAATTGGTCCTACACCAAGATCACAAAAGTGCTCCTTTCTGGTTTCTTCAAAAGCTTTACTGCTTCCTTGCTCTAAGATCCCAGCAAGGAAAGAGCAGACTGACTGCTCAACTTCTGCGAGCTTCCTACTTGGCTGTCTGTCAGCCCCTGCTGTTTCAGCAGCCAGTGTCCAGAGGAAAAATGTCCTGTTTATTCAGGGCCATGAAGTCTCAGGTTTGTATCTCCCCACACCACACACACATCTTCAGAGACTTCCTGATACCCTGCCATAGCTCCGGAGCCTCTGTGCCTGTCTGTAGGCGGGGCCCCATCTCACGCCTACACCAGTCAGCACTGAGCCGCTCTCCCGCCCGCCCGGGTTTGTCTGGCCTGCTGACTTTACATAAAGGGAGCCAGACAATATTTGGGGATGGCTTCCTTCCGTAGCGTGCTCTAGCGTTTCGTCCCTGCTGTGGCCATGAAGGTGTGTTTCGTGACCAGCAGTGACCTCTATTCATCAGAAATTCCAACTGTCGGTAGAAAGAGCTTAGGAAGAATAGATGTCCCCGAGATAAGAGAGGCCACGGGTGCTGAGCCTGTGTTCATGGCTTTCTGCCTCAAGGTCGTGACTCTCCTAGGGGCCATGGGCAGCGTTCTACAGCCATCTCGGCATGGCCCTGCTTCTCTATGTGTTCTTAGGAGAACAGGCAGCTTTTCTGATTCAGAAGCAGAAGTCCAATGCCATGATTCCTAAAGAAGGTATGTTGAGACATCATATTTATACATATATGCATATGTGTATATATGTGTGTGTGTGTGTTATATTATTATTGTTGTTGTTGTTGTTTAAATGCACAGGTGCTGGAGCTGGAGAGGATGGCTCAGCAGTTAAGAGCACTTGCTGCACTTACAGATGACTCAGTTCAATCCCCCGCACCAGGTGGCTCACAAGCACCTGTAATCTAGTACTCTAGTTGCAGGGGATCCAACACCCTCTTCTGGTCTCTTCGGGCCTCTTCGGGCCCCTGTCTCGAATGTGATGCGTTTTACATATGACTACATACATCCTTCAACCCCCAACCTCAGAAAGCTATAAAACTTTTCATGTCTCACCAAAGGCCTCCGATGCTCGACCCCATTAACCTCCATCATGGTGCTAATCTTCCTGTGGTGGTTAATTTTCCTTAACATTTATCTTTAGATTTTTTTAAAAAGGTTTACTATCTTTCTATCTATCTATCTATCTATCTATCACTTTTGTTTTACGAGACAGTTTCCCTGTTGTAGCTCTGGCTGTCCTGGAACTCACTTTGTAGACCAGGCTGGCCTCAAACTCAAAGATCTACCTGCCTCTGCCTCCAGAGTGCTGGGATTAAAGGTATTTGTCACCACCATCTGGCTGGATTTATTTATTTTATCTTACATGTGTGAGTGTTTTGCCTGTGTATGTACATGTGCACCATGGACATGCAGTACCTGTGGAGGTGAGAAGAGGGCACCAGGTCCCTTAGAGCGGGAGTTAATGAATCGTTGTGAACCATCATGTGGTCTTCTGCAAGAGCAAGTGCTTTTAATCACCGAGCCATCTCTCCAGCCCTTGATGGTGAATGATTGTCAACTTAATTTCGTTGAGCAGCTAGGAGATTACAGAGCACACCTCTGACTGTGTCTGAGGTCATTTCCGGAGACAGATTGTGAGGACACATTCATGGATTCAAACCCTGAATAAACTGTTAATGGGCAGGAGAGTGGGACTGGGAAGGTGCGCCTAGTTGGAGGCGTCCTTCCAAAGGGTACCTCTAGGCCCTGGCCATTTCCTGTTGTGCTCTCTGATTCCCAGCAGCAATTAGGCAAGCAGCCGTTTCCATACACCCAATAAAGACGCTCAACCGTGGGCTGAGCCCTCCGAAGCCATGAGCCAAAATAAGTGTTTCCTCCTTTAAACTGTATCTCTCAGGCAACACATGATAACAGTGCCAGTGTGATCAATATTCTACAGTCCAGTGCTTTTTAACTTTACTGTTCTCAAGTGACACATGCATAGAATTCTGTGTCTGGATCAATTATCAATATGCCTGTGCAATTGATCTCTCTCTCTGCCTCTCTCTCTTTCTCTTTCTCTCTCTCCCTCTTTCTCTCTCTCTCTCCCTTCCTTCTTTCCTCCCTCCCTCTTTCTTTCTTTCTTTCTTTCTTTCTTTCTTTCTTTCTTTCTTTCTTTCTTTCTTTTTCTTTCTCTCTTTCTTTCCTCCCTCCACACTTAAGTTTGAGGTTGGCCTCAAACTTACTATGTAACCAAAGATAACCTTGCCCTTCTGATCACCTTGCCTCCACCTCCTAAGTCCTGGGATCTCAGGCACGCGCCACCATAGATTTTTGGTATCGTAATGTGGATGCAACTGATACACCACACACGCTGTTCCTTATAGAATTTAGTGTCAGAATGTCAATATGGTGCGTGAGCCCATCGCTGCAGTCGCTCCCTTCTGCTTGTCTGCAACCCACTGCTGCCCCTGCCCCACCACAGTCAGCCCCTGGCCAGCCTCCTCCTCTTCAGGGTCGTCTCTGGGCTTTTTGTATAAAGGGAGCTCTTCTGAGTTGACCTTCTTTCCTTTAGCACAGTGAGCCTCTCCATATTTTATGGTGCTTTAGTTCTGTTACCCCATGCAAATACATTACGTTTATATTTAGTTGCGCATTTGCCAATTGGTGGGCATTAGAGTTGGCGCCAGTTCTTGATTAGTCTGAATATTGTTCCCATGAACATTTTAATTCAAGTCTTTGAAGCCACATGTTGCCATTTGGTGGGAGATCTGCGCCTGGCAACGGAATATATACTGAATATATGCTGAGCTCCATAAAAGACCGTCAAAATGGTTCCCAAGGCGACTGTGCCGTTTGCTTCCTGTCAGCGGTGTGTGGAGGGCCCTCATGTGGTACTAGCCTCTCTAGGGGAGAGGGGCATCTCCCGAGGTTCGCATTGGCATTTCATCGTGAGCAACGAACCTCAACATCTTTACATGTTGGCCGTTTGGAGATTTTCTTTAGTAAGATGGCTACTTAAATTCCGTCTCTCTCTCTCTCTCTCTCTCTCTCTCTGTCTCTCTCTGTCTCTCTCTCTCCCTCCCTCCCTCCATATAGAGCATGGGGGTTGGGGGAGTCAGCCAAGTAGCTTGCCTGTTCTCTTGGGGAGCTGTCATCAAGTGTTATGGAAGTTTATTTTTAGTTGTGTTTAAAATAATTGTTTTTGTGCACTGTTGGAAAAAGGGGTGCATAGGCCTTGGCGTTTTGTATTGTCTGCAGCTGTTGGATTTCTGTGGGGGTTGTTTGATTGCTTGTGATCTGCACCTGAGGAGCGCGGAGTCAGTAAAAACACCTGAGCAGAGACGTTCAAGCTTCCACTGTCGAGTATGGTGCTGGATAGGACGGTGGTTCCCTCTGCTGAGGTCTGGCAGGGCTTTCATCTGTGAGATGCCTCCATGTCTCCTTGTTGGGCTGCCACAGCAACGGCTTAAGAACTACAACAGCTGCATGGGGCAGCTGTTGGGATTGAGCCTATAGAAAGGCTGGAGGAGGGGTGGAGAGGGGGAAACCGCCTCTGAACGAGGGACGCTCAATGTGTGGTGGGTGTAGTGGTGGATGCGGCGGCACACACCTGTAATCGCAGCCTCGGGAGCTGGAGGAAGGAGGGAGGGCTGTGATCTTGCAGCCGGCCTGGGCCTGCTCACAGAAGAGAGGAGGGTAGCACCAAGGCAACATAAAACAACGAGAATCCACCATATCTGAGAATCGCACTGGGGAATCTTCCTTATGACAGCGAATCGGGCTGTTTGCGAAGGCGAGGAAGGTCTTTAAGTACATAGGGGAGGAACACATATAAACATATATTCAGTTTACTATTCACCACTTCGTGTGGCAACGAAAATCTCATACGTCTACAGTTTCTTAATTCATTTGGCGCCGATAAAGGCCAACACTTCCCTGACTATTAAAAGTAAATCGAAAGCAGGATAATCTGTGCTGCTCAATGGATTTCAGCAGCCTCACCGCTCTGCTTCTGGACCGAAGGTTTTCTTATGCTGCTTCCACGCAAGAATGCTTGCATATATTTGCATGGTTTGCTTTTCTGTTCTATAATCTATTTCCTGTTGTCTCTACAGGGCCCTTTCTCCCTGATAACTATGGCTATTCAAAACCAGCGACGAGGGCTGGGGTGTAGCTTAGTGGTAGAGCACTTGCCTATCGTGCCTGAAATCCTGTGTTCTAGCCCCAACACAGAAAGAGAGAGAGAGATGGATATATCTCTATCCTCCTTACCTCCTATCACTACTTCGGCCTTCACCCATTCAGAGTTTCTTGGAAGGGCTAGTGTGGACAGAGGGTTGGGAAGATGGCTCAGTCAGTGAAGCGCTTGGCGGTGCACAAGCACGCGGACCTGAGTTCTGACCTCCAGGACCCCATGAGAAAACTGGGCAGGGGGCGTGCTGGAGAGATGGCTCAGCAGATAAAGTGTCTTGATACACGAGCTTGACAGCCTGACTTCAATTCCTAGAACCCCCATAATAGAACAAGAGCGCCAATCCCTGAAAGTTATCCTCTGACCCCCAGATGCAAACTGTGGCATGCAATGTCACTCCAAAAACAAACAAATAAAGGTAATTTTAGAAGATTCTGAGCAAGAGGCGAGCTGCACAGGACTGTGATCCCAGCACTAGGAAGGCAGCGGTTAGAAACCTGGGGTTGGTGAAGGAGCCTAAACAAGGGACAGTTCTAAGTTTCAGCACCACGGAGAGTGACACGGCCCTGGTCCCCTGTAGAATGCGTGACGGCAATCCTTGTGTTCTGTTTGTCTCTAAAACCATCTCTGCTCCCTGCTCCCATGCAGTCCGTACCCATGTGGCTTAATTTTCTTTTTTTTAAAAATGCACTTATTAGCCAGGCGGTGTTGGTACAAGCCTTTAATCCCAGTACTCGGGAGGCAGAGGCAGGCGGATCTCTGTGAGTTCGAGGCCAGCCTGGTCTACAGAGTGAGTTCCAGGACAGCCAGAGCTACAACAGAGAAACCCTGTCTTGGAAAAACAGAAAAGCGTTTACTTAAGCCAGGCATGGTGGCACATGCCTTTAATCTCGCACTCGGGTGGCAGAAGCAAGTGTATCTCTGTGAATTTAAGGCCGACCTGCTCTATGTAGTGAGTTCCAGTCCAACCACGGCTACATAATGAGACCTGTCTAAAAAGCTTTATTTAGTATCGTGCTTATGATGTAGGCAGGGTCACAAGCGTCGCTGCACACGTGTGGAGGTCAGGGGACAACTTTGTCCAGTCAGTTCTCTCTTTCCACCTTCGCGTGGGTTCCAGGAGTCAAACCCGGGCCATCGGCCTTGCTCAAACATGTGTCTTTGCCCACTGGGGCATCTTGCTGGTCTGCGGCTCGGTTTGCAAACTCTCTAGCATTTTCGAGTATTCTAGAGTGTCTGGTACACAAGTAGCACTCAATAAATGTGCTTCCAGAGATTTACTCAAGACGTGCAAAGCCAAAAGCGTATGAGATGTTCCACATCACTGGTCACTAAGAGGATGCAAATTAGAGACACCACAAGACACCTCTTTGTAGCTATAAGGATGACTACAATTAAAAACCAATACAAAACAAAACCATTGTGTGGGCAAGGCTGTGGAGCTACTGGGACTTCCATGCACTGCAGGTGTGGTAACTGTCCAAGAAGCTAAATAGAGAGCCTACCATATGGCCCAACAACTGCACTCCTGTGTCTATGCCAAAAGAATTTAAAATCAGTCTTCCATGAGAGCTCAGACGTGAATTTTCACAGCAACCCTATTCACAATAGCTTCAAGGTAGGTGGGCGCTCTAGCTTGCGTTCTGTTACTGTGACTGAAAAAACTCCACAGCCCAGAGCAACTTACAGGAAGAAAGGGCTTGTTTGGCTTCCACATCCACATCCCAGTCCATCATCAATGAGGGGAGGCAGGAACTGAATCAGAGAGAATTTGGAAGGATGCTCCTTACTTACTGCTTTGCTTTCTTATACAACCCAGGGTCACCTGCCCAAAGGTGGTACCACCCATAGGAGACTGGACCTACATCAATCATTGATCAAGAAAATGCCTCACAGACACACCCATAGGACCCACAGCACAGTGGGAAAAATATTCAAATGCCCATCAGTGGGTGAGGCCCAGGCTGTATGCCCATCAGAGGACGGGTGCAAAGATCCATAGGTTCACCAATGGTGGGATTCAAAGATCCATATGTGCTCATCAGTGGAGGAATGCATCCATATGGCCATCAGTGGACACATGAACAGGGCTATATGCCCATCAGAGGATGGGTGCGTTTCGCTCAGAAGGACTGAAATCGCAATGCAGGCTTCAGCGATGAGTGGAAAACAATGTGCTAAGTGTAAGAAGCCAGACTCAGAGGGCCACACAGTATGCACTTCAATGTGCTGAAAACTCAAAAGAGGCAGAGTGTGGGCTGGCTGTGGCTAGGTTGGTCAAATGCTCATCTAGCAATCACAAAGCCCAACACTGTAGAATGGGTGTCCTTAACGCACACCTGTAATCGCTGCACCTAGAAGAGGAGGCCAGAGGATCAGGAGTCCAGGTTACCTTGGCTGCATAGCTATTTAACGACCATAGGCTACGTGAGACCTTGTCTAAAGAAGAAGAGGCAGGGCTACAGAGGCACACAGCAAATTAGATTAGTGGTTTCCAGGGGCTGGCGAAGGGGAAGGGTAACTGCTTAGTGAGCGTGGGGTTTCTTTCTGTGGCGATGGAGCCGTTCTGAAGTAGCAGTAGTGATGGCTTCCGAGCACTGTGAATGTGCTCGATACCACTGAATACTGCGTGCTACTAGGATTGACGTATGGATTATATCTGATACATACTTCACTATTTTAAAGATAAGCATGGGCTGGAGAGATGGCTTAGCACTTATGAGCACCTGCTGCTCTTGCAGAGGACCGAGGTTTAGCTCCCAGTACCTAGGAGTGGCTCACAACCATCCCTAACACCAGCGACAGGAAATCTGATATCCTTCTCTAAACCCCAAGGGCACCAGGCATGCATGTGGTGCACACAGGCAAAACACTCATACACACAAAATAGTGAAGGCAAACATTAAGATACCCGGAGGGATCCTCAGACGGACTCCTTCAGGGCCAGTTCCCAAGTCACTCCTCTTCCTCACATTGTAACCCCACACTCTGATATTCTGGGTTAACTATCATTGCAAGAGCCAGGTGAGTGGATGGCTCAGCCTGCAAGCTCCGCGTCCCCAAACCCTTGCCCCTTGCAGATACTGGCTGAACTACGAGACCTACCTGTTGGAGAATCCCGCGGAGACTGTGGACATGCCTTTCGTTAAGGCTTTGATCCAGAACATCAGCACTGTCGTCTCAGAAGACCTGCTGTTCTCTCTGATGCCCTCCCAGGTGAAGAGCTTCCTGTTGGCTGGCTCAGGCCTCTGCTGGTGCCCATCAAAGCTGATCCCTCTGAAGTCCTATTCGCCATAGCTCTGTCACTCATTAACAGGGCCAGAGAGATAACCAGACGAGTGGAGCCTGGTGGTGGATTAGCCAGGGTTCTGGGGGATCACTGATCTGGCCTTCCTACCACTGCCCCTGGGGAAATCTCCTTTCTCTTGGAGTCCCCGGGGTGCTCATCTGGAAGATGAGTCTCTAGCTCCTCCAAGCCTAAAGTGTCCACTGACCTCTCTGCCAGAGCACATATCTGAAGTCAGGGGAAGGGTGTGCTTGGCCTAGGAGATTGAGTGGGAGAACTCTACATTCACGCTGGTCCAGGATCAAACCCCATCGCTGTCTTAACCAGCCACTGTCATTGTGGGCACATTACTTCCTTGACCCTCAGTTTCCCCATCTGTAAATGATGAGAGTATCAGAAGCCAGGCAGAATGACTTGACTTCTTCTCCCAGTACTCAGAAGGCAGAAGCAGGAGGATTGCTCCTAAGCTCCAGGCCAGCACAAGTACATAGCTAGCTTCTGTCTTAAAACAAAACAAGACAAAACAAAAAGCCATAAACATATTAGAAAGAGCATCTGAGTTAATATCCAAGGAATTCTCAGTCCAGTGATGGCTCAGCAAGTCCCCAGCCTCCCTGCAGGGAAGAGGTTGAGGGCAGAGGTCCAGGCAGCTAGGTGAATTGCTTATCACTCAACTTCCTCAGCCTTTTATGATGCTGTGCCCTCTGGGTAGGGTATGCACTGGCCCAAGACGCCACTCACATGTCTTTTTGACAAAATCTGGACTAGGAAGGTGAAACCAGGCTTCAGCTCCTAATGTCCTCTCCCCTGAGCATGGATCCTTCCGAAGCAGGGAGCTAGTGGGTACAGGATGAAGCTCTGGGGTTCCCAGGAGATCAGAGACTAGACCAAGTGTACCTGGTGGTTTCTGTGGTTTGTTCTAACATTCTGTCTGTGCTTGCTTTCTAAAACACTTCGCTGCTGGGCAGGAAGGACCTCACGCCCAAGGTGAACATGGATTGCTTTTCTCCACACTGCTTTCCTCTCACTTCCCAGGACACCCATCACTGGCTGTCCCTCCCCTTAAAAGCAGAGCATGGCTTCACCAACACAGACATGCTCAGCTGGTCCCTGCGATGGGGAAACTCAGACCCCACTGCTGATGCCTGTTCAAGGGCCCAGCCCATGAGGAGCAGAGCCTGCCCCTCAGAACTAAAAGTCCCCAGGGGAGGAGGCCATGTTGCAGTTTTCCTCCCAACTGGGGTGGTACTAGCACCTGAGTTGGGCCTGGAATCCTTGGGGTAAGGTGGGAGCTGTTGGATCCATGGTTACAGATCCCGAAGCAGGTGATGCAGGGAGAAGCCCAGCCTGCTGACAGAGTCCGACTTCCCAAGAGCCTGTTCAGAGCCCTGCCTAGCAACAGGTCTGCAGTCCGGTTGGCCATAACTATTCTGAACATCGGTACAGGGGATATCTTCAAGGTAAGAGCCCTGCTGTGAGCCCAGGAAACTGCAGTGTTAAATGCTCAGAGGGCCAGGGTCCCTGAGATTGTCTATAATGCAACCAGATCATCCAAGAGCCATTTCTACAGTCCATAGACTGAAGACTATTCAGATATCCTGACACCAGCATCTGCTGACTGTGTATGAAGTCTGAGTGTGCTCATGTATGCGTGTGTGTCCTTGCACATGCATAAACACACATGCCATTTTAAATCCCTGAGTACACATAACCAGGTGTGCTCAGACGTGACTGTGTCTACATGGGCAAATGTGCTCTCCCTTGCCAGTGCATGCCAGGTGTGCACTCCTGAATGCATCCGTCCACTTAAGATTAGACATGCACCCGAGATCTGGGTACATTCCTCCACCTGGAGGCATTCACAGGCAATCACCTCATTCTCTGGCTGATCTCAAACTCAGAGATGTCAAGGGTTGGCTTTTTAGCAAGGTGTGTGGAGCCTAGAGCCCAGTCCAGCCTGGCCTAGCCCAAGCATGTTATAGCGAGTAGCGGGAAGAAGGGTGCCCGTGGGCCCTAGGCACTGGTCTGATGGTCTCAGACTTTAACACCAAGCAAGGGCTTGTGCTGGAGTTCCCAGAACCCCTAGGCAGGGCAGGTAAGGTCAGCCCATCCTACAGCCTAGCTTGTTGCCCATCCCCTCCCAGGGCCCCAAGCTTCTCCAGGACAATGGCGGCAGAGTGTTGAACAACCGCATGGTGGGCCTGAGCGTGGGCCAGATGCATGCCACTGGGCTGCTGGAGCCTGTGGAGATCACCTTCTCTCACCAACATCAACCACCTGTGAGTCTCCTACCCAGGCTTGGTAGTCACCATGGGACACACATCTCGTGAGCTCTGAGAAGCCATGCACGGGACCCTTGTGCCCCTTACCCTTCTACATGCAACCAGGAGAAACCATCTGGGTCATGCAGGGTTATGCCCTGCACATGTGAACACACATGCTCCCGCACGCTCCCAATGCCATGTTTGTAAACGTGTGGGGACCTGGAGAACCTCTCTGTGTACATGCTTTCCATGCCCGCCAGGCAATGATCCTGAAGGTCTGCAGGCACAGACACGCAGCCCCTCTTGTACTGTGTTTGTAGTGACTCCCACATGCACAATGATCCAGGAGCATCACCTGGTGCGGTCAGTTTTCCCATGTAAGCTACAGAGGGCTTCCCTCTTAAGGCACACGCAGACCCCTGGGAATGCCCTGTCTTGTCTTCTTTCAGCCCTGAAAGGCCACATGCTGTGTTTTCTAGTTCCGTGAATCACTCATGCTTTGTGCTGGCCAGTCTGAATTGAGTGGGCTAGCTGCCCCTTGTGTCTGTCCCATGGGAGCGCCCTGTCTTGTCTTCTTTCTCCCTTTCCTCTCTCTCCTGACTTGTACTCTCTGGTTTCAGGATGTGATCCTCACCTGTGTATTCTGGGATGTGGCTAAAGGTAGGTCTGGAAGACCTTTCTGGAATGAGAAAAGAGAAAGCTACCAGCTTCCATGGGGCTAAGGGTGAGGGTGGGGGCAGGCCCTTCCTTCTCTCCCTCCTTCCATCCCTCCCTCCTTCCCTCCGCCTCCTCTGCCTTTACCACAGGAGATTGGGATTCCCACGGCTGCTCCACAGAGCTCGGGCATGAGAGGACTGTCTGTCGCTGCGACCACTTGACCTTTTTCACCTTGCTGCTGGTAACAGCCCATGCCATACCCATCCCAGTGGTCCAGCCTCTGACCCTGGGAGAGGCTGCCTGGCTGGCTGGGGTTTGGGAGATGTGTGGGCCTGGCCTCTCAGTGATGGGGTCCGGACTCGGGGTCATCTACAGAGGCCGATCTTGGACCAGGCCACGGCACAGACTCTCACTCGCATCTCCCAGGCAGGCTGTGGAGTCTCCATGATCTTCCTGGCCTTCACCATGGTTCTCTATGTTGCCCTCAGGTGAGTGATTCCCCCACCCTCCTTTTCTCCTGCCCTCAGGGAGGTACAGAAGAGGGATGAAGTTTTGTCCTGTGGCCTCTCTGGTCTTTAGTCTGCTCATTGACAAGGCAGGACTAGGGGTCGAAACAGAAAGTGGCAGAAACTCAATTCAGACTGGCCAGCACAAAGCATGAATGATTCACGGAACTAGAAAACTCACAGTGTACAGCCTTCAGCAGGCCTAGAACTAGGGGCCCCAGCCAAGGCATCAGGGTTTGGTCTCTATCTTTCACAGTTGTGTTCTCTCCCTTGTCAGGATGCCAATTTCACCCTTTTGCCTTGAGAACTGCAGGCTCAGGTCCCAAGCTCATTAGACAGTCAAGCAAAAGTGAAGCTCCAAAATGAGGTCTTTAAAAAAAAAAAAGAAAGAAAAAGAAAAAAAAAAAGAAAAACCAACATTTTGAAATAACTATAGACTAACTGGAAATTGCAAAAATAGCACAGACAGTCTGTGGTTTCTTCCCAGAACTTTCTCCAAGATCATGTCGAATGTAACTGTAGAGTGGCATCAAAGCCAGGAGGTTGGCAGTAGCCGAGCATGGCTAAGTAGTCTCAAGACCCCTTCAGTTCTACTGCTTTAGACTCTCTCTCTCTCTCCCTCTCTCTCTCTCTGTGTATGTGTGTGTCCACATCCATACAAGATCGAGGATGTGAATGCAAGGCCCTGTCTAAATGAAACATGGATAAGTGTATTCCTATTTGCAACCAATGGTTGATTACCAGGCACATGGTCCTTGTAGGCACAAGACCCTAAGCATCACACTCCAGGGATGCTGGGTGTTCTGTGTGTGCATGTTTATCTCATGAATACCCAGTTGTTTTAGGGTCTGACTTTGACATAGGCCAACAGCTGATTGAATCAGTATAGTCACAGGATAGAACACACAGGCTGGCCAAGACATTTGGCTACTCTTGGATTCAAATGAGAAGGAACTAGCCACCCCCTCCCCAGTTCTGGGTGGCTGAGGGTGGGAAAGGGTGCCCCTTCAGGAACAAGTGAACGTCTCCAAGGAGGAACAGGCACAGGACAGACAGAAGGACAGATAGCACTCACACCTGGCTCTCCTGAGCCAGGCTCTGCCCAAGAATCCCTCATTACCTGATGACTTGAAGGAGCCTGTGGGATCAGCCTGTCCCAGCCTTCCCTATCCCCAGCTCCTGGAGCCCACCTGGAGCATCCCTGGGGCTCCCCATCTTTCTAGGCCAGGAGTCCCTACTGTCTTTCTCTATGCCTCTGTGTCTTACACACCAGGCAGCCCCTGTGAGCTGCACCCATACCACCCTTCTCCTCTCCCACCCATCAGAGTACTGGCATAGGACACAGTCCCCATCCTCAATGAGCTGAGTGTGCCTTTGCAGCTAGCTATGTCACTGGATCCCTGCACAGAGCCTGGAGTGCTAGAAGAAACTCACCAGCTCCCAGTATCGGAGCCTGGTGAGGCTGCTTACCTCCACTCCAGAAAATTCTGGGCTCTGTCTCCTGGGCGAGAGTCCTTCCAGACTTCATTTTCTAGGGATTCAGAGTGGAGGGAAGTCCCACAGAGAAGCAGAAGGCATTGGGTAGAGAATCTAGGACACTGAGCAAGTCTCTTGGTCTCTCTGAGTTCCATTTTGGCCTCATCCATCAGCCCATATACACATCCAAGGCCCAAGCATGGGTGAACCCCCTGTGGCAAGAGATGGCAGAGAATTCCACTGTGCTGCTGGGGAAACCTGCATGGTCAAGCCTGGGAGACATGAGAAAGCAAAATCCCTCAGGGTCACAAGTTGTACAGTTTGGCCTCGTTGTCTGTCGAAGGGGTGAGGTTGTCAGAAGCCAGCACCCACTGAGTCCCAAGAGCCATGAAAGGGCTCATGGATTTGAGCCTGAGTGTTCACACACTGGCCACTAGCAGAAGTGGAGACCGAGTGGCCAGGCAGGAGCTGGCCATGAGGGTGACAGCTGGCGGGTGGCTTGGGACTGAGGCAGGGAAATAGACCAGCCTGGGCACCCATGCAGGCTGTGGCTTCTCGGGGCTGCTCACGGTCCCTTCTCTCCCAGGCTCTCTCTGCAGAGGTTCAAGTCTGAAGACGCCCCTAAGATCCACATGGCTCTGAGCAGTAGCCTGTTCCTCCTGAATCTCACCTTCCTGATCAATGTGGGGAGCGGCTCTCAAGGCTCCCCAGCCTCCTGCTGGGTCCGAGCTGCCATCCTCCACTACTTCCTGCTCTGTGTCTTCACCTGGATGGGCCTGGAGGCCTTCCACCTCTACCTGCTGGCCATCAGGGTTTTCAATACCTACTTTGGACACTACTTCCTGAAGCTGAGCCTGCTGGGTTGGGGTAGGCATGGGCTGGAGGGGTAGAAAGGAGGCTGCCAGACTAAAGGGGAAGAGCTTAGAGACACCGACATCTTGAGTGATAGATGACTGGAGGGACTGGAGACAAGTCCACCAAGGGAACACTAGCAATGTGCACTTCCTTCCCTTGTCCCCAGGCCTGCCTGCTCTTGTGGTTATTGTGACTGGGAGTAGCAACAACTATGGTGTTTACACCATTCCCAGCAAGGAGAACCGCACCTCGCTGGAGCTGTGAGTGGGGCTGTGGGAGCAGAGGGGTAGGTATGCTGGCCTTTGGTTTCACAGGAAGGGAGGCAGGGAGGGGAAGAGGGAGGAAGAGGAGGAGAAGAGGGAGGGAGGGGTCTAGGAAGAGAACCACCATGTCAAGGCTAAGAGGCTAGTCAGATCCAACTGGCTTGTAGCACAGGAGGCAAATTGAAGTCTGGAGTCAGGAAGTGGAATAAGGGAAGGAGCCCAGGAAAGCGGAAGACAATGGGGGACATCTTGGTCACATAGGATCAGCCAGGAGACAGGTGGGAAAGCTTCCCGGGGCTCTTCTCGGGTTTCCTCCGAAGCCCCCCACCCGCCAGCCCCAGCAGCTATCCATTCCCTTCAGATGCTGGTTCCAGAAACAGCCCGCCCTTTACGTCACGGTCCACGGCTACTTCTTTGTCATCTTCCTCTTTGGTGTGGTGGTGCTGGCTCTGGTGGTCTGGAAGATCTTCACTCTGCCCAGGGTCACCGCGGGCAAAGAACGGGGGCAGACCTGGAAGTCGGTCTTCACTGTGCTGGGCCTCTCGAGCCTGGTGGGCCTGACCTGGGGGCTGGCTGTTCTCACGCCCCTGGGCTTGTCCACCATCTACATCTTCACCCTCTTCAACTCACTGCAAGGTGAGGCTCCAAGGCAGCCACAGGCTGTCTCATCTGCACTGGGAATCAGGGAGGGCACTTTACAGGACACAGGTCTCCACAGAAGCTAGCCCAAGTCAAAAGTGCTAATTTTAGATATCCAAGACTCTTGTGGAATTCAGGGCAGTAAAGGTGGCTGCTGGCATGGGGGCCAGGATCAGGAAACGCCACATAAATCAAAGCAGACATCCCCACCTTTTGTTCTGGAGCTGAGTGTGATCTCCTATCTAGCCTCTGTGGCAATTCTTTTTCTCTCTCTGCTTTCCAAAATGGCTGCCCAACATGGCTGCTCCACGCCTCTGTGCTCTCAGTCAGATGACTATCCCTAGTTCTAACCAGTTCTAACTAAGAAGGCAGGGTCATGTGATTTCATGGCTACATGACACAGGATCCTTAAGAAGCTTTTAATACCCAGCAAAAGCAACTTAGCAAAGGCCTTATCTTGGCTCACATTTCAAGAGCGCAGTCCACCATAACCGGGAAGGCACGACGTGGCCTATCACATCACACGGGCGTCGGGAAACAGAGACAGACAGGTGCTGGCACTCAGGTCTCTCTTTTTAATTTTTAAAGCATGTTTATTTATGTACGCGTGTACGCACACATGCGTGCACATGTGGAGGTCAGAGGTCACCCCGTGGAGGTCAGTTCTCTTCTTCCACCATGTGGGTCCCAGGCATTGAACTCATGCTGTCAGGTTTCCCGTCAGGTGCCTTCACTCGCCGAACCTTGTCACAGACCTTGTTCCCTTTTATAGTTCTTCCAGGTCCTTGGAATGGTGCCCTTGCTTTTAGGGTGGTTCTTCCCACCTGGATTAACCTGCTCTAGAAACTCCCTCACAGACATGCCCAGAGGCTTATCTCCTGGGTGACTCTAGACCCCGGTCAGGATAACCTAGGTCAAGGTTACAATCAAGGCTTACCACTTCCCCCCGGCACCCAACCAGTCACTCAGTACTTCTGATCCGCATTCATCTCTAAGTCAGGAGAGTCCTTGTCCCATCCTCGCCCCAGGTTTCATGATCAATAACTGGGACCCAGGTGGTCTTTGATACACTGGGAACTTTATCGGAGCCCTAGCCAGAGCCGTTTGCCCCAGTCAACCAGCTGGGGGAAAAAAGCAGTGAAATAAAAAAGAGGTATACTGAGAATAGCTTCCCTGGAGGAGCAGGAGAGACAGCATCCTCTGCTCTGACTTCAGGGTGATGCCAGTCTTGGGGTTCTACGAGGAGGGAACAAGAGCTAGGGTGAGCAGTTATGCCCAGCCAGGACCTTGCCAGGCGTCATCTTAAGACAGTCATACAGGGATCTGTCTGCATAAGAAAGTGGCTTCTGCTTGGGGTGGCTTCATTTGTTATACTCGCTGTCCCTGGAATCCAAGGCGACTACAAGAGAGGGAGACTCAGAGAAAGGACAGGTCAGAAAGGCGTGGTGGGGTATATCAGGTCTTCACGGGTAGGGCAGTAGCTGGAGACTGCCAGCACTGCGTCCGTGCTCTGAACTGGACCCTGCAAAAGCTGCTCATCAATAATCTACTGATTACATCAGCCTCCAGGGGAGGATCCTGTTTCAGACTAACACCCCTTGATGTTTATTTAGCACATCTGTGTGCGGAGTTGAGGCCAATCTGACCCAGCTTAAGGAAGCCAAGAGAGACATGCCAAGCTTTTACCCTACTTTTAGTTACACATTGGCATGGGCTGGCCCAGGGGAAGATGTGTGCTTTTAGCAAAACAGCCTCCAATCTGTGACAGGCACTGCATTGAATGCAGTAGAAACCAAATACCACAGATGCTCTGGCGTGAAGGTCCTGGCTTAAGTTTTTTGCACATATGAATGCGGGGTGTTGGCAAAAGTCACTAAATTAGGAAGGAACCATAGAAAGGAAAAAGAGGTTTAAAGGAAGAGGGTAAGGAGAGAGTAACAGAATTCATAGGACATGAACAGGGGACTACTCGGGGTGGAAGGGTACCAGCTGGGAGACAGATGAAGAGGGGAACCGACCAAAACAAACGATGCATGAGAATGTCACAGCCGGTGCCTGGAGAGGTGGCTCAGCGGTTGGGAGCACTGGCTTCTCTTCCAGAGAACCCAGGTTTCGTTTGGGAACCACATGGCAGCTCACAACTATCTGTAACTCCAGTTTCGGGGTATCCAGTGCCCTCTTCTGGTTTCCTCTGTCACTAGGCACGCATGCATTGGGCTTACATGCAGGGAAAACACTCATACACACAAAATAAAAACAAAACTTTTTGAAAGAAAAGACAATGCTGCTGTAAAACCTACTACTTTTGTTGTTAATATAAGAAGCAACAGCAAATAATTGCCTGGAGAGACGGCCCAGTGGTTAAGGGCACTTGCTACCCTCACAGAGAACCCAGGTTCAGTTCCCAAAGCCACATGGGAGGTTCACAACCATCTGTAATTCCAGTTCCAGTGGATCCAGTGCTCTCTTCCGGCCCCTGCGGATGCCTGGCTCACATACATGCATCCACACAAAAGACTCATACATACAAAAAGAATACATCTTGAAAAACAATATGCATACACAGACAGACAGACGGGTACATACACACACACACACACACACACACACACACACACACACACTTGCTGTAGGGCCATCTCAGATGGTCCCCAGAAAAATAAT
Source organism: Cricetomys ansorgei (assembly GCA_026225945.1). Lineage (NCBI taxonomy): Eukaryota > Metazoa > Chordata > Mammalia > Rodentia > Nesomyidae > Cricetomys > Cricetomys ansorgei. Next base: position 24,998,184 of record JAMJFZ010003163.1, read on the forward strand.
CATGAGTTCACATTTGGAAAATCCCCAGAGGTTTAGAATTGGGGAGAGGGGCACCTTGAACTTAAAGATGACATCATTATTCTTGCAGGGGTGACATTAACATTTAAGGCGGCACGTCTCACTCCGACAAGTCTACGTCATTCAGTATTCCTTTCTGCCTGCCATCTGCAGCAGAGCCCTCGGTACCTTTGAACGTCTCGATAGTGTTATTGTCCTACAGTGTCTCTATTTCTCAGTCAGTTCTACCCTTCGTCTAGTTTTCTTACTCTGCTCCTTCCCTTTTCATCTTGCTGGCATGCGTCCTGTCGTAGTCCTTTGTGGAAGGACGGTCGGGGAGCCCGTGTGATTCTGGATTCTATAGATCTGAAAACACCTTTGTTTCGCTCCTCCTTTTCTGAGGTAGATGTGTGTGCGTTATGTTTCAAGGCCGAAGTTTGTGATCCCTAAGGTTTGTATTTGGCTCTCCTTAGGGAGTAGGTTTCATTTTTGCCTCATTTTTGGATTAAGGGCTTGACTACTTACAGTGGTACCCCTCGGTGTCCCAGCCTGTTTCTGGCTCACCGAAACCCTCTCTTCACCACAGGGGTCTTCATCTTCTGCTGGTTCACCATCCTCTACTTCCCGAGCCGGAGCACGGCAGCCTCCTCCTCTGGCACTGCCCGCCTGGACCAGGCCCACTCCTCATGACAGGAGTAGGCGATAGATGGTTGCAGTTTGCCCTCCCTCCAACTGGCTTGTGTGACCTTGGACAGCTACCCGCTTCCTTCCGAGCTCCATTGCCTTCTCCGGACAGGGCATCTGAAGAGGAAGAAGATGGAGACCAGGCTGGACCATATGGCTTCTAAGCTCCCATTCAGGGGACTGGACAGATAGCTTGCAGAGGACCCTGGTTCGGTTCCCAGCACCCACATGGCAGCTCACAACTGTCTGTAACTCTGGTTCCAGGAGATCTGACACTCCTTCTGGCCTCCAAGGGCACCAGACAGCACTATGTTGCATATACCTATGTGCAGGCAAAACACTCGTACACATAAGATAGAAATTAAAAAATACTTTAAAAGCTCCCATTCAGATGTGTTTATGGGTCCAAAAAGCCACAAACGCAGGTTTTCAGGAGACTAAAGTCACTTCCAGCCTGAGACACCTCCCCCATCCCCCTGCTGCTGTCAGAGTGTTTTCAACCATAGCCACCTCTCATATCACCAGGAGCCTGAGACAAAGAAAGGAGACTTGGTGAAGCCTCTTGAAGAAATCCCAGCCTTTCCCCTTCTCCTCGCCCCCTCCGCCATCCCCTACAATCCCACCTGATAGCTGCCTGCCCCCCTGAGAGGGGGCCATTCAGGAGGTCATTGTTCCATATGTGCTATGAGAGCAGAGGACCAAGGGTTTGTCTGGGACCATGGTGATCTTTTACCTACACTGTCTGCCCTCATCTTTGCGGCCCCATCAGGGCGTGTTCTCAGTGCAATTACTGCACCATTGCCGGTTGAGGTTCTTCTAGGCTCCCAGGACGCCTAGAGAATTTCACTCAGAGGGTGAGGGACTAGGATCACCTCCCCCACTTTGCCCCACTTGACTGTCAGGTGTATGATCTGACTCTGGACTGCCACCATCACGGGGGCAGAAGGAGAGGTCCGGAACTGGAGGCATGCCCGCTCCATTCAGGTTAGTGCTTATGGCCAAGGAGGAAAAGGGAGCAAAGGAAACCCTTCCCACAATGTCTGCACTCCTATAAGCAGGAACCTGGACAGTCTTATTCAACATTTCAGGTCTGGCCATATCAAGCCAATAATTTCCTCAAAGATTTCAATCAACAAACACTTGCTAGTTGAACAAATGGATGTATGTGTTTGCATTAACTTGTCGGGGCTCCCGACCAAGGGGATGCCCCAGACAGGACCCAGGCCAATCGTGTCAATCAGACGGCTCAGTTTTCATCCAAAGGTGGCTTTCTTCTGCAGCTCCAGCAGCCTTGCAGGACACAGGTCAGCACTGCCGCCCGCAGCCTGAGGATGTCCCTTATCCTTTAGGGACGGCCACTCGGGCGAAGCCAGGTCCTTGACTTTGTGGAAAAAGGAATTTCAGTAGAGCGAGTGTGAAGCAAAGCTGGAGTTGGGTGGGGGCTTTTCTGTGTTTTTAAAAAATATATCTTATTTATTTTCATATACACTGGTGATTTGCATGCATATATATCTGTGGGGAGGTGTCAGACCCTCGTACCAAGAGTTACAGACAGTTGTGAGCTGCCAAGTGGGTGCTGGGGATTGAACCCAGGTCCTCTGGAAGAACAGCCAGTACTCCTAACTGCTGAGCCATCTCTCCAGCCCCTGAGGTTTTTAAATGTAAATTTAAGCATGGTGGCCTCAAGAGGTGCTCAGGGGTAGGACACTGGAATGTGTGAGTGTGGCTCCTCAAGAGGGGCTCCCACTTCAGTGTCCTGGCAGCTGCCTGCTGGGACTGGATTCTCTTTAGAAACCAGTTGTGTGACAATCTGATGTGTTAATAAATCTCTGACCCCGATGGACAATTTGTTTCAGTCACCTTTCCTCTCATCTCCATATCTTCCTGGATTTAAATTAACACATTTAAAAAATATGTATTTATTCGTATGTGCCCGAGTGTGTGTAGATGCATTACACGCATGCAGGAACCCATGGAGGTCAGAAGAGGGTCCTGGATCCCCAGGAACTGGTGTTAACAGGTCCTTGTGAGCCATCAGCCATAAGAGCTCTTAACTTCGAGTCTAAATTAACGTTTTCTTTTTATTATTTTCTGTTTTGTTTCGTTTGAGATGGGGCTCATGTAGCTCAAGCTGGCCTTGAACTCTGGATCCTACTACCTTTCTCTTCCCGAGTGCCGGATAGAACCACCCCCAGGGGTTTATGGGTCAGCTAGCCTAGTGTGTATAGCACCGTGAAGAGGCAAATATGGAGACTCTGCCTCAGACAAGCTGGCAGGTGAGGCCAACACTCGGGGTTGTCCTCTGACCTCCATAAACAGAATGGACTCGCAGACATTCCTTGTCTCTGGAACGTGATGTCCTTTGCCACCTCAGGACTCTGCCCACCACATGAGTGTCCTTAACCTTCCAGAATTATGAGCCGAATACCCACTTTTCTTTGGAGAGTTACCCAGCCCCAGACACGTCATTACAGCATAGCACAGAGAGGAGGTCCCACACAGAGCGGGGATGCTCTGCCCAAGCATGTCTGCGGGGAAGGGGTGGATTAAGAGTTTATACGAGAGTTTAACGAACTCAGCTGCTTCCAGGACAAGGTTCAACATGTTTAGCAAACTATCTCATGGCTCGCTGTTTCAGGTAACAGCCTATACACTGTCATCAGTGCCTGGGAATCTGCTGGGCCCTGCCTGGGTTCGAGATGAGGGGGGAAGCACAGATAGGTGCAAAGAGGTCAGAACTTGGGGTGTTCTGGGGCACCTACACCAGTGTTTTTGGGACAATGCGATCATCAGTGTGGCTCCATACAGCAATATGGGTGGATCTTCAGAACACAGCATAGAGAAAACTCAGGGAATGAACTGAGAAGGGCAGAGTGGTACACACCTTTTAATATTACATTTCTCCCTTCCCTTTTCTACCTCCAAACCACCCCATACACTCCTCCCTGCTCCCTTTCAAATCCCACAGCCTCTTCCCTCCCCCACTAACTGTTACTGCATTTTAAATATATGTACCTGTACACACAGTTGTGGAAGTTTATTTTTGGTTATGTATAAAATACTTGTTTTGTACACTGTTGGGGGAAGGACTGGGCCTTGGTGTTTTGTATTGTCCGCAGGTGTCGGATTTATGTAGGGGATGTTTGATTGCTAATGATCTGCACGTGCTATCAGTAGCACACTGGAGGAGTTCTGTATCAGTAATAACACCTGAGCAGAGACGTTCAGGGTTCCGCTGTCCAGTGTGGTGCTTACCATGATGGTGGTTCCCTCTGCTAAGGTCTGGCAGGGTTTGCACCTATGAAAATGCCTCTCTGTCTTCTTTGGTGAGCTGCCACAGCAGTGTACTCTTACAGAGATCTGCATGCAACAAAAAGGGGAAATGAAGCTCACCTTTCATTCTTCTAACCAATGTCAGCTGTTCTCAGCTCCCTCCTCCAGCCTCATCCCAGGCTACCTGACCCTTCCAGGGAATCTGGATACTGTATACTGATGTTCACACATTCTCCCCACCAGCTCCCCTCACTGAGTTTGGTCTACTATAATTTGGATCTGAAATGTTCCCCAAAGGCTTGCATGTTGGTCCCCAGCTCCAGGGAGGTGGTGGGCTCTTTACGAGGTGAAAGCATAGGTGACTGGAGGCATGCCCTTGAAAGAGATCATGGGAGCCTAGACTTTTCCTTTCCCATTTCCAGCCATGGGGCCCTTGCCGCCCACCCCCCACCATGATCTATGTACAGTGCTGTCACAGGGCCAACATCTACAGGGCTTGACTGACCTTGGACCAAAGCCTCCAAACGGTGAGCCAAAATAAATCTCTCTCTTCTTATGTTATTTTTCACAACCAAAGAGAAATATCAACGTGCTTTATTATTGAGAATTGAGGTGACCCATGGGTTTCTGACAATACAGAACATTGACAGTGTAGGACCCACCCACTCCAGCAGGTAGTCCCCAGCTCTACCCCATGCCGAAGCAGGGAGCCTCTGGTGCAGGGACCACAGTGCACCAGCTACCTAGGTACACAGGGACCCTCAGCACCTGGTGGCATCCGCTACAGCACTGGGGAGAAAAACCTACTTGCCCCAGCCACCCCAGCCACCCCAGCCACCCCAGCCACCCCAGATGCTACCTCACCCTGGTTACCACAGTTTCTGGTCATCTCACTCTGGAGATGGTCATCTCAGCCCCTAGCAGATGCAGGACAGTGGCATGGGACAATGGCATGGGACAGACCATCTTCAGAACCCTGAAACCCCTGGGACACCAACCTCTTAGAAACTGTCTCCTTTCCCTCAGAAAGGAATAAGCACCCTGTCCCTCCATAAGTTCTTTAAGCGCACCTAAAGTTAGTAAAAAAAGTTTAAGTTGTTCATTAACCTCAGAATTAGAGTTTATTTTTCAGGACCTAAGGTCAGCCACAGGTAGCTGGGTCCCTCTCCTCAGATTACTCAAAACCCCCCAACCTCTAAGCTCAGACCCTTTCCAGCGCCAAAAGCAGAAACGTTGACATTTCAGGGTGAAAAATGTGGGCTCAAACTCACCAATCACCAAACAATCTCTGAGCTCAGAAAACCCACCAATCACTGAGCTTGAAATCCACCGATCATAGGCCGTGTGGTTAGCTCCACCCCCTCCGCAGAAGCCCTATATAAAGGGCTGAGCTCTGCTCAGTCTTTCACTGCTCTTATTTGGAGTGCGAGCAGTCACTCTCCTGGAGTCCTTCCTCCCAATAAATCTCTTTGGTGGGTTTGCTGCCTGCCGAGACTCTCATCGGGTTGAAGGGAAGAAGCAAAGAGAAGAAGAGAAGAGGTTCAGCTCTGCTGGGCTGAGCACTTCAGTCCTGTTGGGATAGTCTCCCTTCAGGGCTGCATCACCTCTACAGGGGAGATTTTTCCTCTTGGTGCTGTGTGGTCCCTAGGCTACTGACTCCTGACCCTTCCATCTCTGTTCGAGTTGGAAAAAAGCTGTAACAGACAGGATTTCTCTGAACTCACTCCCAGCCCATAAAGAAACATGTTCTGACTTTCATGGATTCCTTTCTCCAAAATCAAACAGTAAAAGTTATGTTTCTAATTAGCTACCTCCCTCCAGCCTCGTACTTGTAAATCAGGATATAAACTCTGTTGTTTACAGTGCTCCATTGCCATACCACCAGCCTGCTGCCATGCTCCCTGTCGTGATGACCGTAGATTCTAACCCTCTGGAACCATGAGCCCCAATAAATTCTTTTATATAAGTTGCTTTGGTCATAGTACCTCTTCACAGCAATAGAAAAGTAACTAAGCGACTTCATTGAAGGTTTTTTTTTTTAATAATTTAATAATTGCTGTGTTTGACACCTGGCTTATGAGAATTCCTTAAGCTTGGTGATCAGCTTTTGCACTCTGATACTCTACCATCCAGGCACACTATGGTGGTGGTGGTTGGGGAACTGGGCCCTAGGCAATCACAGGAAACTACATTTCCCAGAAGCCTCCTCTCCCAGGACCTGACCTCTGTTGTTACCATGGAGACAACTAACAGATAGTAATACTGTTCTGGCTTGGAGGGTAAGGAGGGAGCTGGGAACTGGGGGGTGGCTGGGCATGTTTGAAATAGGGAGGAGGAGGAACGAGGTAGCAGAGTACGTCTCCCTGGGTTTTCCAGCCCTGGCCTGCCTCATGGAGGCTTGGGGAGGGCTTGTCTATGGGGAGGAGAAGTTTGCTGCAGGGAAGAGGCTCCAGGGAGGATGCTGTGGATACGTCCGTAGTTGTGGAGGCAGCCTGTGTGGGGAGAAGTGTTGCAGATCTGGACCCTGATCCACTCTGAAGACCCAGTCTGTGACATTGAGCCCCAGCTGGAACTGGCCCACCACTGATTCCCTGACCTTTCTGTCATGTTTCTTTCCTTGCTTCCCATTCTCCACCCCCTTCCCTTCCACAGCTCCCCTATCTTACATGTATGTCAGAGCCGGAAATACATGGGTTCCAGTCCATGATCTGTTCTCTGCTGCAAATTGAATGATTTTCTTAGTCCTCAGTCTTCTCACCTGTAGAGTGGGTCTCTTAGGGCTAATTACATCAGAGTCACTTAGGGATAGCCCTAGAGCTTGGCACACAGTAGGCATCTTATTGAGCTGTGAGTGCCTTAGAAAGGCACTATTCCCTCCCTGGTTGTCTTCCCTATGCCCAAGAGGCAGGCAAAGGGCTTTGATAACCAGGCCGTGCTGCTTGGCTGCAGGTCTGTCCCCAGGGAACAGTAGTCACGAATGGGCCTGCTGGACCCAAGGCTTGGCTAGGACTCAGGCAGACTGGCACCTAGCCATAGGCACCCCGTCCTTCCAGAGTCCTAGAGCACAGAACACCAAAACTGGATCAGCAGCACCTGCTCCCCTTCCACACTGTAGGAGGAAAAAGTGGGGGCCAGAAAGGGGTGCAGAGTGGCTTGTGAACCCCAACAGGAGCTGCTAACCGAACCAAAAAGAATGGCAGATACCCTCCACCCTACCCTTGGCTCACTCTGCCCAGGTCTTCCTCTGCAAGAGTCTGGGGCAGCTGAGTAGGGGTGGAGTGGGGAGTCAGGGCTAGCCGTCACTCCACCCCTCCTTACTTTGCAGCGCTCGAGGTGGAACCCAGGGCCTCATGCATACTGGACAGGCACACTAGCAGTCAGCCACACCCAGCCTCCCCTCCTGGTGGGCTCTGCTCCTTGGTCTGACTCCTCTCTAGGAGCCGAGGACATTCGGGAGCCCTGTCTTTTCTCTCTTATACTCACTACTGTCCAGCCCACATCCCTTCCTCTGGGCTGGAGGTTTCCATTCCATGGCCTCTTGCCTGTCTGCTAAGAGGAGAATTAAAAGGTGGGCGGAGGAAAGGCCCGAGCTGCGTGGCAAGGAGCAGACGGGTGGGATGGCTCAGAGACCAGAGACCAGGCAAAGGTCAAGTTTTAACATGTGCTGGAAGTCTGGGGGTGGTATAGGCCAAGGCATCCCTGGGAACCCGACTCTCTCTCACTCCCCTTGTCCTTTGCAGCCAGCCTTGGTACTCCCAGGTGGCCCTGACCAATGGCTGCCCCACCTCCCACTATGAGTGAACAGCGAACTAAAACTGTGTACTCATTGCCCTCAGCTCTCTAATGGCCCCTCTTCTCACATCTCACTGGCTAGAACTGGGCCACGTCCCCACCAAGACCTCATTGCCAGAGAGTCCAGGAAGCTGAACACTTCAAACCTAGCACCTTGCTGCCCCGATTCAAACCTGGGGCTCTACGATGTGGGAAGGGGAAGATCTTCCGGTTGGGGAGACCTTAGTGAGGTCTTATTCTGTGGCCGCACACATAGCATTTTTTTTCTTGGTTTTTAGAGACAGGGTTCCTCTGTTGTAACTCTGGCTGTCCTGGAACTCACTCTATAGACCAGGCTGATGTCGAACTCACAGAGATCCACCTGCCTCTGCCTCCCAAATGCTGGGATTAAAGGCATGTGTCACTACTGCCTGGCCACACATAGCATCTTAGCGTGTGTCACAGGATGGTAACAGTCCTCCGGGCTGTCACCCTGCTACAAGCCTTGGTGCTGACTCTGTCTTTTAAACAGTCTTAAGTGTTGTATGTGTGTGTGTGTTTTGTCTGCATGTGTAGCACATGCAGCAGTGCCCATGGAGGCCAGCAGGGGGCATCAGATCCCCTTGGACCATGTGTGTGCTGGGAAACAAACCCAGGTCCTGTGGGAGAGCAGTAAATGTTCTTACCCTCTCCAGCCCTGCAAACTCTGCACACACACAAAGCTGTGCCTCAGTTTCCAGTGTAATGAGATGAAATTTCATTTACCTGTTCCTCCATTTTGCGGGTCTTACTCTGTTTCACCTTGCTATTCCGAATAACGTCTTTTAATCCAAGTCACTTGTTGAATTTCATCAATCTACCCAAATAGGGAACTATATATTCGGCAATCCCCATAGCATTAGTCTCGTTTGCCAGAAAGAGAAAGTGGCTGTCAGCACCCCATTAATAACTTCGGATAACCTGACAGCGGCTCTGTCTGATGTTTCTTGAGAAGGGACTCGGCAATGTAGCCCAGGCTAGTCTAGTATTTAAAATTCTCCTGCTTCATCCCCTCAAGTGTGGTGGTTACAGGCATGTACCACCATGTCCAGTTCCCTGTCTTTGTTTTTAAGGGAGAATCGTATTGGAAGGTGTTAGAGATGGGCTAGCCCCAAACCTAGACTTCCTCCCTGGCGGAAGGGATACATCCAAGGGACACTGCTCCTCTTCTATGAGGAAAAGCATCTCCAGGCCCCTCGGCACGCACCAGTGGTCTCAGCGACTTCTCTCTGGCCAGTCAACGCCATTTTGAGTGTCTCTGCTTTTCTCTGCAGAGACATTCATCTCTAGCTATCCAGAGGTATCAGGATGGAGGTCCTGAGAGAGAAAGTGGAGGAGGAGGAGGCGGCGGAGCGTGAAGAAGCCGCTGAAAGGGCAGAGCGGGCCGAAAGGATGGAGAGGATGATGAAGCCAGCCGAAGCGAGCAAAGAGGAAATCATCATGACGCAGGATGAGCTTCGAGACCTGGAGAGTAAGCTAGCGGCCATCGAGATCCCCGACCTGACTGAGCACTCGTGAGTGTTGGGATCGGGGCTTCCCACCCAGCAGCTGGCACAGTCAGAAAGGCCCGGGCACAGGGAAGGCCAGGGCAGAATGGCGGCGTCTGGGCCGGGGAGGTGGCTATGGAAGGATTCGGTTCAGCATGAGGGTCTGCTTCCAAACTGCTCTCTCTTTATCCCAGCCGGGGGCCCTGGGGGAGGGCTTCACCCTTTCGAAGCCTCTGTTGCTTTGTGTGAGAGCAGAAGTGTGTGCAGTGACACATCTCCGCGTCCCCGAGTAGCCATGAGGACTAGATAAAAGGCGAAGCAAAGACAGCTCGGGCGCTCTGTGGGCTCCTGGGGTGCCAAGCACGGCCTCACTCAGGCTATTGTCATCTGCTGGGACACAGGATCATAAACAAGGCCCTCATCGATGTCACCAAGCTGCCTCCCTCCTACATGACCAATTCACCCAAGGAGGAGCACCTGCTGCAGGTGGCAGACAACTTCTCCCGCCAGTACAGCCATCTGTGCCCGGACCGCGTGCCTCTCTTCTTGCACCCGCTAAATGAATGCAATGTGCCTGTAAGCCTGGGGCTTTGGGGGGGGGGATGGGGTCAGAGCAGGTGGAGGGAGGCACCCCTGGTTCTCCACTGAACTCTAGGTCAAACCACAGCTCTTCCTGTGAATCAGCTCTGGCCTGTCAGGAGCTGGAGGAGTTGCGGGTTCCTGCAGGGGAATTTAGGTCTGTGATCTGAATTGGAACTCAGATCCTGACACATGGTAGGCTAACACCCTGCCTCTGAGCTACACCCCCAGCCTTCTTTTCAGTCTTGAGTTAAGGTGGGGGGTTCTCACTATGCAAACAGGCTGGCCTCAACTTAACTAACACATGCTAGGAGACCTCAAGTGCCTGAATGGGGCAGGCACAGATAGGGAAAACTGAGGCCAGAGAAGCTCAGGGAGGTCCCTGGGGGCATGTGGAGGGAAGCAAGAAAGCAGTTCCACGCTTCAGGGCCTTCTCTGCTCTGCTTTGGCCTGTTGCTCTGCCCTTTTTTCCTTGAGAGGCTAGCACCTGCTAGAGGAGGCCATGGTGGTCACCAGCTACCCTCACCCAGATCCTCTGTAGGCTCCGCAAGGGCCTTGAACTGATTGGAGATCTGTCTCCTTTAGCCCTTTCTTATTGGGTGACCTTAGACAATCCACTTGGCCTCTCTGAGCTTGGAAGGAAGGGTTTTCCCCCTGGTCTTTCCAGCCCAGATTAAGAATAAGTTAGTTCTATCACCATAGAGTGAGGCCCATTGCCAGACCTTCTCAGCCAGGGACTGCGCCATCACACTGAGGCCTGTTGTGGAAGTTTATTTTAGTTATATATAAGATAATTGTTTTATGCACTGTTGGATGAAGGGCTGCAGGTCTTGGCATTTTGTATCGTCTGTGGGTGTCGGATTTCTGTGGGGTATGTTGACTGGTGATGATCTGCATGTATCAGTAGAACACCTGAGGAGTTCTGAAAGAATAAAAACACCTGAGCTCAGACACTCGCGGTTCCACTGTCCAGTATGCTGCTTGCCGTGACAGTGGTTCCCTCTGCTGAGGTCTGGCAGGGTTTACACCTATGCGTATCCCTCCGTGTCGTCCCTGCTGAGCGCCCACAGCAGTGCACTACTACACAGGCCTCTTCAGGGTCCCCCTGGGAATTCAAGGAAGGAGGTTGGGCCAGCCAGGGGCAGGCGTTCACAGGTTCCCTATACACATGGTCCCTGGCCCGATCTCTCACATACAGAAGTTCGTGAGCACCACCCTGAGGCCTACGTTGATGCCCTACCCTGAACTCTACAACTGGGACACCTGTGCTCAGTTTGTGTCTGACTTCCTTACCATGGTTCCCCTGCTTGACCCCCTCAAGCCGGTAAGTGGCACTCCCTGGCTGCATGGGGTAACCCCGGCAGGCCCAAGGCAAGTCTGGGTAGAAGCACTCAGCCAGGCTCCAACCTTTTGAGACACCTGTAGGGAACAAGGCACCGAGAGGCAACCACTGGCCTAAGGGATCACAGCAAGCCTGGTGTCTCATCTGCTGGATTCTGCCTCAGTCTTCCCTTTTTGTTTCAGGAGGTACAGCAAAGAGCTGAGGATACCAAGCTGTCTGTAGCCTTCAGCCCCATCTTTGCGCTTCTAAAAAGTTCAGTCAGCTTTTCATTGAGAATGGAGGGAGACAGGAACAAGGGGTGAATAACTGAGCGAGGAGAGCATTGGAGGAGAGAGAGCCCACCAGCTCCTTAAGACAGCAGACTCATGCCAGTTGCATGGGTCTGTTTGCCTCATGCCTTCAAGAGGCTCCCGATGCAGCAGGGACCCTGCCCCTACCCACGGGTGGTGAGCGGTGAGGGGCCCGGCCGAGCTGATGGGTGTTCTGTGCTCAGCCCACGCACCTGTACTCCTCGACCACCGTGCTCAAGTGCCAGAAGGGTAACTGCTTCGACTTCAGCACCCTGCTCTGCTCCATGCTCATTGGCTCCGGCTACGATGCCTACTGTGTCAACGGCTACGGCTCACTGGACCTGTGCCTCATGGACCTGACAAGAGAAGTGTGTCCGCTCACCGTGAAGGCCAAAGAGGTATGCCTGCTGCATGGCAGCCCAGAGAACACACACTCCTGGGGCTGCCCATCCACTTTCGAGGGTCAGGGCCCTGCCCTGCCCACAGGGAGGGGAGCAAGAACTGGGCCTTGCCCTGGTCATCCTTGGGGAAGTGAGGGCTGAGTCTCTGCCCTGGCCAGCCTTATAGCAAAAGATCCCTACCCAGGCTGTGCCTATATGTGTGGGTTCCTGCCGCATCACCATGCATCCCCTGTTGCTCCAGATTCCCCGATCTCAAACCCTCGGTGATCTCTCCATCCTCAGCACCGCCCAGAATCCAGTTCTCCAAACTGCAGTCCGTCTTGCTTTGCTTATCCTAACTCAGTTTAAGATGCTGTGCTCCCACCGGGCAGATTTTATCACTCACGCGGTTTCTGCCTCATATCCAACCATCACGAGCTTCCCTGCTTCCCCTTGCATCTGATAAAATGTCTGGTCATTCTAATGCTGGGAAACAATGGCCAAGTGAGTACTTGCTTCTCAGTCCTCCTCCCACACAGGGGAGAAAGATACACACTCCTTTGTGGTTCATGTCGTCTACACCCCAGCCCAGAAGTATCTTATTTAGTAGAAGAAAGTTACCACCACTACCACACAGTGAGTGGCAGCTGAGTTTTCTGTCGGCTGACTAAAAAACATGAGCTGGCCAGGGGCGGTGGTGGTGCATTCCTTTAACCCCAGAACTAGGTGGATCTCTGAGTTCAAGGCCAGCCTGGTCAACAGAGATCCAGGACAGCCAGAGTTACAACAGAGAAACCCTGTCTCGAAAAAACAAACAAACAAAAAACCAAACCAAAACAGAACTTGACTATGACCGAGGTTTCTGCAAATAAAACAAGCACTTTGTTGTGTTTGTTTTGTTGTTGTTTTTCGAGACAGGGTTTCTCTGTTGTAACCCTGGCTGTCCTGGAACTCACTCTGTAGACCAGGCTGGCCTCCAACTCAGAGATCTGCCTGCCTCTGCCTCCCGAGTGCTGGGATTAAAGGTGTGTGCTACCACCACCCAGCAAAAGAAATACTTTTAAAATTGAAAAATGTTTAAGTTAGGGTATGAACTACTGAGTATGCATGTGGATACGGTTGTGGGTAATGGGTATTCAGAGAGGCATTTTTGTGCACGTGTGCATTAGACTTTGTTCTTAAGAAACCCTCTTACATAAGTTTTAGTGCCATAATCACACGTACAAAAAACAAAACAAACCAAAAACTCTACATTTGAAAAAAAACGCTACACTGTGCAGAGAAAGAGCTTCCCACACCTTGGGTGAACTCCAGGGATCTGTGACCTGAGTCCAGCCCCTCTGCAGCTGAAGAATGGAGACCCAGGGGCTGAGACACGGAACAGGAGGTCAATGAGAGGGAGAGGTACCAGGCAGCTTGCTCCACAAGCAAGGGATAAGCAAACGCTTTCTTATGCCTTCTCCCATGACCTCTGAACTCACAACTTCTGGCCTACTTGTCTCAGCTGCGATGCAAAGAATCAAACTTGCACCATTAAGTAACAAAGGCAGAGAACTTTCTGGAAGATACAGGTTTGATATGGACTCGGGTTGAGTCAGTGGCTACTCATGACACTCCTGTGTAGTTGGTGTTATCATTCTTAGTGTACAGAGAGATAAAATGGCATGGTCAAAAGCAAAATGAGGTAACATGTTTGGAGCCACACCCCTGGAGGATGGAGGCCCAGGGACGGAAGCCTGGGTCTGAGTCCCAAGACTGGAGGTTGCATTTCTTTTCCTGTCACAAGCCCACTTCTGCAGCCCCTGGAGAGTTTTTTTTTTCATGGGAACATGTATCATCATTTTGTACATATTTAAATACACCTGTGCGCATGCGTGTGTGGGTAAAAACACACACACACACACACACACACACACACACACACACAGTCTTTCTGTTCCTTCCTGGCCCAAAAAATTTGAACTTGTAGTCGATGTATTGAAACTTCCCAAGGATAACCCCTGAAAACTCTGACCCCAGGCAATCTACCCCACTTTTGGGCTGGGATCCAGATCAGCCTGGGCCAGTGGGGGCAATAAGACTCCTCCTCTTCTGGTGAACAGTTTCCTGCTTAGCCAGTCCTGTTGTAGGCTGGTGTGTCTGTGTTGGGAGTGGGCGGGGGTCCTTAGTATTATCTGCTGTGCAGCTAGGCTTGATCTGTAGAGAGGACCCCCACTCCCACTCTCAGTCCTACCTACTGGTCCAGGAGCTGGTGCTGCGGCTCCCTCTCCCGTCAGGGCCAGGCCCAGGGTCCCATTAATTCTATGAAGGGTGTAGTTATGGGTTGGCCTTTCCTCTCTTGTTGGGTGACAGACTGTCAAGAAGAAAGAGAAGGCGGTGCCTAAGAAGTATGCCATCAAGCCACCCCGGGACCTGACCAGCAGGTTTGAGCAGGAGCAGGAGTGCAAGAGAGTGCAGCAGATAGAGGCCCAGAAAGAGAAGAAGCGTAAGGAGGAGGAAGAGCGCCTCCTGGTGGGTCTCCACGGTCCTGAACCCTGGCATGGCTAGTCACGGTACCCCCAAGGGATAACATACCTCATATACAGCAGGGCTATAAGGCCTGCTCTCATGATTCACCAAAGTGCTTCTTCTCCATAGAATGTACTGCCTTTTTTTGGATGGAATCTAGTCCCACAGAGTGAACCACAGGGTCGAGGTCGGCCCCTCCCATTTTCCTGGTTGAAACTCGGGGCTCCAAGGTGGGGTGATGGAAAGACAGTTCCCCTCAGCTGGTGGTGACCCACCTTCCCTGTGCAGGAGGAAGAGAAGGTGAAGCCCGACCCCCTGCATGGCCTGCGGGTGCACTCCTGGGTCCTGGTGCTGGAAGGGAAGCGAGAGGTGCCTGAGAGCTTCTTCATTGACCCATTGACAGCACGCAGCTACAGCACCAAGGATGACCACTTCCTGGGCATCGAGAGCCTCTGGAACCACAAGAACTACTGGATCAACATGCAGGACTGTTGGAACTGCTGCAAGGTGCAGGGGAGCGGGTCGTGGGGTGTGGAGGGAAGGACCAAGATGGGGGCCCTTGGACGGCCTGGCCACCAGCCCCAGACAGCAGGACTCTATATGGTGGAGCCCCAGGATCTATACCCCTGCCTATCCAGGACCATTCTGGCAAGATGGACTCCTCCAGTTTGTTGTATGCGTCCTTTTAAACCAGTGGGCTGTCGGTCTGTGTGAATGAATATCGGGTGGAAGCATAACACCCACGCAGGAATGTGTGTACCTCTGAAGAGCTAAGCAGACCGCCCACTGAATTCTGTAACCTGATCGTCCCCTGCTTCCTGCACCCAGACTAAGAAAGAATATAGCCCACACCTCAGAAATCCTCTTATGTCCAGTTCCTGCCACTCCCACCCCGTGCATACTTATACCTTAAGTATATAAACAGCACAGGCGTGGCCTTGTAGGATGGCTCAATTGGTAAAAGAGCTTGCCGCCAATCCTAATGACCGGAGTGAGATACTGGGGACCCACAGGGCGGAAGGAGAGAACTGGTTTCTGCAGGTGGTCCTCTGCTCTCCATATTCACACACACCCACACACACGTATACGAAGAGGTGTGCGATCTTAAGTTGTACATCTTATTGGGTTGGTCTATGTTAATGAGCTTCCCTACATAACCAGGACCCGCCTCCCTCCCGTCAAGCAAACCCTCCAGCCACCAGCCCAATGGTAGAACAGGTGCTTAGCATGCACAGGCCTGGGGTTGATCCTCAATGCTACAAAAATGAAGAAAAATTCATTTATACAAACCAACAGTCTTCGTTTGAAAAGGATGGTCCACAGGGAGGTGGTCTTATCTACGCTGTCACTGAAGCGCAGGGGCGTGGGCGGTTGGGACTGGCTACGGGGACAGAGCCTGTGCCGATGACTTCTTACAGGGTCCATTCGTTTCATTCTGACTTAGGACCGTACAGCAATTGAGTCATGCAGTGTGTGCTATTTGTGTCGGATTGGTTGAGCCGTGGAGATATTTGTGAGATTTATCCATTTTCTGTGCGCGGTGCTTTTTCATTTGCATTGCTTACTAATTCCCTGTTCTTGAAGCATGCCAGAACGTATTTTTCTATTTTGGAGTGGCATGCTTAGATCGTTCCCAGCTCGGGACCATTTGGGATAGTGTTGCAGCGAGCGTTTCCGTGCCTGCATTTCAGGGATCGCACACACTCGCTTCTGACGGGTCAAGGTTTAGGAGAGTCACACTTCATTTCAGAAGATTCTTCCTGTTGGCTCCACCCCCCCAGCAGTGGGTGGAGGTCTGGACACCCTCCCCATCCCTCTCCTTACCAATACTCAATATTCGTGTACTTGGGAGAGTTTGAGTGGGGATCTCACTGTAGGCCAGGTTACCCTGGAACTCATGGTCTTCAGCCTTAGCCTCCCGAACGCTGAGATGACAGGCGTGCGTGCTGGTGTCCACCTTGCTTTCCCTCTGTTTGTATTAGCTGTTCTGTGGGGAGAAGGTCCGGGGGTGCACTCAGTCGATTCCCTCTCCATCAGGACTTGGTCTTTGACCTGGGAGACCCCGTGAGATGGGAGTACATGCTCTTGGGGACCGATAAGCCTCACCTGTCCTTGACTGATGAAGAGGAAGGGCTGGATGATGATGATGACGTGGACGATCTGGTGAGTCCAGTGGCGTGACAGCGGGTTGAGAGGCTTCGCCCTGTTTTGCATCAGGCAGTCTTGACAGACATCCCCGAAAACATGTGCATGTTTGGGGGGAGTCCAGATGTAGCAACCATAGATTCTTCGCAGCAGAGACCTCGTTTTTCCAATGTGTAAACAGAGTCCCAGGCATGTCCAATGACCAGCCTGGAACTTCCCAGGTGGGTTGGGTGAGTGACAGAACTTGAATTTAGTCTCTCCCACCTTGAGTCCTGTTCAAGGACTGCTCCTTGGATAGCATATCCCTTTAGAGTGTGAGTCCCTGGCTGGCCTGGCCACTCTGCTAGCTCCTTCTTAGTCACCATTGTGATTTTCTACCACGCCAGGCCTTTTCTTCCTGTCCCATCAGGTCTTCTAAAGACCACTGGTCTGGGAGTATCCCTCTCATCAGCCTCTTGTTACCTCCCCTCCAACAAGGTGTGTGTGGTGGCGTACTTCCTGCATGAGGCCCTGTGTGAGAAGTCAGAGACAGGAACCCAGGAGCCTTAGGCAAATTTCCCCGCTTTGGGATCTTCCATTCCTTCTCTAATGGAAAACTAGGTGAGGGTCACAGTGGGCATTTGGTGTCTGCAGCAACAGTAACAAGTATGTCTCCTACTGCCACAACGAAGTGCTAAAAACCTCAAGTTTAAATGGAAATTCTTTGTCCTATACTACTGAGGCTAGAAATTCAGGATCTAGGTTTGTCAGGACTGGGGACTGGTTTCTTCTGAGATCCTCTGGGTTTGCTAATGGTCGTTAGTGATGTTTTATCTTATTTTATTTATATTTATTATTATGTTTATTTGTTTATCTGTATTTTATTTAGCCCCCCTCTGTGTCCCAGTTCCCTTGTCTGGTAAGAACACTCAGCATATTGTATTAGGGGCACCTAAGGACCCCGTTTAGACTTCATTGGCCTTCTCTAAAGACTTTATTTCCAAATGCAGCTGGGTTCATAGTACTAGGGGTGAGGGCTTTGGCGTGTGATTCTAAAGGGAGGTTGAGTGATGCCCACAGCAACAGAGAACACTGAGGGATGGACTCTGCCTTTGGTGCAGAATCTGAGCTCACTCATTTCAATCTCTACTACCTGGGAAGGGGTGGAGAACTCTACCAATCTGGGAAGCTGAAGACAACTTGTATACAGCAAGGCAAAATGAAACACCAAAGGACCCACCCCGTAAGCGAGAGAACTAACCCTGAACAGTCTGGCTGCCTAGCTGGGACCTAGCTGTTCAGCTCTGTGGGCTGCCCAAGAATGACTAAGGCCACCCCATTCTCCAACTCCTCATCTCTGAGCACCAGAAGCCCCTGCTGTCTGTGGACATGGACTAGCAGCGTGCAGGCCATGTGATCCAAAGGAGAAGAGTATCCTTAGACCTAGGACCCTGCTCTGTCTGGAAGCCCTGTCACGTCCCCGCAAGGAGAATGAATCCTTGTTACCCTCAACACAGACAGATGATGTACCCCGAGAGTCAGCACTCAGCTGCGGGGGCCAGACAGAGCCCTGGGATTCCTGGGCTGTCTTGAGAAAGTTCCACCAATGCCACCTGCTGGCTGCTCACCTCAAGCGTCCTCCAAAAGAAATAACAACTAGAGGGGCAAATCTGAGCACTGAAATCTGAGGGTCAAAGTTCTGAGCACCGTTTGCGACAGGAAATGTATACACAGAAAATCCTGAGCCTGATTTGTGGGCCATTTGTCTAGACCAGGACTTATCTCACAGACGGGGAAAGGACTTCCAGGCAGAAACCCGAGCCCCGTTCATGACATCTTTTAGTTCTCCCAAGAGGCCCAGTTGACAGTTGAAGAAACCGAGCCTTAAACTGGACGAAGAACTTGCTCAGCCCTCCTTACGTGGTACTAGGCAGAGTTTAAGGCATGGCTCCCTCTGACTCAGAATCCCCTCTCTGAGTAGCCATCATGGCTGCAGGTGGTTTGGTTGGTGGGGTGGGGTATGAGAGCAGGCACTGCCATCTTAGACCAGGCAAATAGGGAACAGGGCTCTGCCCAAGCTGACTCCTCTTCGTCCCCATCCTGGATCATGCTCCTGACTTCTGGCTCTTCTGGGGAAACTGACAACCCCTGTTCGCAAGTCTGGGGCTGGGGTAGGGGAGAGAGCTATGCCATGACCTCTGCTCCAAGGCCCCGCCCAGCATCTACCTCCTTTCCTCACAGGGCAAAGAGGAGGAAGAAAAGAGCTTCGACATGCCGCCTTCATGGGTCTCCCAGATCAAGATCACACCTGAAGGTCTCTATCATTCACGGTTCTCAGCCCCCAGGGAGTCCTGTACCCACAGCTCAGTATAAAAGCTATAGAGTCTTCCTGGCTATAGAATCCTCCTTTCCACCCCGTCTCAACACTCCGCCAGCTCTGTGCCCAGGGCCTAATACCATCTGGCACCCAACTGGACTGTTAACATCATGACCACCAAGGTCTGGGACATGGCCTCCTTCCTTCCCTCATATCCCCAGTTCAAAGGAGGCCATAGGTAATACATGCAGTAGATCGTGTGAGGGGGTCAGGCCACGGAAGGCAGGGGCAAAAAAAGCAGGAGGGTGGGTTGCCTTTTGCCCATGTCTACATATGCCCACCTGGAAATGCCTTAGGCCCAGAAGGGCACAGGCTGTTCCAGAGAAGTGGTCATGGAGCCTAGAGCAGGGGCATCCATCACGGTCCAGATCATGGACGTAGACAAAACAGAGCTCAAGAAGTAGGGGTCACTGGAGCGGGGTGCTGAAGGGTCAGAAGTCATTCCAGCACAGCGTTCTCACTGGCGAAGGCCTGGCAGGGTGAGGGGTGGCTGGAGCACAGATTTGATTCTTGGGCAGCTCTGGGATCCTGTCTGGCCTAAGAATGTCTTGGGCAGAGTCGAAGCCAGCATCAGTGACTATTTTCTGCCTCACCGGAGAGCTGGTTTCCAGGCCTGGGGGCACTATAGGCAACGCAGACAGTGGATGAGTGGCCAGGCAGGGTGGAAGGAGCAACCCAGCCCCCTCTGCATCCACAGAGTTCGAGACCCGCTGCCCCAGTGGGAAGAAAGTAATACAGTACAAGAGGGCGCAGCTGGAGAAGTGGGCCCCGTACCTCAACAACAATGGCCTGGTGTGCCGGCTCACCATCTACGAGGACCTACAGTGTAAGGCACTCTGGGATGGGGTGGGGTGACCAAACATCATGCTAGGTGTCTCTGGGCACATCACTTCCACTTTTCTTGGTGTCTGTGGGCAGAGGCCAGAGGAGCTGGCCTGCCTGCAGCAGCCACCTTTGGATCACCGCAGGTACAAAGGTTCTGGAGATAAAGGAGTGGTACCAGAACCGGGAGGACAAGCTGGACCTGAAGCACACAAACAAGATCACAGGCCTGCACGTGGACTACTTCAAGCCAGGCCATTCCCAAGCTCTGTGTGGTGTGTGGAGTGGATCCCACTACTGGGCAAACAAGAGCCCTGGGGTGTGGGGTTGGGGTGGAGGGTGACATGTGATGGGGAGAACCAGCCCCAGGAACCCACAAGGTTCTTGGTGGCAAGCACAGACACTGCTTCTGCCTCCACAAGATAATGAAGCATGCAGGCAGCCGAGGAAGTTCAGAAAAGGAAGACCTTGTGGCCAACGGCCCTCCAGGACAGCCAAAGCCGGGACCACATGCTGTCCCATGGCTGAGATAGATCAGTCCGGAATCTCTACTGGAGGGAACACGGTGTAGGGCACGCATAAAGGGTCTTAGAATGTTGAGCAGTGAAGCCAACCGACACTGCCAGCAATGCAGAGGGCAGAGTGCCCACTGCGTGGCTGTGGGAAGAGAGGAAAGAAAGAGCTTGCCCTCTGAGATCCATATCCTACCCAAGACCTCACCAGAGAAAGGTCTGGGGCCAACACACACACGGAAACACATCAAACACATTTAGGAGTTGGGATTTTCAAGATTAAACCAACAAGGGACCACGGCACAGCCTTCGTGTGGGCAGACGGGCCTAACCTGATGTGCCAGGGCGGAAAGCAGCAGTTAGCTGCCCTCCATTGACGTTGGCAGATCGCTCTTTTAAGAGTGAGGCAAATGTGTTAATAACATGGACATGTAGCCCAGTGGTCGAACTTATGCTAAGCATGCCTGAGGCCCTGTGTTCTGTCTCCTAACAACATTAAAAGCAATAATGATAGCCTTAAAATGTGCATGTTTTGACCCAGTAATTCCTCTGCTGAGAATTTGTTCTTAGCAAAGAATGAGCAACCCAGCACTCGGAAGGCAGAGGCAGGCGGATCTCTGTGAGTTACAGGCCAACCTGGAACTCTGGTCTACAGAGTGAGTTCCAAGGACAACCAGAGTTACAACAGAGAAACCCTGTCCCGGAAAAAAAAAAAAAAAAGCAAAGCATTGGACATAACCTAACTGGAGAGTGTGGGTTGTGTACAAGGCTGGTACTAATGTGCATTGCCCAGCTGACTTCTCCCCGCACCACCCAGGGTTGGGTTTTACAGCCGGCTGCCACAGCTCCTGGTGCTCACCCAGCCCCCTCCCTCTCCCCCTCTGCCCCTCCCCCCTCCCCAGTGCACTCATACAAGTCTATGCTGCCTGAGATGGACCGTGTCATGGAGTTCTATGAAAAGATCCGTGTGGATGGCCTGATAAAGCGCGAGGAGACGCCCATGACGATGACGGAGTACTATCAAGGGCGCTCAGACTTCCTCTCCTATCGCCACATCGATTTTGGGCCCAGAGTCAAGAAATTCACCCACAACAGCGCAGAGTCCAACCCAAGGCCCATGGTGGTGAGGGAGCACTTGGGCTGGGGACTGGTTGCCCAACTGCCCTGGCAGAAGAAGGGTCTTCAGGATGTGGGGAGGGAGGGCCTGGTTCCGGGATGGTATCAAGGCTTGTGATTTTGCCAGGGTTCTAAATGCACAACAAGCACTTTAACAAATGCCGATCCCTGGGCTCCCTAGGGCTAAGCCGTGTCCCCAGCCACTAGACAAAGAAGCACCATTTCCTTATCCTGATAAACAAATACGCACTTATGACCAGACATCTGGAAATATGGGAAACCAGAGAAACATGAAAATATCTCGGTCTGACCTCTCTCCAATACTACTGTGGACTAATAGATTTGTTCTTAGCAGGACAATTAATCCTAGCATACGAGAGGTGGTGGCTGAAGGGTCAAGAGTTCAAGGCAACCCTCAGCCACACAGAAATCCCCTTCTCTCCTCTGCACGTTCTCTGGCCACCCAGAAAATCACAGAGCGGTTCTTCCGCAACCCGGCGAAGATTGCGGACGAGGACGTGGCGGAGCGCGTGTTTCTGATCCTGGAGGAGCGCATCCAGCTTCGCTACCACTGCCGCGACGACTACATCACCTCGTCCAAGCGTGAGTTCCTGCGGCGCACCGAGGTCGACAGCAAAGGCAACAAGATCATCATGACCCCGGACATGTGCATCAGCTACGAGGTGGGTAGGCTGAGGCACGGGGCGGGGCTTGGAGGGGGCACCCTCCGGAGGCCGTGCCCGCTGCCTCTTCGAGCAGATTTGGAAACCCCGGGTGGATCCCGTTAAGGCTCCGCTGGGAAACCCATCTTTGTCCCCGGGAACATGCATAGCGGATGGGAGCTTTCCACAGCAGCTCCGCTAAAAGTCATCCCATTTCCAGCGAAATGAGAACCCAGCGGACTGAGACTTCCTCATGGTCCCTGCTTGGCACCTCTGGGCAACCTGGACACCAGATCCCAGGGATCCATCCTGGAGGTGGGACCTAGACGGTCATACTTCCTATTCTTTTAAAAAAAAAATTATTTAACTTCGTCTTATACATGTCAGTGTAAGAGTGTCAGATCTCCTAGAAGTGTTAGAGACAGTTGTGAGCTGCCATTATGGGTGCTGGGAATTGAACCTGGGTCCTCTGGATAGAGCAGCTAGTGCTCTTAACCACTGAGCCATCTCTCCAGCCCCCATTGCTTTCCTATTCTAATTAGCACCGGCACAGCCCTTGGCCCTCTACATCTTTGATCCCTCTTTGTTACCATGTTTTTGCAGATAAAGGATTGAGGTCTGAGAGGTTAAGCATCTTGCTTGAGGTCATGCACTAGGTTTAAACCGAGTGGTACCTAGACCTGACCAGTTACAGCCTCTTTCTCACTGTGGTGGTTCTGGTCCCAGGTAGAGCCAATGGAGCACACCAAGAAACTTCTCTACCAGTATGAGACCATGATCCAACTGAAGAATGAAGAAAAGCTGTCCCGACACCAGGCCTGGGAGTCAGAGCTGGAGGTGCGGGTCCCATCACAGAGTGGCTGGGAGAGAGGGTCCTCGCTGTGCATGGTAATCCTCCATTATGTGCAATCAAGGTGCTGGAGATCTTGAAGCTCCGGGAAGAGGAGGAGGAGGCACACACTCTGACCATCTCCATCTATGACACCAAGCGCAACGAGAAGAGCAAGGAGTATCGGGAGGCCATGGTGAGCCTCCCTGCTTTTCCCGGGTCTCCTTCCCTGGAGCCCTGCCTCACGGTAGGGGGAACATGAGAACCCTTTAGGAGGGATGACGTCACAGGTAACATCACGTGAGCATTCTTGTTGACGATCACCTGCCAAACTGACTCTTGTTGATGGTTCACCCCCAAAGAGCACTTAGGATCCAGGCCAAGTGTCCTTACCCAGGACTGTGGCCAAACCAAAGCCTGCCTCACCTCTCCCAGGGCTCCTACTGAGTCTGTGACCTGAGCTGGGAGTCCAGCCAACCGACTCAGGCACAAGTTGAGCACCATGACTCAGCGACACAGGGCTTTGGCTTTACCCATCCCCCAGGTGGGAGGACCAGTTTGGGTTCCCAAGCTCACCTCTAAAACCTTTTCACCACAGGGTGCAGATTTCTAAAGTAGTTTGGAGTTAGCCTGGAAGAGTGGGGCTGTAGATTGTTCTTGGATCCATCGGGAAGGGCAACAGCCCATGTCTCTGGTTTCTCTGGCTCCTCTGTGCCCCATGTAGGCCTATGGGCAAAAGGGAAGAATGATGGGGGTTCAGCATTACTGCTGTTAAGTGCCTGCTGTGAATGGCCAGGCCCAGGCTTCGTGCTTCCAGACCTGAGCTGGGGCTCAGATACAGAGATGAGTTTATGTCAGAAACAAGAATTACATATCACCCTTAAACACGGGTCAGGAGGAGATCCTGTCTCCTAGGAACCCCGTGTCGACCTGGATTTGGGGGCCTGGCTTTATGCTATTGCACCATGGACTCAGTGCACGGGAGGTCTCTCCAACGCCCTGCTCTTTCAGCCGGTTCCCTGGCCCACAGGAGCGTGTCTTACACGAGGAGCACCTGAGGCAGGTGGAGGCCCAGCTGGACTACCTGGCCCCGTTCCTGGCACAGCTCCCTCCAGGCGAGAAGCTAACACGCTGGCAGGCGGTGCGCCTCAAGGACGAGTGTCTCAGCGACTTCAAACAGCGCCTCATCGACAAGGCTAACCTCATTCAGGCCCGCTTTGAGAAGGTGTGGCAGGGGCCCAGGCAGGGGAAGTGACCTTACCATCCCCAAGCTAGGGAAACCGGTCCTGAAGTCTTTGCTCAGAGCCTCACAGATCTGTGTGAGAGATAGATGGGTGGATGAGTATGTTTGTAATTAGGACTTCCAATTACCTGATTTCCCCTCCCCACTCTGCTATTGCATGGATGAGTGGACGGGTAAGTGAGTAGGCAGAGGGGTAGACAGGTAAGATGGGTAGATAGAGGGATCAAGGAATGGATGGGTGGGTTTGTGGATAATGGACTGACGGATGGTGTACCATTACAGCTCCTAGTCCTTGGGCCATTCCTGAGATAGATGAGGTGTATACTGTGTGGTCTCCATGCAGTGTCTCAGTCTTCTCAGAACACGCAGAGCAGCGTTGGGTGAACTGGAACACAATAACCCTTACTTTGGGAGAGGAGCTACTGGGGGCTCTGAGCATGCCAGCAACTTGTCTATTTTTGTGTGTGGGGGGGGTGTTTTGTCTGCACCTGTGTATGTATGTATATCATGTGCATGTCTAGTACTCTCAAAGGCCAGAGAGGGCTTTAGATGTCCTGGGACTAGAGTCTCAGATGACCTGAGCTTTGGGAATCGAACCCCTGTCCTCTGGAGAGCAGTCAGTGCCCTGATTTATTTTTGAGATAGGGTTTTGCTGTAGCCCTAGCTGGCCTGAAACTTGCTATGTAGACCAGACTGGGCTTAAATTCACAGAGACCCACCTGTCTCTGCCTAATGATCACTGGGATTGCCTAAAGGCATGTGCACCAACCTGCCCAGCTGTTTTGATTGTGGATATGAGGTGCTGAGGGTGGAACCCAGGGGCCATGCACTAAGCCATACCCCTAGCCCTGACTGGCTGTTGTGGCCCTGTTCTGATTTCATGCACATGCTGTCCTTTGAATCATGACTCCTACCCAAGATATTTTGTGATCCTATAACTCTCAGCTCTCTCCCTGGGGCAAATGGCTATGAGCATAATCCTCTTGGGGCTGCCTGGTAACCTGTGGGCCTACAGCTTGGCTGAGGATCAGTTCACACCTTCCCCTGCTCATTGCCCTACGCCCCCAGGAGACCCAGGAGCTGCAGAAGAAGCAGCAGTGGTACCAGGAGAACCAGATCTCCCTGACACAGGAGGACGAAGACCTGTACCTGAGCTACTGCTCTCAGGCCATGTTCAGGATCCGCATCTTGGAACAGCGGCTCAATCGGTAAGGGGCAGAACCAGGAGGACTCCTGGGAACACGCTGGTGGCTTGGCTATCCCCTCACCTTCTCTTTCCTGGCTCTGCTCAGGCACAAAGAGCTGGCCCCACTGAAGTACCTGGCGCTGGAGGAAAAGCTCTACAAGGATCCACGCTTAGTAGACTTCGTGAAAGTCTGGTAGACTTTGTGAGAGTCTTTGCTGCCCCTCATACAACCATGGCAGAAGCTGCCAGAGAATGGACTCCCTCCCTTCTCCCAGCCACTATGATCCCACACCAGCCACACTGCCACACCCTCTCCCCATCCCTCATGGTCCCCTTCAAA
Organism: Cricetomys ansorgei; assembly: GCA_026225945.1. Lineage (NCBI taxonomy): Eukaryota > Metazoa > Chordata > Mammalia > Rodentia > Nesomyidae > Cricetomys > Cricetomys ansorgei. The sequence goes on from JAMJFZ010003163.1 coordinate 25,023,745, forward strand.
TAAACACATTTCTTATTTGCCATTTACACTTCAGTCCTCACGAGCCCAGTCCCCACCACCCTCAGTCTTCTCTGTCATCTTCTCCGCTAGGATATCAGGTGTCTCCCTCTCCAGATAGTCCCACAGCCACCTGCCAGCATCTGCTTAGAGCTCAGTGTGGTGATGGTGAGACAGCTCATGAAGTGGGAGTGTCCTGGCCAAGGGGCACACCCCAAGATCGAGCAGGCTTGATATTAGGAGACAAGGGAATGAATCCAAGTTCCTCTTCCATGTACCACCTGTGAAATGGGGCTGGCCTCGTTTCCTGAAATAAATCTTAAAAGGCAGAGAAAGCTCGGTGTAGTAGTACATGTCGGTAATCCCAGCAGGAGGTGAAGGTAGAAGGATCTAACTTCAAGATCTGCCTCAGCTACATAGGGAATCTGAGGACATCCTGGGCTACATGAGACTCTTGTCTTTTGTTTTGTTTGTTTTTTCCAGACAGGATTTCTCTGTGTAGCCCTGGCTGTTCTGGAATTCACTCTGCAGACCAGGCTGGCCTCCAACTCACAGAGATCCACTGCCTCTGCCTCCTGAGTGCTAGCGTATGTCACCGCTACCCAGCAGACACTTTCCCTTAAAGAAAACAAAACAAAACAAAAAAACAAAAAAAGCAAAAAAACAAGAATAAAGTAAAGAAAACTTGGTCGGGGCTGCTGAGATGGCTCAATAGTTCAGAGCACTGGCTGCTCTTCTAGCGGTCCTGAGTTTGCAACCATGGGATCTAATGCCCTCTTCTGGCTTGCAGGCATACATGCAGACAGAGCACATTAAAAAAATACATAAATTTTAAAAAAAGAAAAAGAAAACCTTGCCATTAATCTCAAGGGTATGATATAACCATTGCAAACGACCTCAGAGCAGCTATGGTTGCCTGCACAAGCGTGGCTAGACAATAGGCAGTCATGGATGAGGTAGGGGCTCACGGAGGGGTGTGGGGAGAGCCTGGACCTTCCTGTTTAACTACTGGCTACTGATGAATTCTGCTGGAGGGGCAGTCATCTTCTTCACTCAAAAGTGAGCCTACTAGGCTTCAATGCATAATCCCAAACCCATGGTTATAACAGGGGCTCATTGTGGTGGCACAGGCCTTTAATCCTGGCTCTTGATCTAAGTCCCACCTCAGCCTCAGCCTGATCTACTACGCAGTGAGATCCTGAATCAGAGAGAGGGGAGAAGAGGGGCGGGGTGGGGAGATGAGGGACAGAAACAGGATGAACTTGAAAGAGCCAAGAATGCTGAATCTTGCCTGATTCTTAGATAAGATTCACACCCACACCCCATTTGTGAGTGTGTGTGTATGTGTGCGCGCGCGCTCAATGTGGTGGTAATAGTAACCCTACACTGTCACTATGCATTCTGCTGTCACTCTTTACCTTATTCGCGGGTCTCTCTCACTGAACCTGGAGTTAGCATAACAACCAGCAACCCTCCTGTCTCTGCTCCCCACAGCACTGGGGCTGCAGGCACCCATGCAGCCATGCCCAGATTTTTCGTGGGTGCTGAGGATTTGAACTCAGGTCCTCATTCTTGAACTGCAGTTGCTCTTACCCACTGAGCCATCTCTCTCCCTCCTAGGGAGCTTTTATTTCCAGTGTTGGAGATTGAACTTAGCGCCTCCTTCACACTAGTCAAAGCTCTCTGCCTACCACGGAGCTACATTTTTCCCTGTCTTGTTCCTACTTAGAAGTCATGTGTATTGGGGATGATTAAGGTCATTTTAATATAGTCTTCATGTTAGAAGATGAAGTTGTCTTAGCGGTGGTCACATTGATTATGTGACTGAGGGGCCTTAATGAACTTCATGCCCAGTGTTGTCATGATTCAAGCGTCATAGGTAGTGTTCAAATAGTTGTGCACAAACAAAGCAGATAATCAAGAATTCGGCTTTATTTTTTTAATAATTTTTTAAAATAATTTTTTAAATAATAAAATGTTGAGGAACAGTAAGCTACAAAGCTTTAATCGAATGTTATTCTTCAAATCCAGGTCTCTTAATTCCCAAATTCTACTCAGGGCTGACTTCCTAAAATAACGGGAGTCTGGTGGGTGTTTCTTGACCCTGCAGGCTTTGTACTCAGTAGGGATTTCTCATGCCTTGACTTTCAAGAACAAAGATTCAAGTCCTAGAGCCTTTCTTCCAGATCTTTGGTCTTCTCGCCACAGCATCCGTTTCCTCATCTATAAATGAGGAATTCCTACCACTCGGGGCTGTGTGGAGCAGGACGGACGCAGCGGCCCCAGTGAGAGGCGAGCGGGAGGACAGACCGGCTGGAGGCTCCTCCTACACCGGGCTGGGACGAGCTCCTCCGCAGAGAGGGGCTCCCGACTCGGGTGGGTTAGGTGGCCTTCTCCACCGCACCCATCCCAGCCCGCCCGGCGAGTCTTTCTCTGGTTCCGTAGCTCCGCGAGTCTGTAAGACACCGACTCATCCCTCCTGTAACCCGTTCCCCCCGAGGCCGCCATCAGGGAGGCAGAGCCGAGGTGCCGATCCCAGCGCAGCCCAAGTCCCCAGACCACGCGGGAAACACCCACAGGCTGAGGGCGGGGTCCCGGCGGCCCTGTTCCAAGATGGAAGATCTGCGACTTCACGCCGCTCCCGAAGTCCCTTTCCCATTGGCTGTCCCGGAATCGGCTCTCCAATAACGCCGAGGTTGATTGGTCGGGCTAAGGCTACTGCCGAGACGATTGGTACAGCCGCATCGGACGCGGCTCGCGGATTTTTTTAAACAGCCGGGTTCCAGGAAGAGAAGGGAAAAGGGCGGAAAAAGCCAGTCCGAGTGATGGAGGATCTAAGGACACACAAACCCGCATTGGTTCTTTCGAGACCTGAGGGCGGTCCGTAAACGCTTCTTTCCCGTGATTAGTCCGAGTCACGGAAAGGAGGCGGGTAGTTAACGCAAATCGGCAGAAGCGCTTGCTTCCATTGGTCAATCCCCGAGGAAGGCGGAGCGTCCATGGCGACTGATTGGTGTAAGAAGTGGAGTGGGAGGGACTGTAGACCGAGGTTTTGTTGTGAGGGTCGGTTGTCAAGCAGCGACCAATCAGGGAAGAGGATGGAGGCAAGTGGGGGTCGCGCCTGGAGGGAAGCCTTGGCCTCCAGAGCTACAGCTGCAGGTAGAGTGGCCGCGGGGTCTCGGGGCAAGGGGAAGATGGCCCTGGGCTTCGCCGAGCCTGGCGGGGACAGTCGCGTCACCGGCAGAGAGCTCTGGGCCAGGGCAGGCTGGAGCCAGTGCCCCTCCAGACACGGGGACGGGGCGGTCAGGAGAGGCTGAGGGACCAGGGGCAGATTCGGGATGAGCGAGCGGGACGGATGTGGAGGCCGGAGAGGGAAGGCTAGTGGGCCGGAAGCAGAGCTGAGGGTGTGCGGAGGACCGTGTCGGTTTGGGGCTCCACAAACGGGGGAGCAAATGAATGGGGGACTCTACTAGGAGTGGGAAGAGGGAAGTGAAGAGGGTCAGGCGAGGCGCGGTCAGCTTAGGGGAGCTCAGGATGTGTGGGAATGGGAGCACAGGCGACAGGAGAAAGAGGGCGCCCCGAGAGGGCTCCTGGCCGTGGCTGTGGAAGGCTCCGTCCGTACTGTGGCCTTTTAGAACTGAGGAGTCATTCCTACTCGAGTCTAGACTGCAGACCCAATTCCCAGCTCTGTCCTTGAGAGTTGCAAGGGGTGGGCGTGGTTCCCTTACCAGGAGCTGGAGAAAGGGAGCGAGAGGATTGGACCCTCAGAGTCCCCTCGAAAATCCCCGCTACGGGAGGCCTTCACTGTCAGACTCTCTTCCTGTCAATCTCTTTATCAATCTCCTCTTCTCTTCTCTCTTCTCTGCCTTTCGGGTGCCTCACATGCGCCCCTAAACATAGCCTCAGACTCCATCCAAGAGCCCCATCCAATATATGAGGTTCAGTGATTATCAAAAATCTGTGTAAACTGCAAGCACGTGGTCGTCTCTGCTCCACTGACTCTGCAGACATTTAACACAGCCAGCACCCAGGAGCACTGTTCTAGGCCTCTAGGAAATTTGTCTTCCTTTCTTCCCCCCTCCCTCTTTGAGACAGGGGTCTCATTATGTAGACCAAACTGGCTTGAACTGACAGAGAGCCTCCTGCCTCTGCCTGGGCTTCTGACCCGGCTCAGCTACTCAGGGAAGGTCTTTTATCTTTGGACTCTACATCAAGAAGGTGCTCCAGGTCAGGTTTTCAGACCCAGTATGTACTGCAGCCCCAGGCCCCAGAAGCTTTGGTGGGTCTGTATCCAGCGGCCTCGGCGACCCAGGGAGCTGCTACTCTTCCCAAGCACTTCCCAACACACCGTCACCTCCGCTTGTATTCCAGCCCAGTGTTGAGCTGAGATGGCCCAAGCCTGACATTCCATGATCTGGAATCCTGACCGATGCGTACAGGCTGCTGCTTGACAGCGGATGATCTGAACCACCGGGCAGTCCTGGGCCAGGAGAGGAGGACTCTCTGCCTGGATGTGTGGGAACTCCCTGCCAACTTGACTGTCCGATCTGGGGGGGACCCACCCCCACCCCACAGAGAAAGCACAGTCCGTTTTGTGGGTGGGGTCTCAGGTGCCACCCCCTGAAGCATGGCCACCCCTGTGGTCACCAAGACTGCCTGGAAGTTGCGTGAGTACTTTTCCGTTTTCCTTGATCACACCGCCGTTTTTGTGGGCTGCTAGTTGCTCTGTCTCCTCTCCTTAGCACAGGGGAGAGACTCGAAGTCCTCGTTTGAGGGTTGACGAAGATGGAAGTCACACTGGGCCGGTGGTGTAATCCTTCAGAGGCTGAGTTGCCTCATCTGTACAGCAAAGTAACTGCACCTGTGCTCTGTAGTTGCCCTGAGAGCCAAGTGAGATCATGCGCTTAGGAAAGCACCTTGTGAAGGATTTCCAGTCGGGCTGAGGGGCAGAGTGTTTTGAGAAAGGCCGAAAGGTGTTGTAGGAATGTCAGACATGTTCCAGGTCAGTTTTCCTCCATCAGATGAAAGTGTGTTGGGATGGGGGTGGAGGGAGGGTGCACGAAGATGCTCTGATGTGTAATGGAGCAAAAGTAGTTCTGAATCCTTTAGTCAAAACTGTTACATTCTTCTTTTCCTTTTTCATGAGATAGGCTGACTCCATAGCCTTGGCCGGCCTCGAACACATGCCTCAGCCTCCTGAGTGCTGGGATTAAAGGCCTGTGCCACCACGCCTGGCTCTTTCATAGTCTTAAAAAATATTGAGGACCCCAAAGGGCTTTTGTTTATGAGAGTTATACTTATCCATATGTACTCCATTAGAAAACAGTACTGAGACGCATTCAAACCCGACAGTAGGGATGATGTCATCGCATGTTGTGTGTCTTCTCAAAGACTCTTCTGGAACAAGTGAGCGAACCAAGGCCAGTACCATCCTAGTGTTTAATAGTCCTGTTCTTTTGAACCTTCTAAAAGGCTCTTGGTCCCTAGATCACGTTTGAAGGACCTGCATCTTGCCTCTGTGGGTTTCTCCCCAGCTGTGACTGGTTGTTACAGGTTTGATATGCTATACCTGGTCCCGCTCTGCTGGTAACTGCCCCTGGGCTGTCTTCAGGCGTGGATAAGTAGACTCTGGGAAAAGCTGTCTTCTGGGCTCAGTTTCCTCGTTTGTAAAGTTAGAGATTGGGACCATTTTCAAGTTGTTCTCCAAAGCTCTAATATTCTGGGAAAACCCTGTTAATGGTACTCAAGACAGGTGTACTTTGGGTAGGGTGGTAAACCAGCTCTTTAATGGTTTGCCCTTCCTGAAGGTAGAACCAGGTGATGCTAGGAAGCAAGTGAGGACCAAAATATCCAAGGTCATTGGAGAGTGGGGGCTCAGCCTCGGGAGGGCAACAGCACATCCGTCTCCAGTCCTGCTCCAACCCTGAGCCAGTATGTGTGCTTTGAATCAGTTAACCAACTGATGGGAAGAGAGGGTGCCTGAGCAGCAAGTGCAGAGGCCCCAAGATAGGATGCTTTGTATATTGGAAGGACTTAAGGGTCTACCGTGGGGCTGCCACAAGAAGCAAGTGATACCAGGTAGACCTAGAGAGTTCTGCAGGGGCACATGTCCACCAGGCCCTTGTCACCAAAGACCCCTGTTGCAGAAGTTTATTTTTAATTATGTTTAAAATGGTTGTTTGTGCACTGTTGGGAAAAGGGCTGCCTAGGCCTTGGCATTTGTATTGTCTGCAGGTGTTGGCTTTATGTAAAAGATACTGGAATGTTAGTGATCTGCATGTAGTATCAATAGAACACCTAAGGCGCTTAGGTATCAATAAAAACTCCTGAGATGAGACGCTCAGGCTTCCCCTGTCCAGTATGGTGCTTGCCATGACAGGTAGTTCCCTCTGCTGAGGTCTGGTAGGATTTACTATGAAAATGCCTCCGTGTCTTCCTTGCTGAGCGACTCAGTAGGTATACAACTACAGACCCCAAGCGCCCAAGTATTTAAGCAGCAGGCAGAATGTGATCAGGTAAGTTGAGGATCTGACAGTTTTTTGTGTGCAGAGGTTTATGGGTATATAGCCTGAGGCCAACACAGGCCAGGGCTTCTTGGGGCTCCAGGGTGTGGTGAGGATGAGACAGCTCTTGACCAGCGTGTGGTTGCTGAACCCCTGTCCTTTGTATCTTCCTCCTAGGATGTAAGTCCTTTCTTAGCACCTCTGGGCAGACCAAGAGCAATCCCCAGCTTTGGCTGAGATCGGTCAGGCTATACTGCTGGGGCTTGGGGAGGTGCTGTGAGCAGCAGCTGTCACCCAGCCTGCCAGGAGACACTGAAGAATTTGATCTGTTTGCACGAAAATCCAGTACCCACATGTGGGCCAGTGCTGTCCGGTGTTCTTTGAGCCTAGCTAGAGAAGGAGCCTTCTGTGAGGGCAGTGTATCCCTTTTGGTGGTGCCGTAGTGTCTTCCTGTCTGCACCAGCTCCAATCAGCCCCTGCTTAAAAAGGGGAGTCATCATGCCCCCACTCCCTGCCTGTGATTCTTCCAATTCCAGCCCCTTCCCAGGATCCTTCTGATCCCCCGGAGCCTGAAGGCAGGAAGCTCTCCTTCCACAGCCTCCCAGTGCCAGGCCTAGAGCAGATGCCTGGAAGTCCTGTCACACATCCGTGACTGTCTCTAGGTGTAGTCCGGAGGCTTGCTGAGATGGGACTCAGCCAGACTGTTCTCACTTTGCCTGGGGAGGGTGAGAGAGCAGATGCCCTGGGCTTTCTGACAGTTCAGGGTCTGGCTGCAGAGTCAGGGCTGAGCCTCCAGAGCAGAGCTCTCAGGAACAGCTGCACTGCCCTCCTGCCTGAGTTAGACAGATAGATAAAGGTTTGTGGCTCAGGCTTGTGGGCAGCTGTCCCCAGGTATCCAGAGGACAACCGTGGTCGAGATGAGGACTGGAGCAAGCCCAACTCCCTAGGTCTTCCAGTACCTAGATAGAGGCGTCTGGGCTTACAAGAACTCTCACCCTAGTTAGGCCCTGCAGGGAGGTGTCACTTCAGAAGTTGTGTTTAAGGATGGAACCCTGGGGTCTTTGAAAGCCCAAGCTGTCTGACTTTCCGGGGCCATTGTCTCCTTATGGTCTGCAGCTCACACAAGAGCTACTGACACTGGGTAGAGTAGTACCTAGGGCGGGGCAGGGTTCTTACTAACAGCCATGACTCCCTTCTCCACGTCACCCAAGCCAGTCTCCAGCTACTTCAGGACATCTGCATATTAGAGTTTCCCCTTGCCTGTGTGAGAGACCTGCTCTCTCCTTCTCCTTGTTCCCAGAGGAAGTTGGGGACCAGGAACTGGCTTGGAGGCCTAGTCTGCCTCTTGACTCTGCTGAGTTTGTTCTTTCTGGCTCATTGATAAGGCCCCCAGTTCCCACCCTTGTTCCCCATTCTGGCCCTCCCACCAAGGTCTGGTAGACTCTCCATGGGCCTTATCTCCCATTCTTCAGGGTCAGCTTTCCCCCACCCAGCTCCTGCTGTATCTGCTGCCTCTTGCCATTGTCCTTATGGAACCCACTCCCTGTCTACCTGGGACCCTGAGGGCCACTCTGTCCCAGTGGCCAGTCCTGAGTCTGCCTCTCAGCCCATTCCCAGTGAGCTGGCCCTGGGGTCATCCTGTTTTCCAGACAGGGACCCTCTCAGAGACCATGAGTGACTTATCCAAGGCCAGGAAGCTGGCAGAGCTCAGATGAGCACCCGACTCAGAATTCTGAATTGGGAGCTAGGGACAGCTGTCTAGACAGAACTTGGGAATTCTTCAGAAGGTGCATCCTAGGTGAGCTTTGTCTATATGGGTGGCACCTGGGCAGTTGAAAGGCGCTTAGGTGGTGTATGGGTCCATTTAAGAAAAAACAGTTTTAATGGTTTTTATTTTTGTATCATAGAAGTATTATGAGCATATCTGAATATTAGTGCTTACAAAGTAGATACACATAGGAAGCCCGTTTTTAAAAGTGAACTTCATCTTCCCACAGTATCTGTAGTGATTGGTTCCAGGACCCCTCTACACAGAAACCAAAGTCTACATGTGCATTATACAAGCGATGTGATGTTTGCGTAGAGACTATACTCTTCCTCTGGATTCCTTGGGTCATGTCTATTACCTGTGATACTAAATACAATGTAATGTTGCTTAAGTATTTTTGTATTATATTGTTTATGAACTAACAATGAGGGAAAGTGTGTATACTGATGAGCACGGGTGTGTAGTTGTACCCTGATGGTGGGGCAGCTCAGCAAGAAAGACACGGGGCATTTCATAGATGCAAACCCTGCCAGACCTCAGCAGAGGGATCCACTATCCTGGCCTGCGCCGTACTCAGTTAACAGTGGAACCCTGAGCATCTGAGCTCAGGTGTTTTCATTGATTCAGAATTCCTCAGGTGCAGATCATAAGCAATCAAACATCCCCTCCCCCACACGCAGAAATCCAATACCTGCAGACAATATAGAATGTCAGGACCTAAGCTGCCCCTCACCCAACAGTGCACAAAAAACTGAAAATAAACTTCTATAACATGGGTGCTTGCTTTGTTTCATGACAGGGTCTTGCATGTAGCCCAAGCTGGCCCGAGACTTAGGATCCTTCTGCCTCATTCTCCCAAGTGCTGAGTTGACAGGTGTGCACCGTGTTCAGCATTTCAGACGCACCTGTCCCAAGTGTTCCTCATCAGCAGTTGGCTGAGTGTGTGTGTATGGAGGGCCTACTGTGCAGTCTGTATTACAGATGTGAAGAGAAAGGAGAAGCTCAGAAGGAGGCCTAAGAGCAGGTCAGGGTGGCTGAGGTGGAGAGACAGTCATCTCAGTCTCTGGCCCACACGGCCCTGTTGCTGGTCTGACACTGGTGGGGAGTTCTGGACATCATGTTCAGAGCTGATGGCTGAGCAGAGCCACCCTCTCCATACGGCCTGCCAAAGTCCCCTGACTACTTGTCCCCTCCTTTCATATGTAGAAGAGATCGTCGCCCATGCCAGCAATGTGTCCTCACTGGTGCTGGGCAAGGCCTCGGGGCGGCTGTTGGCCACTGGTGGGGATGACTGCCGTGTCAACCTGTGGTCCATCAACAAGCCTAACTGCATCATGGTGAGTGGTAAGCCGTGGCCTGGGTGGGGCGGGGTGGAGTGCGGGCACCCATCACAGGCACTGCTGATCCCAGGTCACCAGGGAGGCCCAGCACACCGTTAGCGCTGCTCCAGTTGTCTGCTCGTAAGGCCTAGAATAGCCCAGGACAGCTGGGATGGTGGCCAGCCCTCAGGAAGAAGGGATGACACAAGTGTGGGACAGAACTCCAGGATATTCATGGGAAGGTTTAAATAAGCCCCAGTGTCCACCTGCCAGTGTATGTGGTATCTCACATCCAAGGGGACTCAGCTGGAGGCCGTTCTTTTAAGTGCTTTTTCTGGTCACACACAATATACAGGGCTGTAGGCTGCCTTCCAAGGCAGGGCAGCACCAACAGGAGGGAAAAACAGTAATTTCAGGCAGTTCTCTTGGCCAAAGATGGCCAGGTTTAAGTCTGTGCTGTAATTTCAGGCAGTTCTCTTGACCAAAGATGGCCAGGTTTAAGTCTGTGCCTTCTAGATAAGGGACTACACCCACATGTATCTCCGAATGCCATCTTACACTTGTGTGACCTGTTTCTTTAGAATAAGTATCATGAGGATATTCCTATGTCAACAAATACTGTTTTACAGCATGATTTTTAATGGCTTCTTGGTCTCCCTCACAGGGATGAGATGTAATTAGCTTAGCCACGCCCTGCCGTCATCAGGGCTGCCGGCTCCAGCTTTTAGGTCCTGCTAAACCACACTGTGGCAAACATCTCCATTTGTCCAGACTTTCGAGCCAGACCCCGGAGTGTGCAGTTCTGAGATGTTGTCACAGCCGGCTCCAGAGGGCACTTTCCGTCCTCACCCGCAGCCTGGGAGGGTGGCTGTGCGCTGCGTCCTCGCCGCCACCGTAGGCAACTGTCAATCTTTTGGCTTTTGGCCAACTAAACAGAAATGGGAAGGTGATAGCTATTAGTGAAAACTTGGCTATTTCAGTGATTTTTGTGAGATTGGGGGAAACTAAGACCCAATCATAGTCAGTACATCAGGGTTCAGTAAGAGGGGAATTTCTTTGTTTTTATTTTTTTCCGTAAGACATGTTTTTTTATTTATGCGTATGGATGTTTTGCCTGCATGTATGTCTACATACCATGTGCGTGCAGTGCCCGTAGAAGCTGGAAGGTGGCGTTGGATCTCCTGGGACTGGAGTTACAGATGGTTGCTACCTGCCGTGTGGGTGCTGGGCAGTGACTCCGGGTCCTCTGGATGAGCAGCCAGCGCTCTTAACCACTGTGCCATCTCCCTGCCTTGTTTTATCTGTAGGGGTCAAGTGTTCTCATTCCCCCCAAAATGCCAAAGTAATACACATAAATTGAAAGTCAGCAGAGGCTAGAAATGCAGCTCAGTAGTAGAGTGCTTGCCTAAATATTAAAAAATAAATAAAGGTTCATCTAAAATATAAGAGGGTGAATGCTGAAGTCCTTCTCCCTCCGGTGACTTCTGCGTCCCCCTGGAGATGACGAGGCCTCTAAATTCCTCTGTACCCTAGAATTATTTAGTCTATGGACAAGCAAATACATCTGTCTCCCTCTAGAGGTCTCATTCTGGGTACACCACGAGCTTCACAGAACTTGGCCTTCCTCCTGTTTGCAGGTTTCTCTGATGGGCATTTACCCAGGTCTAGTCCCTTGACATGAATAACCCTGGATTTGTACTTACAATAAGTTCCCTGAAGAATTGTGGTATTGTTTTCCTGAGACAGAGTCTTACTGTGTAGCCCAGGCTGGCCTTGAGCTTGGAGACTCTCCTGCCTCAGACACCAGAAATGATCCTTACGGCTGGGGTTGCAGACTGTCACTACTCCTGGCCTTGGACTTCAGGCTGGAGGAGAATATACATTTCTCCTGGGGGTTGTTTTGCCCAGTTGTGACCCTGGGAACGTGGGCCCATTGTCTGGCAGGAATCAAACAAGCTGCTAAAACTACAAAGCTCCAGGCATTGGTGCTGAGGAATGCCCTACTTCCTATCAGGAATGCTGCCCTTCGTAAACACCAGTGAGACAGCCCTGTTTTGAGGGATGAGCATTGAATGGAGGATGATAGAACCATAGACTTGGGTTCTGGCCTTCCCTCCCAATAGCTAAAGATGACAGCCCCTCCCACCTTGCCTGGTCCAGCTCTCCTTGCTGTGGGTGCTCTGGATGTGCAAGAACCTACCTGTTTTCCAGCAGACCTTCCGGGTCCCTGGGAACATGAGGCAGGCAGCCCCCAGGGAATCAGACACCGGGGCAGGCAGTGCAGATGCATTCCTAGCTTGCCATGGCCTCTTTGATCAGACTGAGTGGCTAGAAATGGGGCTCATTCAGGCTCAGGGTAATGTTCAACATCTCCTTATCTTGATCCCTTGTTCCCTTGCAATGGCCCAGAACCATTTTGAAATATAGATGATGTCATGCCAGGAGCAAGAGCACTGTAGAAGGGAGAGGGGTAAGTTTGAAGGATGCCTGGGCTTTGTGAGTTTAGTTCAGCTCCTTTTTTTTTTTTTGGTCAGGGTCTCAGTATGTAACCAAGGCTGCCCTGAGTCTCATTATGTAATGTAGACTGGCTGGAACTTTCACTCTCCTGCCTCTGCCTCCCAAATGCTGCGGTCACAGGTGTTTGAAGGGTGGTTTTACCTGTTGTGCTGACCAGCCATCATGTTCAGCTGAGTTTCTATCCTGGAAGCAGGAAGGCATAGGCGGGGCCTCAGAACAGCTCACCACATATTACTTCTTAGTGAAGCCATTCTCAGGGACCCTAAATTTGGGACAGTAATTGGGGGAAGGAGTTGCTGTGCAGTTCACTGGAGCTGCCACCCTCTCTCTGCAGAGCCTGACAGGTCACACGTCGCCTGTGGAGAGTGTCCGCCTCAACACCCCTGAGGAGCTCATCGTAGCAGGATCCCAGTCGGGCTCCATCCGCGTCTGGGACCTGGAAGCTGCCAAAAGTAGGCCTCACTGCTCACTCTCTTCATGTGTGTGCCCCACCCCCCCAGCTTCAGGCTTGGGGTCTTGAACTGCCGCCTCCAGGAGGTGTTCACCAAGCACTGACCTGTGTGGGCGGCATGTGGTCCACCCCACTCCATCAACCCAGCAGCAGCAGGTGTGCCATCCCCCAAATGCTAACAGGGGATGCCCAAGTGATGAACAGCTCCGTGTATGTACATGTATGTATGTATACATGTGTGTGTATGCATGTACGTGTGTGTGTGCATGTGCGCGTATGTACATGTTCATATGATCAGAACCTGGAGGGACTTCACGCCGGAGGTACCCTGCAGGCATGTGGATAAGTTGGTGACCCTGTGGGAGGAGCCATTAAGATACAGGAGTGTGCATCCCACCGCAGGGTAGGTGTTGTGTGGCTAGATCTTCAGTTTGCCTCCCTTCCCTTCGTCTTCAGTTAACTCTCACTGTGATGGGAATAGCACATGCTCTGAACAGTCCATTCTAGCATGAGCCTTGATGAGGAGGCCGTCACCCCGTACATCCTTCCTTCCGCTCTGAGAGCCTCTGCTCTCCTCCCGTTGCTGTGCCCACCACCATCACCCTTTCCTGAACATGGCACTGCACTCTCTTTTCTCCTCAGAACACCAAAACAAAGACAGGTTGGCGCCTCACAGTGAAGCCTGCCTAAAACCCCACCATTCAGGGAGTTGAGGCAAGAGAATTGCTGTGAAGCTGAGGGCAGCCCAGCCCATGGTGTAAGACACACCTCAAACCAACCAACCAACCTTGCGGTGAGAGGCGGGACTGGGCTCTCAGCAGCCGCCCAGGCTGAGCCCATTGTCCAAATTTCTCTTCCTGTCCTTTCAGGGTCACCATTTACATGTCAGTGTCTGTGCAGTAAGAACCCCGAGTGTTTCTTGTTGTAGTCTGGCTTCCCTGGAGTGAGCACTTGCTCCTTCCCTTGTGTGCATTTTCAAAATCCCCGTCACAGTTGTCATTAGTCAACTGCCAGCAGAGTCAGCTTCAAACCCTTCTTGGAATCTAGCACTCTCTTCCTCAGGCCTAGTGCCTGGGAGCCCTGGGAGTGCAAGCTAGGCATCACCTCGGCCTGCCCTGGGGCCTACGGCTTCCTCCTCTGTGGCTTCCTCCTCTCCAGATGGAGCACCTTCTCTCAGGATCTGCTACAAAAGGGTTGGAGGAGCGGGGTGTGGCGTCACACACTCGGAGTCCGCAGAGGCAGGAAGATCGAAAGCTGTAGCCCATCCCGTCTCAGGTCTACAGAGCTTGGTGGTGGAGCCTTTGCCTGGCAAGTGCGAGGCCCTGGTTTGCTCTCTGGCACTGAGGGCGAGTGACAGGCACAGTGTTAGGGACCCGCCATGGCTGAAAGCGACTTTGTTCTATCTCTGTTCTTTAGAGTTCAGGTGTAGAATTGTATTGGAAATAATGGAGATTTTGTAGATGCCACCACACTTCTTATCGGTTCCAGAGTTGCTGGCGGAATCCAGTGCTGTTCTTCTGCTGGCTCTTTACGTGGGATCCGCTCCCTCCTTCCCTCTTCCCCCCTCAAGATGTGTCCCAGCCTCATAGCTACAAGCCCTTCTGTTGGTGTGTTCTCACATCTGAGCCTGGACCCCCCAGGTTCCTCTTTGTCTAGAAAGTCTCACCCTGGGTTGTGGCCACACAGTACCGCCTTCTCTGTGGGCGCCACCAGCCCCAGAAGTGTTGGGTTTGATGTGGGTCCCCCTCCCCCTCTGCAGTATGGACAGCTAACTCAGCGTACTTTACCAACCGTGGCAGGCCGGCCTCGGGAGATCCCAGTACAGTTGGTCTGCTTGTTTCTGGGGGGCTGCCTGCTGCAGCTCAGAGGCTCAGCCTGCCTTGTCCAGGGAGAGCTCCCTGGGCCTGGCTGAGCCTAAAAGGCCCTTCTGGCACAGGTGCTGCTGCAGAACAGCAGCCATTGGCATGTGTGCCTGGCAGTGAGCTTAACGTTGTTCAGGATCATTGATGGTTTTGTGTCATGGCTCCCCAGGAAAGATGGCATCCCTTAGTCCTCTGGAGTGATGACATGTTGATGGTGTGTTGAACATGGAGCCCCAGGTGCCTTTATGACAAACAGCTGTGTGCTGTCTGAGCAGAGGTTCTTCACGCACCAGGCCTCAGAGCATGCTGTGCTTACCACTGGACATGAGAGGCAGGAAGGACAATGCCAGGCTGGCAGGCTCTGACTGAGAAGGCAGCCAGTCCCCAGGAAGCCTCTGCCTCAGACTGAATCCCAGTGGATAGCACCGCCCTTCATGATTCACTGAAGAGCCCAGGGCCAAAGGGAGAGAGCTATGAAGCCACGTTTGACAGATGTCAGACCAAGACCAGGAAAGGCACAGGCCTTAGTGAAAACCTCGAGGCTGTAGGTGGCAGAACCTGGCACTTGAATCCTGGTGTCGAGACTCCCGCCCCAGTGCTCTCTGCTGTCCCATCTACGCCTCAAGTTAGCAATTCTCAAGCTTGCCTTCAGAAGGGAGGGCTAAGATCTCAGGGCCACTGCCACCCCACTGGCGGGAGTGTGGGCAGCAGGGATGAGAATCCAGAGACACTTTAGGCACACAGAGGCTACTGAGAGAGCCACAATTAATACTGGAGGCTTTGGGCACAGGCTGAACAACCACTTTGCTGGGAGACCTTAGAGGTGCCCGCATGTGCAGGGCAAGTCCAAGTCTCCTCCAGTCTGCAGTCCCTGGGGGCTGACCTAGGCATCCCTGGGAAAGACAAGAGCAGAAGTCATGGCAGAAGAATGTGGTCCTGCCAGCTTTCTATAGCAGAGCTGGGAGGTGAGGGCACAGACCCAGCAGGTCCCATGGGAAGGCACCCGCACTTCAGGAAGCCGGCCCATTAGGTAGGCCCCAGCACAGCCCCTTGTATTTGAGTTTCTCTTGCTGTGGCAACAAGGCAAAAGGTGGCTAGGGCAGCACGTTACCCAGGCTTCCCAAACTCCTAGCATACAAGACAGCATACAAGGAGCAGGGAAAGCCCAGGGCTCAGTGTGGGGTGTAGTTGAGTGGGACATCCACACCACAGATGAGTCAGGTGCCTTGGAATCCTCAGGCACGAGGAGGAGACGCCTCCCTGGTTGCAGTGCCCATCAGAGACCAAGCACAGAGGCTAGGTGGACAGTGGACCTGGGCCTCAGCTGATGCTGACCAGGGCAGCCATTCCCTTTGTACTGTCCCTGCCTGGGCAGCTCTGATTCCAGCTCACTCCTGAGGCCCAGATGGTGCTCCAGAGGCAGCACCTGGTCTACCCGCAGTCTGCCCCCTGCAGTTCAGCCTCAGGCAGGGCAGGATGCCTCACTCTGAGCCGTCCACCCACCTCCTAGTGTTGCCAGAGAGACTCTGACCTGAAGTGCGGAGTCGTCCTGCTGATCACCAGAAATGCTCAGTGATGTGTGGTGACAAGAGGTACTAGGCGGCCATGGCTCTGAGTAGTGCATCCTTGTTGAGACCAGAAGAGGGAGAAGACGCGTGCTCTGAGGCCTGAGGAGGAAGAGTGAAGCTCCAGAGGACAGACTTGAGGAAGTAAAGGCAGGCCTCCAGGAGGAAACTAGAATGGGAATGAATAATTGAAACCCACACAGTCCCACTGAGCACTTGGTGTTCATTTTCTTAGTTCTCACCGTAAACCATCCTGAAGATCAGAGGAAAAGGGATGGCCTAAGGTCGCACAGCAGTTAAGCAGACTAATCCTAGTTTTGTCAGGCTCCCAAGCCCATGGCCTAGTATGGGTGGGTAGATTCTACAGTAGAGTCCATCTGTGCTTGGATCTCTGCGTACTCATCCATAATATGTAAGAGCTCGCTACCTGTTAAACCTCGGTGCAGCCCAAGAATGGCTGAACTCTGTACCCTTGGCCTACCACTCTGAGAGCCTTTATTTGGGCAGTGGAAGTAGAAATCTTTCAAGCAAGATGAGGTAGTCTTGAACGCTACCTGTAATACTCTGAGACACAAATTTGCCACCTGGCCTGCTATACCTCAGTGGATTAGAGGTGTCACTAGGGCAGCAGTAGGGGACGAGTCTGCCCTGGCCTCATCTCCCCCGTACCCTCCACTCTCACTTGCCCTAGGGCTGTGCGCAGGTCACTTGTACAGGGCCCATCCCAGTGGGCATTGTGAGTCCCAGCCGTATCTTCTTGCCCATGATTGCCACCCACTCGTGTCTTCCCAGATCCTTTAGCCAAGCAGCTTCCCCTACTGCAGCCTCTCTGCCCTCTCCTTGGCACTATCCCAGGGGTTATTTGCTCTGTTGTGACTGCTGCTGCCCAGGGGCCTTGGCGCCCACAAGCTGTGGGGAATGCATGTGTTTTCTGGGGGCTTGAGTGATGACAGAAACGGCTGTAGAACTGTTAGGGTGGCGGGGTTCTGGTCGATCTCCCTGTTCTTACATCAGCATCCCCGTTTCTGTGCCAGAGGGCGCACACAGATGGGCTTGCAGACCTCTGCAGGCCAGCTCACGTTTACATGGCCTGTGCTTTCTTTTGCTTTATTAGTTCTCCGCACACTCATGGGACACAAAGCCAACATCTGCAGCCTGGATTTCCACCCCTACGGTGAATTTGTGGCCTCAGGTTCCCAGGACACAAACATCAAGGTGAGGTACCACTCTGGCACCCGTCTCCCTCCGCAGCAGCATCCTCAACATCCTTGGGACAGAGGGCCTGTGGACTCTGGCCAGACACTTCAACTTGGGATGCCCGGCTTGGGCAAGCCTTCCAGCCTTTTTCTTTGGGGCTGTCATGACCTAGAGGTATCCAGAGTCTTCTCTGCTCTGAGCTGCACTTTACCTTCTGGTGTAAACTTCAAGGTCATCACAACTTCTCCTGACCCAACTCCCATCCTGCTTCTCTCCCCTACAGCTTTGGGACATCAGGAGGAAAGGCTGTGTCTTCCGATATAGGGTAAGGATGACCTGTTCCTGTGACCTTATGTGGGATCAATCACAGTGTGGGTTCACACCACAGTGGGGCTGGGGGGACTGTAGTCCATCGCAGGTGAGACCTCAAAACAGACCTGGAGTAGAATGGAATGCCTCAGGAGGTCTGTCTTGACCCCCAGCTTCCCACCAATCCCCAGAGCCATATTTAAACTATTCCATGTTTTGCTTTTGCAGTCAGGTAGCTGGTGTCCCGGGTGCAGGGCTTTCTGTTCGTGGGTTTGTGACAGTACTTTGACTAACAGAATCCTTCTCAAGGGCTTCTGAAAGAGGCCATAAAACACCTTAACATGTGACAGACTGCATGTGTTATGATTTCCTGGAGGCCTAGGAGTCTGGCCACAGAGAAGCATCCTTCATGTCTCCCAGTAGTGACCATCTAAATCCTCTCTATGGCTGATCCCAAGGAAGGCCTTGTGTTTCGGGGCAGGCAGTGGGGACAGGGAGGTATCATCAGGCCCAGACCCCTCCAGAGAGTTTGGTTCTTGTCTTCCTCAGGGGCACAGCCAGGCTGTGCGGTGTCTCCGGTTCAGCCCTGATGGGAAGTGGCTGGCATCAGCTGCAGATGACCACACAGTGAAGGTAACTCCTGGGCATGCAGGCTGGGCCCAGAGGTATGCTGACCATACCCAGACTGTGTCCTCACCTCTCTGATAACTGGGCTTATGTGCCTTATTGTTGAGAGTAGAGAGGGAGCTCAGGCCCGCAGTCAAGGGCCCAACGTGGCCCTTACCTCTTTCCTACCCTGCTTCAGCTCTGGGATCTGACAGCTGGCAAGATGATGTCTGAGTTCCCTGGTCACACAGGGCCTGTCAATGTGGTGGAGTTTCACCCCAATGAGTATCTGCTGGCTTCTGGAAGCTCTGACAGGTGAGGAAGAGTAAGGCACATTTGCCTGACAGTTGTCCCCATCTCCTATCCAATCATATGCCTGAAAGCCTGTGTAGACTAAATTTAAGCCAGGATTGGTTCCTGGTCCCATCACCCCCTTGGCAAGTGTCCTTATCCTGTACTTTGCTGACCTGTTAGGGTCTCCACCCTTAGTGAGATACAGTACAAGGAGGCCCCTGGCAGCTGGGGCTAGCTCTGGGGCAGGGCTCCCAAGCACAGCCAAGGTCATCTTCACCCTCCTGCATGCACACGGACAGTTGCTGCCCAGGCTTTATTCATAGTACCCCCGGGGGGGAGGGGCCTGGAGAGGCCATCCATGGCCAGCAGGAGGGACTGGCTTCTTGTGGCCATCTTTGTAGGACAATCCGCTTCTGGGACCTGGAGAAGTTTCAGGTGGTGAGCTGCATTGAAGGGGAGCCAGGGCCTGTCAGGTACGCAGAGCACATGGGCCCTCTGCCCCGTAATGGGATAGTGGGGTGTTGGTAAGGGTGATCTTCCCTCCCTCTGCTTCTGCTGCTTCTCTGCCCTGGGCTCGCCTGCTTTCTTGATGTGGGGTGCCAGTCAGGTGCCCCCAGGACCGACCACCAACTCTACCCTGGCCTAGGAGCGTCCTCTTCAACCCAGATGGTTGCTGCTTGTACAGCGGCTGCCAGGACTCGCTGCGTGTCTACGGTTGGGAGCCTGAGCGCTGCTTTGATGTGGTCCTTGTCAACTGGGGCAAGGTGGCTGACCTGGCCATCTGCAATGACCAGCTGGTGAGGGTCAAGTTATCTACCACCCACCCTCCCCGTCATGCTCTCACCCACTGGGCCTCCTGGGGTCTGGCCCCTCTCCACACCAGCTCTGCCATATCCTGCAGATAGGTGTGGCCTTCTCCCAGAGTAATGTCTCCTCTTACGTGGTGGATCTGACGAGAGTCACCAGGACAGGCACTGTGACCCAGGACCCTGTGCAGGCTAGTCAGCCTCTGACACAGCAGACCCCCGGCCCTGGTGTCTCCCTCCGCCGCATCTACGAGCGGCCCAGCACAACCTGCAGCAAGCCTCAGAGGTGGGTACTGATGGCCCAGGCAGGATAGATGACCCAAGACTGCTCCTGGACACACTACCTGGGTCTCACTGAGGATCCTGGCCTCCTCTGCTTGGCTCTGCACCTGCTAGGGTAAAGCACAATTCAGAGAGTGAGCGGCGTAGCCCCAGCAGTGAAGATGACAGGGACGAGCGTGAATCCCGAGCTGAGATCCAGAACGCTGAGGACTACAACGAGATCTTCCAGCCCAAGAACAGCATCAGTGAGACCGCCCTCCCTCCTGTCTCACAGCCTGGCACCTCGCTGTGGCTCTGTCCCCGGAATCTCACCTGGTTTCCACTCTCTTGGGCTGGGCTGGTTTCCAAGGACAGGCAACTGGACACTCAAAGCAGTGGTCCTGCAGCCACTCACTAGTGCCCCTGCCCAGCCCTCTGCCCTGCTCAAAGCACAGAGGGCCTGGCCCATAGGTGCATATGAGTTCATGGGGCAAGGAACGTGTGCTTGGGACCACCTTCCAGCCACGTGCCCATCTTGACTAAGACCTTGGCCACACACAGGGCCCATCTCTAGAGAGCTTATGGGAACCCCAGTATCAGCCCCCTTTCCTTTGCAGGTCGGACACCACCCCGGAGAAGTGAACCCTTCCCAGCACCCCCAGAGGACGGTGAGTTGGGCAGTGCTGGCTCTTGAGGATCAGGTCTTGCCTCACTTGACCTAACCCCTGGCTTACCCAGCTGGATCTACCCTAAAAGTACCAACCATGTGATGGCCCCAGGGAAGGCCCTGCAGGCAGCGGAAGCGAGGCAGGCAGGTGCCTCTGCAAGCCCATGTCTGAGTGCTTAGAGAGCAGCACACAGGTGGGCCTGCCCATGGGCCGTGTGCTACTGAGGACTGGGGCTACTGCAGATAGGGGGAGTGGAGCTCTGAGGTCCGAGGGCTGGTGAGCAGAGAGGGAAGACCTGGGGTGGGGAGGAACCAGAGAATCAACAGGGCCCAGAGCAGGAGCCGGAGCCAGGGCCAAGTTGTGAGCCAGACCCATAGAGCCTTGGCCAGGAGTTTGGGGCTGAAGAAAGAAAGGGACAATCCGGTTTGCTTTGGGATGGCAGAAGGTGTCTGTTCCATACTGTCTTCCTGACTTCCCTTGAAGACCCAGTGTCTCTGTATCTTAACGAGACTTTCCTGAGAACCTCTCCCCGTCTTCTGCTATCCACTCAACTGCTGCCTCTTCACATACTACACTCCTACTGGCAAGATTGCCCTGAAGCTTCTGGGTCCAATCCACACACAAGGACAGCCCCTGCCTTGGAGCTCCAGAACCTCCAGCTGCTGATGCTCTCCCTGCTCCTGGCTCCCTGGTTCCCCCTTTCCCACCTACTGGTACCTGCTCCATTCCAGTCACAGAGGCCATGGGATCCCACCTGTCCTCTGACCTCTTCCCACCAGGTCCTTTTTGGGTGACAGTGGACTTCCATTTTTCTCCTAGACACAGCCCCAGCAAAGGAGGCCTCAAAGCCCAGCCCAGCCATGGATGTGCAGGTGCCCGCACCAAATGTATGTCTGAGCAGAGAGGGCATGCCGTGGGTCTGAGCCAGGGTGTGGGCCTTCCTGTCAGGAACTGAGGGAGGACTCAGGCTGGTACTAGCTCAGCCTCTGCTCCCTGCAGCTCGAGGTCCCATCTTGGCCTCTGGTCATGACTTCCACTCCTACATCCAAGGGTGAGCCCGCCATCATCCCTGCCACTCGGAATGAGCCCATTGGCCTAAAGGCCTCTGACTTCCTGCCCGTGAGTGGGACCAGCCCAGGAGGTGGGGTTGTGGGCTAAAAGAATGGAGTGTGCTGTCTGCCCCCATGCCAGCATCTGGGTATCTCCACAGGCCGTGAAGGTCCCCCAGCAGGCAGAGCTGGTGGATGAGGATGCCATGTCACAGATCCGTAAAGGCCACGACACCATGTGTGTGGTGCTCACCAGCCGCCACAAGAACCTGGACACGGTGCGTGCTGTGTGGACCACGGGAGATATCAAGGTGAGGGTTACCCCCTAACCACCCGTTGCTTGGGCTTTAAGGGCATGGTGGAGCCTGGGTGTGTGGCGGCCTTGTGGTGTTGCGATGGCTGACTTCCATCAGTCGAGCACTGATGTCAGGCTGCGCCTTGCCCTCCTTGTTGGTGCAGTCTGTTAACATGCTCCAACCCTGCCCACTCCCATCCTGTGCTACCCTCTTAATGGAGCTTGTCTGTAGACGTCGGTGGACTCTGCAGTGGCCATCAATGACCTGTCTGTGGTGGTGGACCTCCTGAACATTGTTAACCAGAAAGCGTAAGTGACCTCCGGAGGAGGAGAACGGGGCGCTCAGGGCTGGCTGGTGGGATCACTGCCTGCTCTCTCGCTCTAGCTCCCTGTGGAAGCTGGACCTGTGCACCACAGTGCTGCCCCAGATTGAGAAACTTCTGCAGAGCAAGTATGAGAGGTAGGGAGCCCTTCCCTTCTGCCCCCGTGTGTGCACGTATGCCCTTCTTTGGAGGATACCCTTCTCTCCTGTCTTCTCTCTGGCTCTGGGCCCATCCGTGTATGACTCCGTCCATCTTGCTCCTGAAGCTATGTCCAGACCGGGTGCACCTCCCTGAAGCTGATTCTGCAGCGCTTCCTGCCCCTCATCACTGACATCTTGGCAGCCCCGCCTTCTGTGGGCGTGGACATCAGCCGAGAGGAGAGGTAAGGAGCCTGGTGCAGGCTGCCCCTCAGCCTCCTCTGTGGGTGGCTTGCCCAAACAGCTTACAGAGAACACGTGCAGTGGCTCAGGATGTGGTAGGGGTACAGCCAGAGGGGCTCCTCCACGGCCTCGCTTGTCCCTGCACACCGGCATGTTAGGGAAGAAGGAGTCCCAGACCTGGCAGGCACGGTGGCCGGGTGTGTGGCCTCTGCCCTCAGGTGCTGCCCCTTGGCTCACAGGCTGCACAAGTGCCGGCTCTGCTTCAAACAACTCAAGAGCATCAGTGGCCTCGTCAAGAGCAAGTCAGGTCTGAGCGGCCGCCATGGCAGTGCCTTCCGTGAGCTGCACCTACTCATGGCCAGTTTGGACTGAGGAGTTCATGGGTAGGAGCACCAGCAGCCCTCACTGGCCTATCCGCTGTATGCCCATGGCCCATGAGCCTCAGCCCGGCCATCCCGGAGGCGGTGTCGCCAGCCCACCAACCACCTCCACAGCTGTGGACTCCGCAAGCTCCTCCGGCAGCAGCTGCAGTCTTGCACAGCCCTTGCTTCTCAGGGCAACTCCAGCCT
The DNA here is from genome assembly GCA_026225945.1 of Cricetomys ansorgei. Lineage (NCBI taxonomy): Eukaryota > Metazoa > Chordata > Mammalia > Rodentia > Nesomyidae > Cricetomys > Cricetomys ansorgei. The sequence continues at coordinate 25,046,484 of JAMJFZ010003163.1, forward strand.
CGGAGCTGCTGCTGTAACTTATCAGGCAGATTTATTAAATTTATAACTGTTCCTGACTTCCTTATAAGAGAGACGACGTCCTCTGGCTCTCCCAGACACACCGGCTTAGAGGGCTCTCTGGAGGCTGGGACTGCCATACTCAGTGACCCAGTGCAGCTTCCGGCCGTGGCCAGCAGGGGACAGCAGAGTGCCAGGCTCAGCAAAGGGCCTGGTGAGCTTTACTCTGGAGAAGGGGAGGCGGAACAGGTGAGGCCATAGGTGTCTTAGCCACACTCCCAGCTGTCCTTGGGTTCCAACCCAACGACTGCATCGCCAGCTGGCAGGACCCTAGCCTGGTGTCTAGCTACCGTTAGGTTGGCTAAGAGCCTGCCATCACCCTCTGACCTCTGCATGCCTTGAGGGAAGAGACTAGAATGGATGCATGACCTTGGAAGACTCTAGAGTGGCTTTCACAGCCCACAGGAACCTCTGCTGGCTGGATGAGAAGTGGCCTCTGCCCTGGTGGCATCCCTGAGAGTTTGCCCTCCAGGACAGCTGTTGATGTCAGCAAGAAGGGAGGAGCCTTTGCGCAGGCCCTGTGACCCAGGGCCGGGACCAGGTACAGATGCACTGTGGGGTGGGGGAGTCATTACTACTGGCCACAGTTCCAAAGACTGGGAGGGACAGGGTGAGCAGTGGAGCTGGTAAGCCTGACAGGCCTTTGAAGCTCCACTTGCAACATGGAAGTGACCGCTGTGAGGCGGGGCGGTGGTTATAGTAGCGGCCTTGTGGGGGGATAGACCATAACCAAAGTAACAGAAGAGGCATAGGGACAGTAAGACTGACTCCAGCGGGGAAAACGTGTCTTCAGTGCTAGCTTTTGGAGGTCTGCATGGTCAGCCAGCAATGGGGCATTCAAGGTCCACTCTCCATCCACAGGGCCTCAATACCATTGATTCAGACTGTGTTTACTGTAAAAAGGCAATTTTAATAAGTAAAAATGGCTAAGCTTCCAAAAGTTCTTAAATAGGATTCGGGGGGGAAGAACACGTTGAGAATCCGTGGGCAGGAAGAGTTCCCGGGGTCAGGCAGATGAGCAGCTCCCAACCCCATTCACTGGCTTCTGCCAGCCATAAATACAGCCCAGACCCCAACAGGGTGTGGGCGCCTATGTACATACACCTAGAACATTATGTACACGTCCCAGTGAGGGGTTCCCCCGGCCCCCCAGCTGGCTCTTCAGCCTTCCCTACTAGTAGGGGCCCGGCAGCCCACAGGCAGGGTGGGGAGAGGGCCCACCCTGCCTTAAGTGCTGGACTTCTATGGCCTTGGCTTTCCAGAGTGCCATCCCTGCCCCTTCCAGAAGCCCAAGCGTGGGCGCCTAGAGCCACACACAGACTCGCTTCCTTCTGAACGTGTTTCTCATCTGAGGGCAGGAGAGGCTCCACACTGGCCTCCGTCCCCTGCAATTGTGGTGGGTGTTACAGCGGGTAGCCAGGCCACAGGGCCCGGCTCCAGGCCTGGCAGCGTGGTACATCCTTACACAGGCACTGGCCTCAACTTCCCTGAAAAAGAAGGGAGCCCTCAGCCTCCTGCCTCGGCAGCCATGCCCACAGCAGATGCAGAGCAGGAGGCCAGCAGAAGCACATGGACAGCAGACAGTGGAGGACAGGCCCAGCTCTACACAACCAAGCCCTGGCAGAGCCCTGCAGCCGAGCGCGGGCAGCAGACAGCCCCGGGCTGGCCCACACTCACCTGGAGACCGCAGCCCCAGCCGTCAGGCTGAAATCAAAGCGATAGACATCTCACTTGGGAGGTTTTGACCCAGATGCCACTACCCACTTTGGGCCCGGTGAGGGGCCAGGAATCCCAGATCACAGCCCTGTGGTGAGGCCTCTTTCCCACTAGGGATGCCTGATCTGCTTTGTGGGAGGCAGGGGACAGAAGCAGGCACCAGAGGAACCCCGCCAGCGGGAGGGCTCCCGCGTAGGTATATATACACAGCAGCATGTGCTAGGAGCTCTAGGGCCAGATTCTTTGTCCCCCGCTCCGGGGTCTGAGGAACAGTACCACCTTCTCTGATTCCTGCGCAAGGGAAGGAGACTAGTTCTAAACATGGTTTGTGGTACTGAAGATGGAACCCCGGGGTTCCAATATGCTAGGTAAGCAGCTTCCCTGTGGGGGTATAGTCTTGCTATATAACAGTCCCTGGCCTGGCACTCACTGTGTAGACCACGCTAGCCCAGAACTTGCAATCCTTCTGCTTCTGCCTCCCAGATGCTAAGGTTGCAGGCACAGCTACCATGACTGACTCTACCTCCTCTTTAAAATTCTGTTTTGAGACTGTGTGGACCAGGACTTCTGATTCCCTTGTCTCAGCCTCCCACGTAGTTGATCGAGGATGGGGGCCACTGGGCTTGCCTCATAGGCTGCTTCCCTTTTTACGACAGCTCATCCTTATCTAGGAAAGGGCAGCCTGGCACTGTGACTCACGGGCGTACTGCGTCCCACCCAGTCCACTCCCCACAGACTTACCAGACGGCTGCAGCTTCCTTCGGATGGAGCCCGGGCGGCTGTTGGTCCCGGAGCCAGGGGCAGAATGGGCCCGTGCGGCTGGCTGCGGTGTCTGGCAAGCTGGCTCCCACTGTGAGCAGAGAAGGCAGTGGGCTGAGCCAGGGTTGCCCGGGCTCCTCCCCTCCACCCACTAGTGCCCTTCTGTCCGGTGATGCTTCCTCCTCTACAGAGGGTACTCTGCCTCGAGGAGCCGTCACAGCACAGGAATTAAATATTATCGGAGTTTGCATCGTGCATCTACTGTGTGCCACTGCTAACCCCGGAAAGTAAAGATGGCCTACAGGGCCACTGGGGCTGGGTGTGGTGGCCCACGCCTTTACACACAGCAATCAGGAAGCAGAGGCAGGCAGATCTGAGTTTAAGGCTAGCCTGGTCTACATAGCAAGTTCTAGGCCAGCCAGAGCTACACAGGGAGATCCTGCCTCAAAAAGCAAAGGCACTACTGGGTTCTTGCTTCACCACCTTTGTGGCAGCTCCCTGTCCCACCCACCACCCCTGCCTACTCTTAGTACCAGCCTGAGTCAGTCCCGTGGCCCCGCACCTCCAGATGCTCCTGACTTGACCAGGAACCCAGCTCTGTGCGGCGGGACCCAGGCCCCAACTCCACGGAGCGAACCCTCTCGGCAAACTTGAGGGAGTATAGAGTCTCACTGGTGTTCTTCTCCACCGGGGACACCTAGGGGACAGAGAGCTCAGGCCCAAGCTAGCTGGCTGCCCCATGGCACAGGAGGCAGCAGCATGGTCACCAGAGGATGCTTCTGGTTGGGGGGAGACGCTGGGGGTTAAATGGTAGAAGGCCAGAGGTATGGGGAGACTTGTGCACTGCAATGTGAACGCTGGAGTCCGTATGGGGGTTCTGCGGGGACCCTCACCTGCACCACCATGAGAGTCTTGCTGTCACCACTGAGTGAGTCCTGTAGCAGGTAGGTGAGCTTGGAGTTTCGGAAGGGCACGTGGCCCTGTCGGGAGCGCAAGGCAGCAATGACGTCCCCCAGGGCGGACAGTGATCTGTTGATGTGCTGTGCCTCTCGCAGGCGGTTGCCTTCGGCCCCTGACTTTCCCACACGCTCCGAGCCAGCCAGGTCCACCAGGTTCAGCTTCCCTGCAAGAAGGGCAAAGGGCAGGTCAGTGCTCCTCAAAGACACCTATGGAGTACGTGACCAGTGCCCACTGTGCGTCTCTCACCCGTGGTGCGGAGGCCTGTGCTGCAGTCCACGCCACGCACTGTCACGATGAGCAGAGCGTGTGACCGGGAGCTGTGCTCATTCAGGTTGGTGAACTCTGTGGTGCGGTTGTTGTAACCAAACTCAAACACCTGGGGACAGAGGCACGGGGCTCACTTGGAAGGGTAGCCCACTCGGTTTTTATACACTGAAGTTTGCTTTGTTGTTGGTGTTTGGCTTGACAGGGAGACAAGGTCTTATGTACACCAGGCTGCCCTGTAGCTCAGAGATCTGCCTGCCTTTGCCTCTTAAACACTGGGATAGAAGGGGGTGCCCCATCATGTCTGGCTACATTGTTTTGTTTTGAGGCAAGGTCTCACTGCTGGGTAGCCTTGGCTGGCCTGGAACTCCCTATGTAGACCAGACTGACCTCAAACCCAGAGACACATCCGCATCTGCTCCTGGGCGCTGAGATTAAAGGTGTGCACACCTGGCCACTTGACTGTTTCTGAGACACAGGGTCTTGCTAGATAGGCTGGTTTTACATTCACAATCCTCCTGCCTCAGCCTGAGAACTCACCCTGGTGCCTAGGCAGGCAGTGGCAGAGCCCACGTTTGAGACCAGTCTGTCCTCTAGGACAGCCGCTAATGGTCAGGGTCTCCCAGCTCTCCCCTGGCTTCTTACCTTGTTGATGTCGCCCACACTCTGCACCTGGAACTCAGTCAGCCCTGGTACGTAGAGTTGCCCACTGCCGTCTGGGCACAGTCGGATCTCCAGCTTCTCTTGAGGCTCTTTCCCCAGCAGGTCTCTGGAGGGACAGGCAGGACATTATTTCTCCCTTCTCTCTTCCAGCCTCTGCTTGCACCCAATCCCTAGCCTGGACCTGCCCTCTATAATCAATCTTGGACCATAGGCTGCTGGCCTCTCCCTGCACTCAAAAAAGGGGAAACAGATTTCCTCAGAAGTCCTAAAGATGGCACGCCCCCTGACTGGGCAGGGTCCCCAACCCAGCATAGTGCAGCCCACAACAGGGAAAGGGGTTCCAGGTAAGGGATGAGGGATGCACCTCCAAACTCTGGGCAAAGCTCCTTCCCAGCCTCATCTAGAACTTGGAGACCAGGAAGCCCCCCTGTAAACCCCCCTCCCTGTAAGCCCCCCCATAACTCTGGCCCAGGCCAACCTGAGGACCTCATTGTAAATCTCAGCTGCACTGACGGTGATGGTGTACTGCCAGTCAGACGCCTTCTCCTGCACCTCGGAGAAGAGCAGCTGCAGGGCGCGCTGGTTAATGCCTGGGTTCTCAGGGGTCCCCTGATGGCAGAAGGAAAGGCCCAGTGGCCCTACGGATGCTCACACAGTATCTGCCACCCCGTGCCCTCCCGCTGCACGCTGGTCTGTTCTCAGAACAGCCCCTACCAGGTAGAAGCAAGTTTCTCTACCTCTAAGATAGAATAAAAGGGACACAGTGGCTGAAGGGCCTGGCGTTGCTGCCCCTGCAGAACACCAGGGCTTAGGGTCTCCTGGATGCTCCTGGAAATGGCAGTCAAAATGAACAAATTGCCACCCATTGCCCACTGGGAGGCTCCCTGTCAGGGAGGCCAGAAGCCAGGCTCTGTGAAGTACCTGGGCCGGATGAAATGGTCCTTTCAGAAGAAATCTGGAACTCCACCTGGGCCCTAGAGGCCTTCCCTCCCTCGCCCGGGGGCCCTGCCGGGGTCCACAGAGGCTTCTCTTGCACCTCAGGTGCCTGCCCCTGCCAGAGCCTCGTTCTGACTTTGTTGTCCCTGGCCCATGATGGGCACCTGCTGACTTGCTGTGCTCACTGCTGTCCCCACTGCCACTGGCGGACTGTTCTGGGACTGTTCTGTCCTAGCATGCCCCTCATGCCTCAGCAGAGCACTCAGAGAATGGACCCTCTGGGGGCCAGGACAGAGCTGGGTGCTCTGAGTATACCCACCTCCCCTGCTTGCTAACCAGTCTCCCTACTCAGAACTGAGGGTATGTGGACTGGGGGCGGGGCTTTGGGGGATGGCCACAACAGGAGCCTGACAAGCCCGTTTTTGCCAGCCCCCTGTCCAGGGGGAGCCAGAAAACTACTAACAAAACAACACCCCACAGGCCTAGTTTTTTAATCTATAGTCAAGATTCTTCAACTCTGGCCTGGGAGACACATGCCCTCAATCCCAGCACTCAAGAAGCAGAGGCAGATGGATCTCTGTGAGTTCCACGACAGCCAGGGCTACACAGAGACCCTATCTCAAAAAAACAAACCTAACAAAATTCTTCAACTCAAGTGCTCCAGTGCTTGCTCATGAGGCCTGCTCTGGGTGCATGTCATGGATGAAGCCCTTCTCTGAGAGCCTGGCTTCCCACAACTAAAGCCATGTAGGGAGCCAGCATCTCCCATGGCCCAGGACTTCCCTGAGGGCTGATAGCGCTCCTCATATTCATCCCAGTAGCCTGGAACTCCTAGTCTGAGGCAGCCACACTGCAGGAAAGAGCTGAGGGAATATATGTAAGGAAGAAGGCCCGGCTTCCGACCTTGGCCAAGAGTCCTCTAGTAGTTTGCCCCCACCTCCCTGAGACCTACAGAGAAGGCTCCTGGGGCAAAGATACTGTTTTGCAGGCCTCGTACCTTGGAGTCAATGCAAGGAGCCAGCTGCCTGGGGTGGTTACGAGAATAAGGCATGCACTGTGTAAAACCCAAATCACGGAAGGAAGCGGGGGCCCCTAATTCTCCCCACTGGGCAACACCTACCTCCATCGTATAGGTCTTGCCGGCACCTGTCTGGCCATAAGCAAAGATGCAGACGTTGAAGCCATCGATGCAGGAGGTGATGAGGGCCTGCACCTCCTGGAACACCTGGGGGGACATGGGGTAGGGACAAGGGGCTTCCAGTGCTGCTGGCACATGGGACCCGCAGCTCCGGCTTCAGCCACCTCCTAGCTAAGGCCTCCGTCAAGGAGAACCAGATCACTCTGGAGGACTTCACCATTATCATCCGCACAGAGTGTGGGAAATCCCAGACTGTTCTCAGGAGAGAAACCGAGGCAGAGGATAAATGTGCCTGGCACTCGTTCCGGCTTGGGCCTGCCTGACCCTCAACAGGAGAGAGTAGACATGGGCAGCCAAGCTGGAAGGCTGTCCCTGAGCAGAGAGGAGTGTGAGGCTGTGACGCCCATGGCGATGGCACTGGGGCGACATTCTAGAAAGTCCCATGGGACTATTAACAGGACAGGAACTCAGGGAAGAGAGGCCAGCCTTCAGGCCTGGTAGCTGATGTGAGGCCTGAGGGGTTAGGAGCCACGGTCCCTGGGTAAGGCAGGTTCTGTGTGGCTCTCCACCCCTAACGCCTCCATTTGTACCCCCACCCTCTTTCTCAAAGATGGAAGAAGAGTGATTTTTGTTTTTCACCTAGCCGTGACCCCTGCCCTTTCCTCCCGTGTCCCCTTGAATGCCCTGCCCCATGGAGCCACACTCACGTCCTGCTGTGAGGCCCATGGAGAGAAGACCTTGTCCAGCTCGAAGGACACAGGCTTGCCCTTGTGCAGCAGGTGGATGATAGAGTCATCGTCGGGGTCAAAGGTCACAGCATTGGCTGCCTCAGGTCCTTCCCCATCCTCCTTGGTGACTGGCCGGACTCGTGCAATCACCCGGATGTTTCCTAGAGTAGGCAGAGATGGAGTGGACCATTGCCCTGCTGCAACTCCAGGCAGACAGTGGCCCAGGAGCAAGGGATTACTGCTCACTCAGACTACTGTATGGATTCACTTAGAACATCTTCTTCCTGAGCAGACAGATTCAGGGTGCTTTCCCCTTGGGGCTCAGGCTCTGCAGCCAGTCTTGGTAATACTCTGTGGACCTGAGTTTCCTCATCTATTCAGGGAGGAACTTGGACTCCATGAACCAAGGGATTTATTTTAGTAATCTAAAGGGGCTTGTGGAATGCCAGGCAGGACCTAGGTACCAGATGGGCAAAAGGGACAAGGCAAGAGAAGAGGTGTGGGTAGTAGGACTGCCAAGGGTGTGCCCCGGGCCCTGGGGACAGGACACTGCTGGGATTCTCTGGGTGACTGAGGCTTACTGCCCCTTCTCTCAGCTGACAGGAGCATGGCAAGGGCTGTGGTCTATACTGACACCTTAGTGTCTGCAACAGCAGCTGGCTCAGAGCAGATGCTCCCTAAGAGCTCAGACATCAGTGAATCCCCAACCTGGAACAAGCACCTCTACTGCACACTGCCCTACCACATCCCCCCAGGCCTGGGAGGAGTCTACCATTGCAAGGAGCATTGAAGAAGACCAGGTTCAAATCCAAGGTGGCCGTTTACTAGGTGTGTGACTTTACGCAAGTTTCCTGACCTTTCTGGGCCCCTGAATCCTCAGCAGCAGCTTGTAGCTCTAGGGCTAACTGCCCTGCAGCCAAGGACACTCACCCTTCAGCCTCACCAGCTCGTTGTGGCATTTCTTGCGCAGCTGCAGTTCCCGGCGGTACTTGCGCAACAGCTCCTGGTTGTTGCTGTTAACCTCCTCGATGGCCTGGCCGATCTGGGGAGCAAGCACACTGCCATCAGAGGCCTGGCTCTGTTAGCTTCCCTTCACTGGCCACCTGGCCTGACGGTGTTACACCTTCCCGGGCTGAGTGCATGACGTATACGTTCATAGCAGACCAACCTTACGGCCAGTGCCCCCCCCCCCCATTTTATAGACGCAGAAAGAAAAAGTGAGCCCTAGGCTAGGAGAAAGCGAAGACTTGCGACTGAGTACCTGGCTACAGCGTGATTCAGCTACCTACCCTCAAATCTAACCCTTCCCCAGGAACAAGGGACAAGAACACATTTGGCGTGTTCCCTCCAAGGGGTAGAGGGGACGAGAGATACCAAACCATTAATGAGAGGGACGGTGCTCAGAACGCCCTGGGTTTAATTCTTCACATCTGTGTCTTACTGACATAGTTCTTTAAAGAATTCTTCTCTTTTCCCAGAATATATCTGTCTCTGAAGAGCTGTCATATGAACTTGAGAAGCCAAGGGCTATAAAAGGCTCAGCCATGGAGGAGCCACTTAAAGAGACACTGGCTGTTCTCACACCGTGTAAGGATGGCTTTAAAAAACAAAAAGGAGCACCTGGGGATGAAGCTCAGTGTAGAGCGTTTGCCCAGAGGTGTGAAAGTCCCTAGCATAGCAAGGAAGAAAGTAGATAGGCAGAGCGAGCCAGGCTTTGTGACAGTGCCGATGATTACAGCTCTCGGGAAGCTGAGGCGGGAAAACATGGAGTCAGGGTCAGCCGCCGCGTCTCAAGAAGATGAATGAGTGAACCTAAGAGGTATAAGGATACTACAGCACAGAGGACAGTGTGTGTTTGTATGCCTTCTGGGAGCAAGGCAAGAAGCTGTTATACGGGGGCTCTGAATGAAGGTGAGTGGCCTCTCCCGCTAACTTGCTCACCTCAGCCTTGACGCTCCTGAGAGCCTCCTGCAGCAGCAAGGGGAAGCCCCGCACCTGCCGCTTGAGCCCATTGTAGTCATTGGTGAGGGTCCTCAGCGCAGGCTGCAGTGTCAGCAGGTTGGTCCTGACGCCTGCGGGACAACAGGTTAGGCATCTGAGCTGCCAGGCAGAAGCAAGGGGCGGGATGGGTGGAGCCAGCTTCAGGCTCACCTGCCAGGTTCTCGTGGACTGCCTTCATCTCCACCTGGGCCCGGGCAAAGGCCTCCTCGATGGCCCGGTTCTTGTCCTCCTCCAAGGACTGCATCTCCTCCAGCATCTGCCCGTGTGCTCGCTCCAGCTCTGCCTCATACATGGCAATCTGATGGCCAGGCCGGGGGTGGTGAGAAAGGGAAGGGCAAGCATGGGAAGGAACCCCTCCCCCAAGACATGGACCTATTATGGCTTTCTGGGATGGCCTGCTTTCCCCTCCTTGGATTGGCCCCAGCTGGTCTACGTATAACATGTGCTCAGGAGACTGGAAAGAGCGGCAGTAGGACATACTGAGCACACCTGTGGTGCCAGGGACAGCCCCCGACGGCTGTTTTCCTGTGTCCCCACTGCCAAGGGGCTTCTGTGACCAGCTCATGTTATAGGTGAGGAAACAGAGCTTGACCACATGGCCAGGGGACCGGAGACACCGAACCCCGAGTCTGTGGGGTCCCGGCCACACCCCTCTTGGCCTGCGCACCTGAGCCCGCAGCTGGACTGTCAGCTGGTGGGAGTTCTGCAGCTGCTGCTCCATCTCTTTCAGCACCTGCCGCTGCATGGCCACTTGCTCCTGCAGGTGCTGGTTCCGGGTCTGGGACTCGCTGAGGGCCTGCTTGGTCTTGGATGACTCCACCTCCACTGTCTTGATGACGTACTGCGCGGAGAGGGAGGGACAGAGCGCTGCTAGACACAGCTGACCCACGGAGGGTCATCCCGACTACAGCTGCTGGGGGAACCTCCAGGAGCTGGAAGGTTCTGGTTCTGCAGACTGCTGCCCGGCCTGCCAGTCAGTTCTGAAGGGGAGCCTGCAGGAAGCCTGGCTGAGCCCAGGCTGGGCGCAAACGGACAAGAAAGATGACAGCAGAATCTAGACGCTGTCAGGCATACGGCGAGCACCTTCACGGAGCCTCTGCCCTGGCAGCCAGTGAGGAGGGCACAAACCGCACGAGACTGCAGACAGCCCTCGGGCGACATGATGCTGGTCGGGAGCAAGCCCTGCCCTGAGCTGTCCCTCAGGACAGTGCAACCTCTCTGGCCACTCACCTTAACCGGTGGGGACTGAGCCCTCAGACTGGCGATGGTCTCGTGGCTGTCACGCAGACGCCGGCTGAGCCGCTCCTCCTCCTGTGCTTTCTCGGCCAGGCAGTCCTTGAGACGCAGTTCTACCTCTGCTAGCCGGTCGGTCTTCTGCTGCACCTCCAGGTTCAGCTCCGACAGCATGCCTTTGTTCTCAGCCACTTCCAGCTGCAGCTGGGACAGCTTGTCTCGGAGCTGGGTGCTCTCCTGCGGGAGGTGGAGGCAGCCAGGTCGGGAGCGGGGTCATCTCACGCAGCTGGGCCCACGGGGACCGGGGGGGGGGGGGGGGGGCTGGGCCGGCGGCAGGCTTACCTGGCTGTGCTCACAGCCCTCGCAGGGCGCCGCTGGCTGCGCCCGAAGCTCCTGCAGCTCCACCTCACAGCGCCTCAGCTCCTGCCTTAGCTGCTCATTCTCCACCATCAGCCTGTCCCGGTGCTTTTCGGAGTCGGTGCCTCCCTGCGGAGAGCCGGGGCGCAGAGGAGGCATGAGCCAGGGCACACTGGGGGAGGTGAGGCAAAGCTAGGGTAACGGAGGGAAAGAGAAGGGCAAAGAGGCAAAGGAAGAGGCCAGGGGCTCAGAAGGAGTCGAGAGGAAGACAGAAAGAGGCCAGCTAGGCGGAAGCATAGCAGGCACACTCCCTGCCGCCCTGCCCCGCTCAGTCTATTTTCCTGAGTGCGAAAGTGACACAAAGTCACATTTCTGCACAGCATTCACACTCCTATTTTACGTCAGCAAATGGGACCCAGCCCCCTGCTCCAGGACGAGCAGTGACAAGTCTTTGAGACATAAGCTCAGGTAGGGTGTGGGGACTCAGAAGCAGCCACACCCCCAGTGCCAGGGCAACCGCAGCTTGGCACCCACCCCTCCCCGGGGCGGCACGGGGACCCTCACCAGTTCTGATCGCAGTCGGCTCACTTCCTGGGCCTGGCTAATGAGCTTTTCCTTTAGATTTTCCACCTGTGGGCACAAAGCCAAGGGCACCATGAGCCCAGGTCCTCCCCTCCAGCCCACACCCAGGCCTCTTGCCCAGCTCCAGTGATGGCCAGCAGGGCCGTCTGACCCCAGGGTCTCGGGTCTCCTATGCTGAAGCACCAGGCTGTGTCTGGATCTCTGGTAAGCTAGCCTGTTCTCAATGGCCTATGGTGCCCCCTCCCTGCGAGAAGGTGCAGCCACGGCTCTGCAGAGGTCTGGAGAGGTGCTATTGGGAAACTCAGGACCCCTCTGACTGTCACAGGCCCCTTCTGAAGCCCTGGGTCTGCCTACTTATCTGTAAAGGTTTTTAATGTTCTCCTGCTTTAAGAGGACTCTGAGCCCGGGGCAGTGGTGGCACAAGCCTTTAATCCCAGGACTAGGGAGGCAGAGACAGGCGGATCTCTGTGAGTTCAAAGCCATCCTGGTCTATAGAGTGAGTTCCACAGGCAGAGTTACAACAGAGGAACACTGTCTCGAAAACCAAAAGAAAAAAAAAAAGGAGGACTCTCAAGTTACATGAACAGTTACAGCCCCTGGCGATTCCCACCTTGGGCAGTTTTTAGTGAGCCAACCCATGGAACTGTGTCTTCTGCAGCCAGGCTGTGTCCAGGAAGGTGGGAGTAAGCACGGGCAAATAAGTACCAGTGAGAGGGACCCCTTCCGTGGTGCTGCCCCAAGCAGGCTCCGCTCCCTGAAGGCCCCAGACCCTGAGCCCTCCTCAAGGAAAACGCTTCACAGACAAGAGCCCAGGCAGCAGAATCTGCCAGAGCATGTTGGGTTTAGTCGTTCTAGTTTAGTCTCACTGTGGTGAGAGTCAGATGGACTCCGGCGGGTTAGGAGGTTTATATATACTGGCCACAGAAGGCCTGGGCTCTGATTACTGAATGAGGTGAAGGGGAATATTGCCTGCAGGCACCAGGCAGATAAGACAGGTGACCCCCCCCATTTGCACACGCATACAGAACTGGCCTAAAGACCACCCAAAGAAATATCTACAGTGTGGTCCCCGTGGGCCACAGTCTGATGGGAACTCACACCGAACACCATGAAACTTATCTCACCAGAGACTAATGCTAGGTGTGGTACACGCCTTTAATCCCAGCACAGAGACTAATGCTAGGTGTGGTACACGCCTTTAATCCCAGCAGAAGCAGGCAGATCTCTCTGTGAGTTCCAGGCCAGTCAGGGCTACATAGTGAAAACCGTCTCGGAGATACAGGTGGGGTGGGGTGGGGCTTGTATGTTCGGATGTGTAAAATCTCCAATAAGACAAGGCTCTGGGTTGCATACAGCCTCGGCAGTCACTGTTCCCTAGGACTGGACAGAGAACTGGGCAGGCCAGCTTCTGGTCAAGTCAGGAGGAAGGCCATGGGATCCTTCTCTACCTCTGCTGCAGACCCAGTAGGCCGGTGCAGGCCAATCTTTGGTGGCTGAAGACCCCATTGAGAGACTACAAGGCCAAGCTAGGCTGCCTAGACCTACAGGAACAAACAGGTGACCTAAAGGCTAAGACTGAGAAAATTTACCTCTGTCCGCACCTCTAGCACGTCCTTCCTAGCGGCTCACCCAGCCGTGAGCCCAGCAGGAAAGCAAAGCCCATGCTGTTTCTCTATCCCCTACCACCGGCCCTGTGGAGCTGAGAACTAACATGCATGTACACTCGGGTGCTTGTGTGTGCGTGTTTCCCCCCTTTTGCCCCAAGCAGAGTTGGGCAGCCGTAAAGTCCAGCTGGTCTGCAACTGTAAAGCCAGAGCTTGCTCATCGGTGTTCTCAGGACAAAGTTTGAAGTCTGAAGTGCCATCTTGAGGGCAGCTGTGTCTCCCAGAACTACTGCCCAGACTGGCCTTGGGGTGCAGCATCTCTGAAGCAGAGGGGTCTTTCCGGTCTTTTTCCACAACTCTGCCCCACCCCCTGCGGCCTGCCCCATGGTAGCTCACCAGCATCTTCTCAAAGAAAAGCCTGTTGGATAACGGGAAGGAGCAGGGCCTGCAGACTGCAGAGTCGCAGCTGATGGGTTCCTTTTCGGTCAGGTGTTAAGTGTATGGATCTATCTTACATTTCCCTCATCATAAAATAGGAGCATCTACTTTCTCCCTCTCCACATCACCTCTCCACATCCAGGTCAGGCTGAAGCTCTGACCTTGTATGTTTCCAGTGATGGCTGATGCTGGGCTCTCAGCCTTGTTGTGGGGCTGGCGATGCTTCCTGGGAGTTAGGACCTCTGGCCTGCCTACAGCCTAGCTCTTCCTTGCATCACAATGGGAACCTGCTGGGGTCAACAAGAGGACACAGGAGATGGCTGTGCAGGGTAAGACTTGCTGAGAGGGAGGAACCATAAAAGACCCCTTTGGTCTGAGATATCAGACACTAAGTTACCTGTGAGCTCATCCAAGAAGTAGAGCAGGGGGACCTAACTGTGCGGGTCTGAAAGGGGTGGCCATCACCACCCCCCCACCACCCCACCCCCGTCAGGTACAACTCGCTAACTCCATCACGACCCTGAGGACCAGCTGTGCCTGGCACAGGGCTGTTAGGACGGGCAGCCAGGAGAGGGCCCTGCCTACACCTGGAGTGAGGCTCTACTTCAGGAGGGCTGGGGGGGGGGGGGCAGAAAAAGCAAGTGTGCGGAGGGTGGGAAAGCGGGCAAGTGTCTGAGACAAACGGAATGCCTGGAGAACTGGATGCAAGACAGGAGCAGGAGGAGCAGAGAGCAAGGTACCACACCCTCAAGCCTGTGCTCCCTCACCCCCCCCCACAGCTGGCCTGCGGCTGTGAACCTGGGAGGGGAGGGCTACAGAGGGACATGGGGCCGAGCACAGTGGGCTCTCAGTGTGCACAACTGGGAGCAGAAGAGTGTGGCGTGTATCAGAGGTGGAGAGGCACTGGCCTGGCCTGGTCTCCCACCTAAGGTAATCAGCTAGAGAAACTGAGGCAGGGGGCAGAGTGAGTGGGGCCTGTCTGTCTACTGGCCTGACACAAACCCACATTTACCTTGGCAGAAGTGGCTGGGTAGAGGTGGGGTGCCCGCTCAGGTCTGCATTTTCTCCCAACCCAGTGATTACCTCTGTACCTCCCACCACGCCTGGGCAGCGTGGTCAGCAGCTACCTCTTGGCAAGAAAGAGGCTCTGCCAAGGGTACTTAACAGGGCCGTGCTGAGCTAGCATTTCACGGGAGCCCCTGGGGGAATCAAGGCAGTACCCCTCCCGCAAGCACCTGACCCATTCTGCCCCAGCACACACCCCGCCAGGAGGTTGGCCTGGCCTGGTTGACATAGCTATATCCAGTTCTCCACCCCTGAGGGGCAGGAGGACATTTGATAACACAGTATCTGGAACCCAACCAGACCTCAGTTCACGAGAGCGACCGTGGACAAGTCCCCTTGCCTCCCCGTGCCTTTCAGCTTCCCCATCTGCACTATGAGGGGACCTCACCAAGGCCTTGAAGACCGCATGAGGGGATCTATGTGAGTCTCTTGCCAAGGCCCTGCACGTGGCAGACTCTACTACAAACTGGGCAGCTGAACCTGAAATGGTTAGGACCAGAAATTTTCTGTAGTTCAGAGTGTTAAATTCTCCATCTAGACAATGAGACGTCTTGGGGACGGGGCCCAGGTCTAAGCCAAGCTCACCTGTGTGTCATATGCACCTTACACACATAGCCTGAGGGTATAACATTTTTGTGCATGGGATATCTTTTTGTCAGAGTTGTGGCATCGTGTTGATCCAGGGTTTTGGACTTTGGAGCACTTGGGATTTGGGGATTAGGGATGCTCACCCCGGGTTAACATCAGAGGTCTGTAGTGACCCTTGGAGCTGCCTTCCCAGAGCCTTGCACTAGGCTGCTCTTAGTAAATACATGGAGATGAATGCTGATGAGTGCCCTCAGAGACCACAGTCAGGGGTGCTGGGACGCGGCATGACACCATTGGGATGGTACTGGGCATCGCTCCGCCCAAGACCAGAACTGTGACGTGACTTCACACAGAGGCTGCCGTGTGGGAATGTCAGAGCAAGGGAACCATATCTTCCAGTGTTAGAAACAAACATGAAGGCCGGGGCTGGGGTGTGGCCCAGTGATGAAGCCCTCGCCAAGCACGGGCAAGGCTTCGGGTTCAGTCTCCAGCGCTGGGGCGTGGGGGCGGATTTTCATGCAGACTGAGATTTAAAGCTGGCGACTGGTTTGATTTTAAAAGCAGGCCAGTAAGAACTATTAATTTCAGCAAAGTTGCAGGATAGGAAATCAACACAAAAATCAGTTGTGTTGCTATAACAACGGACAATTCAAAGTAGAAAATAAAATCGTTCCACATATAGTACCGTCAAAAAATAAAATAAAAGCAGAATGCATTTAAACAAGAGGAGCTGAGGAAATGGCTCCCGGACGAAGTGCTTGCTGCCGGAGCTGGAGGATCTGAGTCCAGGTTCCCATCATCCATGTAAAAAGTTAGGTGTGGCTAGGACTCGAGAGATGGCTCGTTGGTTAAGAGCACTGGCTGCTCTTCCAGAGGGTCTCAGTTCAATCCCTAGCACCCAAATGGCGGCTCGCAACCATCTGTAACTGCAGTCCCAGAGGATCCAAGGGTACTGCATGAATGTGGTGCACAGACATACGTGCAGGCACAACACCCATACACATAAAAATAAAAGGTTTGAAAGGTTAAAAAAAAAAAAAAAAGCAAAACCCAGGCATGGCAGGACATACTTGTAATACAAGTGCTGGGAGCACTGAAATAGGGAGACAGACCCCAGGGGCTGCTAGCCACCCAGTCCAGCTGCTCTAGCGGAAACGGTGAGCTCCAGGTTCAGGGAGAGACCTTATCTCAACGGGTAAGATGGAGAGCAATAGGGGAAGACTGTGGTGCAACCACCTGAAAACTCACGTGAATGTGCACGCACACACACCCCAAGAAGGCAGGGATACACGATGAAAACTACAAAGGTCACCGAAGGAGATCAAAGGCCACAGTAAAGGGCCAGTGTCTTGTGTTCGTGGGTTGAAGACTCAAGAAAAAGGGTTAACGAGACCCAGAGCGGTCTAGACAGCCAAGACAGCATTTCCTAAAGACATTAGAACAAAATCTAGCCTAAAATCCACATATGAACTCAAGGACAACGAGGAAAACGAAGGTGGAAGTCTGTGTCTTTGACTTCAGTGCCACGGCGATCAGAGATGCGCGGCTCGGGCAGAAAGACAGCTTGAAGACAGCAGGGAAGCCTAGGGTGTCTAGAATAAACCTCACATGTATGTTCGAATTTTTGACTAGTGCGCCCAGACCAAGTAAGGGCAAAGGACAATCTTTTTGACAACTGGGGGTGGTAAACTGAGTCTCCACGTGTCAACTAATGAAGCTGGGCCCAGAGCTGCGTATCATAGAGTAACATACAAGGGAACAGCAAGTGGATCAAAGACCTAAACGCAGAAATTAAATGACAAAACTCTTAGAAGAAAATATAGGGAAAATCTTAATACTGAATTTGTCGGTAATTTTTTTGATATGGCCCCCCAACACAAACAGTAAAAAAAAAAAAAGTCGAGTGGTTTTTACAAAAATTAACTCTTGTAATTCTACAACTCAATAACAAAAATCACAGGCACTGGGGTTGGAGAGATGGCTCAGTGGTTAAAAGCACTGGCTTCCAGAGGACCCAGGTTTGATTCCCAGCAACTACAAGGTGGCTAACAACCATAGGTAACTCCAGCTCCGGGAGACCTGACGCCCTCTTCTGGCCTCTGAAGGCACCACATGCATGTGGTTCACAGACACATATGCAGGCAAAACACACACGCAGTGAAAGGTAACCATGGAGTGGGAGGGAAATGTGCCAATCAATTACCCGAGAAGGGGTTAATATCCAGACTATGTAAAGAACTTCTACAACTCAGTTAACTGAAATCAAATCACCTGGATTGCAAAATGAAAAACCTATAAAGCCCACAACGAGACACCACACCTACAGGAATGGCTATTACATAAGTGTCAACAAGGATACAGAGAAACCAGCCCTGGACACTGTGGAAAGCAGTGTGTGTGTGTGTGTGTTGGCGGGGGGGGGGGTCCTCAAAAAATTAAAAGTAAGGCATGGTGATGTACACCTGTAATCCTGGCCCTCAGGAGGCAAGTCAGGGTTATTGCCTGTGAGTTCAAGGCCACACTGGAGTAGGTAGTAAGTTCCGGGCCAACCAGGACTACATAGTGAGACCTTGTTTTTAAAAGAGAATTTTTAGCCAGATGGTGGCACACACCTTTAATGGGGAGGCAGAGGCAGGCGGAGCTCTGTGAGTTTGAGGCCAGCCTGGTCTACAGAGTGAGTTCCAGGACAGCTAGAGTTACAACAGAGAAACCCTGTCTTGAAAAACAAAAAATTAAATTGAAAAATAATGAAATTTTAAAAAGGAAAAGAAAGGCCTTGTCTCACCAATAAAGAAAGAAACCCCACATGGCCCGGCAATTCCAATTCTGGGTATATATTTCCCAAAGAACCCGAAGGGACAGTTGTACATAGGTGTTGGTAGTAGTATTATTCAGTAGTAGTATTCAGGAGGTGGGTGCTACCCACTGTGGAGTTAATGGAAAAAGCAAGATAGCCCAGGCTAGTAGTTAGTGAATCCCAGATAGCCCAGGCTAGTAGTTAGTGAGTCCCAGATAGCCCAGGCTAGTAGTTAGTGAGTCCCAGGACAAGTTGGGCTAGAGCAAGAGATTATCTCAAATAAAACACACACACACACACACACACACACCCCAACATCCAACAAAAAATAACAACACCCAATGTGAAGCTCAGGGAGACAAGAGGCCACAGGAACGGCACCCCACAGGACCCTGCACTCATAGTTTGTGACCAATTTCTTGTGAGCTCTCATGACCATCTGATGACCATAAAGCCACACTCATCAGCCTGGCTAGAAGTCAGAAGATGGGGTTCAGGGGACAATGCTCCCTACGGCCTCGGAGCCAAGACAGCCGCAGACACCTTTTCACAGTTCCAAAGCCACACCTGCCCCTACCACGATGCGGTGCGGCATAGAGCAGCACCAGTCACTTCCCGGGAGCTGCACGTTCTGGGTTCTGTTGTCATATAGTACAGACTGGTAGTTCCTTAGGCCACAGGGCTAATGAGGATTGCCAGAATCATGATTTGCTCCAGGCCCAGGAGGTAGGCCATGTTTCCACAGGATTGGACCCTACAGAGAGCAGCTCATGGGTACAAAGCTTCAGGTATTGTCTCTTGAGAACATGGTAATAAACACGGAATCAGAAAGCTCACAGATAAAGCCTGAGCAAAGGATAGGTATCATTCTGAACTCCCGAGTCGTCTGAGACCTGAGAGTGGAATCCTCTTAAAGGTGATGGGGGAGCAGGGCTAGGGACACCAGGAAGGCTGGGCACTTGGCTTTCGACTTCCCCTCTTAACAAGCAAGTAGATTTCATCAATTAAAGGGAAAAACGTTTTGGCTGGGAAGATGGCTCGCTCAAGGGCTAATGACGGTTGTTGCCAAGCAAGACAGCGTTGAGTTTGATCCTCCTCACCCTGCAGCATCTTCTTTAAAAAGACGCTTTAAAAAACCAGGAGGGTTACAGCGTCTGACTTCTGGCGGGGTCAAGGTACCCTGACAAATTCCTCTGACCTGCTTCCCACAGTGGGCAGTGGCTTCTGCTCGACCTGCCTCCCCAGGTACCTGGTTCTGCAGCTGGGTGGCTGTGGCTTGCCGGTCACTGTCATGGAAGGCCAGCCTCTCCCGAAGGACCACCAGCTCCTCCTGAAGCTGGGACATGGCCTCCACCGTCCTATGTGCCACAGGGTCTGGGCCTGGTGACCCCGACAGGCTTGAGCACCTCCCGATGCCAAAGAGCCGCCCACCTACAAGCAAATTAGCGGCTGATCAGCAGGACAGTGGAGGTCTGCCTGGAGGAGGAGGGAGGCCATCACAGCAGGGCACACCGTCTGGGGCGGGAAGAGGAGGTAAACAGGTGGGGCTAGGATGAGGCCTAAAGGCTACAGCGAGATGGGTTTGCAGAGGGCCTCCAGGTTTGCCTTGGGGAAGTCACTCTAACAGTAGCTTCTGGGAGACAGCTGCCTAAACTAAGGCTTAGGAAAGCAATTTTTACTGAATCCCAGTACTGGGTTCCAGGCCTAGAGGGCTAGTGTGGCTCTCAGTGGCCACACTGAGTGGCCTTCAGAAGATTTCCTTTGGGAAAGAAAGTAGGCTCACTCAGAAATGACTCTTCGTGCTAATTCACACCTTCTCAGAAGCTGGGGCGCTCCCCGCAACCCCGTGGGAAGTGGCCACCTGTGCGTGGAGGAGGGGCCGGGGAGAGTGGGCAAGTGCAACAGATCAGGCCACAGACAGACCAGCGCATGGCACAGGCATGCTCCCTGTGATGCCTACCCGTGGGGCCACGGAGGCAGGAGAAAGGGACAAGTGAGGCAGGGCCTCAGCCTGGGCGCCCCCTCCCTGTCCCATCGTCCTGTCATCAGGAGGGGAGATAGCCGGCAAGGGTTGTGATCTGCAACCGGGCTGCGGTGCTTGTTCCAAAGCACCAAAGAGGAGCGTGGCCTGTGCGATGCATGCGAGCCAGCCGCAGTCCAGGGGAATAAGAGAAGGGTTTGCCTCCTCCCCTGAGCAGCCTAAGCAGGGCCAGGCAAAGCGTCAGGGAGTGCGGAAGGCCAGTGCTGGCCAGGGAGCCTTCCACTTCAACGTGGCCTTAAGCTCTGGCTTTCCCAGAAGTGAGGGGCCTCCCTGTGCCGGACCCCCACCACTGGCACCCATGACTACAGTTCTGCAAAGCTGCAGGGCAGCGCAGGCAAATGGGAGGCAATGGCTGCAGCCAGGTTGACTGGGGGAAGGGGTTCTGCCCCCACGGGTAGCCTGGTATCCCCTCTTTCCAGAGAGCTGGGGCTGGACGATTCATGCTTGGCCAGTGGCCCCAGCTATGTGGCTATACATGTGACCCTGCATGAAAGTCACATGGGGCTGGCCTAGCTTCTGTGATCTATTCTAGAAGCAGTAGGGACAGCCCGATGCTTCTAGGCTGGCACACGGGGCTGCCACGGGCGACATGTGATCAGCGTGGCCACAGAGTGCATCGGTGCACGACAGAATGTTCTGGGCTCAGCTGAGGGCTGGTCTTGTCCCTTGAGTCACATGGGAGGGATCCTACAGGCTGTTCCCATGTGAACTGGGGACAATGTGCCTCGCCCCAAAGCAGCTCTGGGAAAGGAGCTGGGATCCTGCAGGAGACACGGGTGTGGGTGACAGGCCTCGGTAGCCCTGTCATCCATGACACGGCTCCTGTGCTGGGAGGCTCTGAGCTCTAGGCCTCAGCATGGTGCCCTGTGTAGGGGGCCAGGAGCTGAGTGGAATCTGCAGTCATGGGTGGTGGAAGAAGCATCTGAAGAAGCTAAGGGAGGGCTGAGAACAGGGAGGAGGAGAGGTGAGGCCGAGGGTGGCTGAGCAGAACAAACTCTGTGCTGAGGGAACTACCACCCGACAGGTCATTTTCCAGGGGCGCTACCCACACGGGGCCCGGGCCCAGGTTCAGGTCCTCATTGCTAAGAGGACATAGCCTTCCTCCTCTGGGCCTATATGACTGGGCAGATGGTATCCATTTTGAAAACCTGGCTGCCCATTGCTCAGCCAGACCCTACACCTCCACTGCATCTAGGTGGGCCAGGGCTCATACAGAACAGGCTCGGGCCCAGACTCACATGAGGGCGCGGCCTCCTCCAGTGATTCCCCACCCACCCACTCCTCGCCTTGCCCTGAGGCTCCCTAGGATGTTCTTTCCCCATGATCACCGGCCAGTACTTACTGCCGAAAACCCAGAGGACTGCCGAGGGGCCTGGGGAACTGCTAGAACCCGTCAGCTCTAGGTGCCATCGTGGGCAGAGGATAATGGAAACCACGGGATCGGTTTTCTCAGCCTGAGGGGAGGGGAAACAAATCCCTGCCCTCTAGATCCTCCAAGCAGGACACGCCAGGCCTGTGGAAGGCACCGGTGGCGTCTGGGAGGCTGCTCCTGGGCCCTGCTGCAGATGGGTGCTGGGAAGAGACAAAAACAAGGGAAATCCAACCCAGGCCTCCAGCAGCGGCCAAGGTCTCTTATCACTGGGTGGGGCCCTGGTGGCCCTGGAGGCTCTAGGACAGGGCGGGACAATAGAGGACAGACACGTGGCTGTCCAAGGATCTGGAGGAGGCTGGCCAGGGTCTCGAGTTCGTGTCAGGAGGCCACTCTGGCTGACCCACCGCCAGCTGTGGGACAGAGAGGCGCCCCCTCCTGCACTAGCTCAGCCGGAGTGTGCTGGATGCTTGGGCTGACCTCCGTTACCTGTTTTTCCTACATTCACGGTACCACCAGCTTCTGGGGCCTCCCAGTCCCGCCTGGGGGCCGGCGCCTGCCTCTTCGGGAGCTTGTCTTCTCTCGTCCCCTGACTCTTGCTCTCGTACCCCTTGTCCTGTAGGGCCTGCTGCCAAGACACAACCAGAAGCCTCTCGTGAAGGAGACCGTGCTGAGGAGGGACCCTTGCCCCAGGGTGATGAGCACTCTGGTCCCAGGATGACCTGGCGGTCTGCCTTCACCATGGAGGTGTGGACAAAGAGGCCTGCCCGGGATCCGGGGAAGCCAGACTGACATCCCACGGCAGGATGCCCCACAGCAGCCAGCCTCCACACCGGCAGAAAAGGTTCCAAGTGGCTAGCTATGGTTCCCGGGGGGGGAAGCTTGTCCCCATCCCTGCAGCCTCCGTGGGGCAGGGGTCACAAGCATGAGAGCAGCCTGCTCGCATGGTGGTCCATGATTGCGGGCAACTATCTGGTTCTGCCACACATGCCAACAGTCTTGGGACAACTCCCCCTGTAGTGTCATCTGCAGCAGCACCTTGGCAGATGGCCCCCACCTGAGGACAGCACTCCTGGGACCAGGAGGCTATACACAAGTCCATCCAAGCAGGAGAATGACCACCCTACCCCTTCGCACTCTGTCCCATGGGGCTACTCGGGGGCAATGTGACCCCGTGTCCTGGTCAAGGGACTGAGGGAAAGGTGGCCAGGTTGGTGCAGATGGGGAGGGGGCGAGGGTGTGAGTGGAAAGGGGTGCTTTGTTCAGAGACATCCCCTATAGCTCATAAAGGCACCAGGCAAGGGTCGGAACAGCACGGGAAACTGTGATCCCACTTGAGGTAACACACGACATGGTGAGAATGAAACAGAGCTCACAGACAGCGGGTCTCTGTGTGCGCCAGGAGTGTGGGTGCGCCCACACAGAGACCCGCTGGGACAGAAACAAGAATGATTTAAACTTCGGGGATGGAAATAAACTTCATGACAGGAGATAAGGGATGAGCAGACGGGTCACTCTGGACCCATCTGGGGCTTGAATCTTCCACCTTACGTCAACATGGTCTGTTTTGTTTATGTCCACAGAGGCTCCTGGGACGAGGCTTTCATGTCTCTCTGCCCTCTGGAGGGAGGCACGTGTACTCTTTTTTCTTTAATCTACAGGGTCTCACCCCTGCTGGCCTGGAACTCCCTGCTCCTCACTACTGGAATTAAAGGTGCGTGCCAACACCCCGGGCCAGGTGCTATTTTTGTTGTTGTTTTTTAATGCTGAGTACAGGAAGGGCAAAGCCCCGAGAGACAACCTGTCATCTGTGTGCTGTGTGGCTGTGGACAAACTCCACACCCTCCCTGAAGCTGTTCCCCTCCTCACTAACCTCTGCCCTCTAGTGCCAGGGCAGAACATTGGCGGCAGCAAGCAAAGCACGTGCAAAGTGTCTGGCATACAGTAAGCCCGCATAGCTTACTGCATCAGCTTATGGTTTTTCTAATTGCCACCCTTTTGCTTTGATTTTGGCCAATCAAAAGAACTGCAAGAATGAAAATCGACCTGGCAGGTGCCTGGTTGGCCACACCCTTGGCCTCTTTCTCCCTCATCTCTTGTATTTAGGAAAATTCTCCGCAGCTTAATTTTGTCCCCACCCTTCAACCAACTGCTACACTACTTCGAGCTGGGGGTGGGGGTGGGGAGCTGGGGGTGGCAGGGACAGCAACAGCTGGAAGTTTCCATTTGCCTTCAGACGGGAGCAAAGGTTACAGTATTTCTGGGCTGCTGGCCGAAGCGCAGGAAGGACAGACGTCCCCGGGGGCTGGGAATTTCTGCAGTGCCTCTCGGGGTACGGCTCAGGCGTTAGTCGCTGGAGGTTGGAGTGACTGAGCCTGTGACCCGCAGGTCGCCACACGGTGCTCGGGACACACTTTGGCACACATCTCTACCCATAAACATGGCAGAGTCTGTGGGGGGCCGGAAGGACGTGAACTTGGAAGCCAGTTGCTAACGGCTTCTGAACGGAGAGCAGAGCGAGCGTCAGCAGAACTGCTGAGCCCAGACCTCCGTAGCGGCCACAGTCCAGCACCCCGTAATCAACGCTAGAGAACAGGGCCACCGCCCAGCGGAGCTGCAGCTCCTGACCACGGCCTCCAGATTTAACTTCTCTCGGGTTTCCTTAACTGTGTTGTCTCACTGGATCCGCTCTCCTTGCAGACCTCACAAAGGAAGGCAGTATGGACGGTTCGGCTCTCAGAAGAATCTCATGAGAACTAAGAAACACGGGGAAACGAAGGCTGCCCCCGAAGCACCTTCATCCCTGGGGTCCTGTCCAGGGCAGCAGCCAGGGGCTTCATCTGCTGGGGGAGGATGCTCAAGGCTGTGTGGTAGGCAGCACCCACCCTGCCTACCATCTGCACTTGCTTTGCCCCAGCTGTGCACAGCCGCTACCCGGAAGGGCGGGATGCATGCATAAGGTCATCAGAAGCTTAGAGAAAAAGCCAGGCACGGTGGCTTATGCCTATAACCACAGCATGTGGGGACATGAGGCAGGAGGATCGCCGTGAGTACCACGCCAGTCTAAGCTGCAGAGGGAGTCCGACTAAGAGGGGTTATGAGTCCTCTCTGTTAGGGGAGTCTGGCAATACCCCCAGATAACCCTGGAACTTCATCCTCTGAAGCTGTATTCCTGATGCTCCCCTGTTTGTGTTCATGCGTTTGAGGTCACTGGAGCCTCTATTGGGCTATCACTCCTATTTCCCTTCTCAGAATTCCTGCACCTGTGCTAAGGATGCGCTGGCACAAAGCAGCCAATCCATGAATACCTGTTCAGCAAATACACATATTAAAAATACTAATGGGGGGGAGGGGATAACCGGAGAGACCACTCCGCAGTTAAGAGCACTGGCTGCTCTTCTAGAGGACCCAGGTTCAAAACCCAGCATCCACATGGTGGCTCATGACCACCTGTAACACCACTCTGAGCAGGTCTGATACCTTCTTCTAGCCTCCACAGGCACCAGACATACACGCGGTGCACAGACATATATGCAGGCAAACATCCACACACATAAAAATAAAACCTTAAAAAAAAAAAAAAAACTAACGCAGGCACTGGAGAGATGACCCTGCAGTTAGCAGCACTTGCTGCTCTTGTAGAGAGCCAACACCCGCCGTGGCGGTTCACGTCTGTAACTCAGTTCTAGACACACAGCATCAGAAGATCGACTGAAGAAGATCTGTAGAGGACCTAGGTTCAGTTCCCGGCACCCGCACGGTGGGTACGGGGATCCGATTCCTCCTCCTGCCAATCTCAGGCATCGGATACCAGGTGTGCACGTAGCGCGTGCATGTATATGTAGGCAGACATTTGCATACATAAAAATAAATCTAAAAACAAACTCTACACCGACCTGATGCAGCTGGGCAGGGTGGCACAGGCCTTTAATCCCAGCGCTTAGGAGCATGAGTCGGGAGATCTCTGTGAGTTTAAGGCCAGACGGGGCTAAGTAGTGAGATCCTGCCCCCTAAACAAAACTAATACAGGCCAGCAAGATGGCTCAACGGATGGAGAGGTGCTTGATGCCCTGAGTCACCATCCCCAGAACCTCCGTAGTGGAAGGAGATCCGACTCCAAGTTGTTCTCTCCCTCCACAGGCGCACAGTACTGTGCCCACCCCCACCCATGCATACCCACACACCCCCACGCATTACACACACGAGTACGGGATGTTAACTGTTTGGGTGCCGAAGGAGCCACAGAGGATTTCACCATCACCGTCCTCGTTATCCGGTGGCAATGGGATGGACCCAAGGCCTCGTTCGTGCCAGGTAAGGAAGGGCTCTGATGCTAAGGTGTGCACGCGGCCCGATTATAGTTTATAAGAGCTCAAGGAGGATACGATGCGGTAGTTAAGGAATGGAGGTGGTTCTCTAGAGCTAACGCGCGTGGAGAGACCTCAGAGACACGGCCGTGAGGGAAACAGCAAGTCGTAGGATAATATGTAAAGGGAGATATAAAAATCGCATCGCTGGTGGTGGTATCAATGAGATAAGTGGATGGAGATGGGCCTTTCGTAGTGGACTTGTGGAAGGCCGTGAGGGGCATCCGGCTTCTGGGGACTGTACCGTCGATCCCTCGAATCCTCTGTACCATTTGTAATCAAGCTGCTTTAAGCTAGTTCTGTTCAGTAGTTTGGATCTCAGTCCGCTGCGTAACCAGCAGCAAGTTAGCTGAGCTAACTGAGCTCTGATCCTTCAGGTCCTCATCTCTAAGATTCATACAAAACAGTATCTTCCTGTTGAGACATGGGATCTAATAATTGTGTTCCAAAACGGTGTTGAGTAAGATCTACTACCTCTTTGTCTTATTTCTACAACCAAGTAAGTACGCCTTTGGAAAGTCAATTGCAATTGCAAAGGAAAAGGACCTCCCCAACCCCCACCACTCCCTCTGGACTCTCTCTGTATCCCTGGTGGGTCTCTCTATGTAGCCTTGGCTGGCCTGGAACTTGCTTTATAGACCAGGCTGGCCTCAAACTCACAGAGATCTGCCTGCCTCTGCCCCCTTTAGGATTAAATGTGTGCACCATGACCAGCCCAGCCTTCCCTTTGGATTCTTCAAATAAGGGAACACGGCATTGTCCACACAGAAATAAGCAGCTTCCCCAAACCCGCCTGATTTCCCAATATGGCCTTGAGCCCCGCACATCTTAGCAAAGGCCTCACTTCCCACCTCAGCCAGGGTGTGGCTGAAAAGATCCTGTCACCTCCTAAGAGATCTTCCCTGAGATATGGGCAGCAGAGGGCTAGGATTAGGTGCTGGGCAGGTAGCAGCTCAGGGGACCACAGCACATCAGTCACACTCACCCTCGCCCCTGCATCTGATGGCCAGAGCTTACCTGCACAGTCAGGTAGAGTCTATGGGGACTCCTAGGGCCAGGCCAGTCCACACTGAGGGCCCGACACTGTGCGAGGGACGGGCGAGCTGTGGTTCGGGCGCTGGAGTCTTCCTCGCCACCAGTTAGGGTGTCTCTTCCGCGTCCTGTGCCGGTAAGGACAGGTGAGAGGACATACTTGCCTGCTGGCCAAAGACCACTGGCCAAAGCGAGCTGAGCTCAGTTTTTGCCCTCTTCAACCTGCCCAGGTGTGGCCAGGAAGGCCTCACATGGCCTCACAGGCTCTTTCCAAACAGGAGCACACAGGTAAGGATGGGATGGGGCTGCCCAATTCCCTTACCAAAATGAACCCTGAGATTCTTTCTTGGAGGGGGGTACCCAAGATCCTGCTGGGGCTCCCCAGTTGCTACAGTGGCTTTTCGGGCCCATGCTTGTTCACCAGCCCCCCTACAGAGAGCAGCAAGAGAAGCCAAGACTCTGGATGAGATGTATGACAGGCACAGCTTTATTACCCAGCCTGCCTCTAGGTGGCAATTTCTCCCTTGCCTTCATACGACCAAACCCACACTGGGCGGCCTGGTCCCTGCAGCTTCCAGAGGTGTACCCAGGAACAGCTAAAGTGCATCCTTGCAGCCTCTGCTGGAGGAGACCCCCTCCCCCAGCCTGACAGAGTGGGAAACAGTGCCATCCTTACTGCAGAACTGCACAGCCACGGGCTGGAGAGACGGTTTGACCTCAGAGTGCATACTGCTCCCGCAAAGGACTGAAGTTTTATTCCCAGATACACTGGGTGGTTCACAACCGCCTATAAGTCCTGCTTCGAGGGATCTGGTACCTCTGAACTCTGTAGGTACCTGTACTCCTGTGCACTTAACACAGAGAGGTAAATACACATATACATATTTTAAAATAAATATTTTTTTGAAAAATCAATAAATGGAAGCTTTTAAAAAAAAAAAAAAAAAAAAAAAACAGGCACATGCTTTTAATCCTAGCACTCAGAAGGCAGAGGTAGGCAGATTCCTGTGAGTTCAAAGCTAGCCTGGTCTACATAGCAAGTTCTGGACAGCCATAATAAGACCCTGTGTTTAAAAAAAAAGCACAGCCATGACCCTGGGATGAACTAATATCCTGAGGGCATGACCCCATGGTGAGGATAGAGGATCGAGGAGGACTGGGTACAGCAAGTACCCACACGGTGTCAGATACACAAAGGACCAGAAGACATTAGCCATTAGGATAGTGAATGCCGCCACAACCACCTAGGCAGGTGGAAGACACTCCCCTTGTCGAACAGGCAGAAAACCAGGGACCCTGAATGGTTAAACAACATGCCTAGTGTCGCACGAGGCTTGTATTCAAACTCCATGTGCCAACCAACCCCAGTCGACTACCCTTCTCAGGATGCCAGTAAGACTAGCGGGGGTTACCTGGAGGGGACTGGGGCGCCCTTGTTGGCTGAGACTCTCTTGGGTGCCAAGCCTGTGCTTGCCTGTCACACACAGGTTTCCCTTTATAAGCCTTAAGTTTATGGAGAGGCCAGGAATCTCTAAAGTCATTGTACTAATTTCACAAATGCACACACACACACACACACACGCACGCACGTACACACACACTCACACACACAGCAGATGAAGAACTCGGTGAGTTTTCCAAAGTGAACTGTTTTGGTTTTTTTCTGAGTTCAGTTTGCTTTTTTTGTTTTAAACAGAAAAGCCATCCCCGTCTCAACCACACTCATACCCTGAGACAACCTTGTAAAGACCATCCTCGCCCCTTTTCAGACAAACCAGCTGACTGACCTACAGAGCCCCTGTTTTGCCTAGAAGCCCCCAGGGCATAAGGGGTGGGCAGTCCCAGCCAACCACGGGACAGAACGGGAGCGTGCTATGTGCCTGCTCTGTCACCTTTTCTGTACACTAAGGGGCTGGTAATCTGAACACTTCGCCGGGTAGGTCAGAAGCAAAAGGTAGCAAACACCTGCAGGCAGTTCTCCTGGATAATCTTGCCTTCCCACACAACCAGGGCACCCTGCCTACCTGCCCACACAGAGTTGGGGAAAGGGTCAAGGGAGCTCCTCACCCCCACATCCAGCCCCTACCCAGAACAGAGGAGCCGCTGGCTCCTGGACAGTCTCATCACCTGGGACCTGACCCAGAAAGCTTAAAGCTGACAGTTCCCCTAGGGTACAGCAGTGGCCAGGACTCCAGGACCCTCACCATCTACCCAGGGGCAGGATCCTTGAAAGCGGCCCTTGGCTGTCTGACACCTAAAACCTGGGGCCTGGCACCCAAATCCTGCTGGGCAACACTATGAGCAGCCTGCCTTCACTCCTCAGTCCTGTCCAGGGCAGCCTGGCGGAATCAAGTGTCGGTGCTGAGCAGGGCACCCAGGAGGTCAGCCGCTTTGCCTACCTTGTTTACGGCCTCCAGCTGATATCAGAGAGCACCCAAGTGAGATCTCAGAGTCCCTGACCTGGTTCGGCTGGCGGGAACGTGGCTGAAGCCGCGGTGCTGAGGACTGTTAAAGTTTAACCGGCCCCAACCTTCTCCTCCTCCCAGGCTGGCTGGACGAAGGGAAGGAGCACAGGGTGACGCTGCTGCGCTCCACGCCCAGCCGGCTCTCGGCTGCTGGCTACCCTGTAATTACCTGACAGCTCTGACTGAGTTAAGGAACCGCGAGAAACCTCAGTCTCATCGCTGGGATCTGGAGGAAGGAAGGGAAATGAAGAGGCATTCTAAAAATGCGGACTCACCAGTTCTCAACCTCCCCTGGCCGGTGTGTGGGAAAGGGCGGGCGGCTGGGCTGGCTGGGGCGGGGCGAGCCATCCCAGGCTTGGGCTCCTGGACCCGGCCCACTCTCCACAGGCCCCGCAGTGAAGGCGTGGCTCCCAAGTTCCACGTCCTGCGAGAGGGGACCATGGCCCGGGGCTCAGCAACCTCTTCTGGGTGCCGGGCAGCCTGCAGAGAGAACAAAGGGAGAGGAGCTTAAGAGGAGTGGATAAGCCCACGTGCTGTGACATCTGGAAGGGTCTACAAACCAGGGTCGCCCACTACCCAGGACGGCAGCCCAAAGGGTGGCGACCCCTAAGGGCCCTGGGCTCACAGAGAGGTGCTTGCTACGGACTGTGGCATCTCTGAGTGGCCCAGGAGAGAGTCAGTGCGTCTGCCACTCGCTGTGAAGACCTGTGACAGAACACACCGGGTAGCAGCCCCATGTGGAGGGAGCTCTGGGACTATGCTTCTAACCCGTGGTGAGTTTAATCCTTTTCCTCCATGTCATCTCATTTTCTAATTGCACTCAGCTGCTTGCTTAAATCGCAGCCTTCGGGCTGTGTCCCAAGCCCTGTGGCAGAGTAGCTAATGCCCTTAGTATTAGCATCTCACTGAGGAGGGGCTCAGAAGGGGCTGGCTTAGGGCCAAGGGCAAGCTGGGTTTACATTCAGCAAATTCTCAGAGTCAGTTCATTCATACATTCAAGTAACTCAGTGTTGAGGGTGTGGCAGGCACCCTGCCAGACATTCATTTAGTTCTCGTTTTTTTCGTAGCCATTTATTAAGTGCCTACTATGTGTGGGGCAGAAGTCATCTAATTAGGAGAAATGAGGCCTCAGAAGAGAACAAACACGCACAGCACCAGGTACAGGTTTATTGAAGTGGTGATGCATGCTTTTAATCCCAACACTGCAGAGGCAAAGACAGTCAGGTCTCTATGAGTTCAAGGCCAGCCTGGACTACATAGCAAGTTCAAGGCCACCCAGAGCTACATAGTAAGGCCCTGTCTCAAAAACAAACGTTCACAGTGAGAACAGGTTACAGGAAGGTCAGAAGGATTTCCCAGGCACCAAGTGGTCTGGGAAGTGCAGGTTCACCAGGATAGGAAATGAACAGATGGTCAAGTTCAAGCACAAATATCTGGATTTGGAGTTTGGGTTTGGCTATTTGAGGCAGGGTCTTACTATTCAGGCTGGCCTTGAATCACCATCTTTCTCACTGCAAAAGTCTTTATTGAGTACCTACTGTGTGCGACACAGTCTCAAGGACATTTAAGCTGACCAAACTTTTGTCCCAGATTTGGGCTGCGATGCCAGTTACAGAAGCAAAGTCAGCTTAAAGAGGCACCATGGAGTTGGGTTTGAAAACTGAGTTGGGCACCCGAGGGACTTCCTACAGAGCTGTGGACCACATTCCTCACCCCTCACAGTACCGACCACTTCCTGCCAGGCAGCAGGAACATGTGATGAACGGGATCTGCCCCCTCTCTGTCTCCCTGAGGATGAGGGGCTCAGAGATCTGTGTTGTTTGCTCCATGATGGCTTACTAAATGAATATCCTGAAGTGCATGTACACACACGTGCGCATGTTACACACACACACACACATACCAAAACCTGGAAAGAAGGTCAGGCGAGCCACCAAGACTCGGAGCTAAAGGCCACCGCTGCTAAAGGTGAGGATGAAATAGGCAAGGTTGAGCAAGAGGGGAGTCAGGATTAGGTGAGGACAGGGCTGAGGTCAGGGGTGGAAATGGTGACTGAGGGAGGGAGGTCAGAGAGGTGACCGGAGTTGCCCAGAGCATGCACAGAGTCCTCAGAAGTGGCTCCAGAAAAAGTAGGAAGGCAGGATAGTCAGGTGGCCATGGCAAAGCAAAAAAAAAAAGCCAGCCCTAGGGGGTCCTTTTAAGAGAAGCCAAGGGAGAGCAGGGGGGGCTCACATCTGTCATTCCAGCACTCAAAGGTGGCAAGTTCCAGGCCAGCCTAGGCTGCAAAGTGGCTCAAGGAATTGGAGAGGACCTGGAGGCAGCTGTTTCCTTCTCTGGGGGAAGTTAAGTGAGGATAGGAAGAAGAGCTGAGAGAATATGCTGTAGAGATAGGGAGAGGTGGTGTAGGGGGTGGACAGAGGGGCAGGAGCAAAGCACCCAGAGGCAGAAAAGAAAGTGAGAGTCTGGGGTTGGAGACTGAAGATGAGAGATGCTCACAGGACCAAGTACTGGAGAGAACCGGGTGGTGGTCTCTTCCATCCTTGACTGAAGACAATGTGGGGTACTCACGGGGAGGGGGACAGGGGTATGGGACAAAGGGTCAGGAAGATGCTGGTCCATATGAGCAGCCTCACGTTGTTGATGCCCTGAGATGGATAGAAGTTAGAAGCAGTAAGAGGAGCAGATACGAATGCCCTCCCCAGGCAGTCTGGCACAGAGCTGGGCATAAAGCCAACACTGCAGGCCAATGGGTGAAGACTGGAGGACCATCCTCTGCAGGTGCTCCGACCTAGGTGAGGCCATGCAGGACAGGGGATTCCAGGGGAGACAGGCTTGGTCAAGGAGGCCATATTTTTATGCCATCAGGAAGGGAAGTTGGAGAGGCAGCAGCCTGAAGAAAGAGGAAGGGTGTGTGCTAGATCCTCAAGAGGAAAAAGCAGCTGAATTTAGCATCTGGAAACCCTGATATGAGATCAGGAATATTAAGGAATCTCAAACAAGCCCAGGGTTCTAGGCCAAGACAGAAGCACACAGTCTCCCACACAGTTGTTTGATCTGGGGTCCTGGGGCTCTATGAACCTGGAATTCATGCAGTAGAGCTATGAGACTGGTTGAGACCTTGGTTCTACCACCCAGGAGAATTAATTACCCGGTCTTTGTCTTATCATCTCCATGTATAAAGTGGTGAGACCCGTACTTCACAGGACTGGCATAGACATCAGACAATGCAAGTATGAAGCGTTGGCATATACAAAGAGGGAAGGATTCTCTCTTTCAGCCCACTGTCCCATTGGTGGGTGAATGCAGAGGCTGCCTGGGGGAGGGGCAAGTGCCTCTCTGGAGTCAGGTCAGGGCGGTAGAGCTGCCATCCTCCTGTTCTAGGCCAGAGACAGTGCAAAGCCTATCTGTGCAGAGACAGTGCACCCCTGCTAGAGATGGTTTGGTTCTCCTGGGTGAGTATATGTGGTATATACTCATGACCATGTTCTAGGGCATCCAGATTTCAAATTTTCCGCTCCCTGGTACCCATACAGACAGCAGAACTCACCACCCCAAACCCTGAAGTCCAGCCACACAAATACACAGAACCATTCTTGGGCTGCATTCCTCTCCGGCGAGGAGACGGCCCCTTTATGAAGGGCACGGGAAGTTAAGTCCTTCTAGACTAGGAAGGGCACTCACGCAGTCTGGGGTAGAAGGACACTAAGGGCAGCGAAGCTAGGGGTAGTCCCAACGCCCAAGGAGGTGACAACCGGTACCTTAGAATTAAAATCCAGCTTCCCCTTTAAAATGTCTCAGGACCGGGCCTTTCACTGTGTCGGCCAGAGTTCTGCTGTTACTTGCAGTGGAAAATCTGAAGGGGACAGACAGCTTCGGGGCTCCCCCTCCCTGTCGGGATTCCTTAGCTGCAGCTGTCAAGGACCTGATTCCTCTCTGCTTGCTGGGCTATCTCTGAGGCCATTCCTCCTCTCCAAGGGGCACCCCACCTCGGGCCTGGCCTGGGGGGGGCACAGAGGGAGGCCCAAACAGCAGCCTCCCTGGGAGCGACTCCTGCAGGGGAAGGGGGCGCGTGGTGGGCATGCAGCTTCCAGGTAGGCTCTGCACATTCCCTGCCAGAAAGACTCGGAGCGGGGCCGGGCAGCGCGACCCCGGAGGCCGTGCCACCCCCACGCCCGGTCCCAGCGAGATCCTGCGGCTGGACGACACGGTGGGACCCAGTGCACAGCCGGGTCTCCGGGGCCCGGTCGCCCTGCTCGCCCGCGGGTCGGGACAGAGGGGTCGGTCCGCGGGCGGGGCCCGGGCGGGCGCGGCCGGCGCCGGGGGAGCTCGTCTCAGCCCGCCCCCAGCCTGCCTGGACCCCGACTCACCGGCCTAGCCGAGACGGGATCCCAGCGTCGCCGCAGCGCCCCGGGGCTCGGCCCGCTCCGGCCCGCCCGCGCGAGGCAGCTCCACGCCGCTGCCTCCTCCTCCTCCTCCTCCTCCTCCTCCTCGGCCCGCCCCGCGCGCGCCCCTCCCGCACTTTCCACAGGAAATGATTAACTCCGGCCGCGGCGCGTTCCCATGGCAACGGGCTCGGGACGGGGGCACGCGCACTCTCGCGCACGAGCCCGCCCCGGCGCGTGCACCCACCCCCACCCCCCCCTACCCCGGGACACAGGCCGGATCGTACTTGTGCGCTCACCCCGCTGGTGCACGCGCCTCGGCACACCTGCCCGCGCCTCCAGAGCAGGCTCAACACCCTCCGCCGCACGCTGCGTGCCTGCACACTCGCCCTCAGCCAGGCCTCTCGTTCCCACCCAGGTGTTAACATTGGGAAACTGTTACACTCTCCCTCAAATGGTTTGCACTAAGCCCCAAACCCAGGTGCAGAAGTTTCACACACTCCCGCTAGGAGTAACGCACATCCGGCACACAGGGACTTACACCTCCTCAGGAATACGTTTTCTTATTCTTGCACTCTCACGTGTGTATGCGCTTGCACATGAGATCAAGTGCACACACGTTCACCTGCCCTGCTACACAGACATGCATCCTCTCTCTCTCTCTCTCTCTCTCTCTCTCTCTCTCTCTCTCTCTCTCTCTCTCTCTCCCCACAGCCTGCCATGCTGCCTTTCCAGCTGCGCCCCTGCTCCGCAGCCAATGAGCATCTTCCTGAGCAGCCTGCTTGGGGTTTGTTAAGGTAACACATTCCCTAAAGCTCCAGCAAACAGCTCAGAGTGCAACATCCCTCTTAAAAGCTCCTCCTGGGGCGCCTGGGAGCCTCAGAAGAGGCCTGAGGGAGAGCAGGCCCAGCCAGCCAAGAGAGACAGCTGACCCAGAGGAGCCACTCTGTTCTTTGTCTCCTAAACAGAGGAAGCATTTATTTCAACCACAGTATGCCCAGTCCCGGGTACGGAAGGAGAAAGTGGCACAGGACCCAGTCCAGCAGAGGCTGATGGTCCCCGGATAACCTGAGGAGGGTGGGGTTCTGCCCCTAAAAGGTTGGCAGGGGATGGCCTTGGAAGGAACCAGAGCCGCCCCTGCACCTTCAAGTGGGCCTCTTCCCTGCTTCTGCCACTGAGACATGGTACTGGAAGTCAAGCGCCTGGACTAAGACAGAGACACGGGCTTAGGCCCCAGAGGGTGCCTGGTGCCAGGACAGGACAGTAAGCCCTCAGCTGGAAGCATGCACTAGCTCCTCTATTGGAGACTCTATTCGTGGGGAAGGCGGTTGTCCATCATTAAACTTTAAGAATAAAAGCAGAAGCTTGTCTTGCTTGAGGGTTGGGACACTGACTTAACTTCAGCTTCCTTCTAACAAAGCCAAAGTCAGATTTTTAAATTAATAAAAACATTTATTGTTCCCTTTTCTCTGATTACAAAAGTAATGGATCTTCATTGTAACCATAAGCCCACCCACTGGAGATAAATGCTGCCAACACTTTATTTATTTAGTACAGCCTTTTCTCCCCTGTGCACACAAAAGACACCACTTATTTGGAGGGAACGTAGTGCCAGGCACTGTGCTAAGCTCTTTAGCTAAGATCCTGTTAGACCCCATCAGCCCCTGCGGTGGACATTTTATGTCTACTTGTTCAGGAGAGGAATGGTTCACTGGCCAAGTCAGCGTGTGTCAGAGCTGAGTCTCTGAGTGTGTTTATGCACCACACACAGAGTGCCACCATATCAATAAAGGAAGCACCACAAAGGAAAAATGGAGGTTGAGAAATTAGGAGGAAGCATTTTTAAAATTCCTGCAAGCTTGAAATGTAAAAACTAATTGTTCACTGATTATTAAGACTTCAAGAATTCATGGTCTGGTGGCAGGAACCTGTCATCCCTAACTACTGGGGAGGCAGAGGAGAGGGTTCCAAGTTCAAAGTCTGCTGGTTACAAAGTGTCACCAGGAACTGCATACCAACTCCATTTCCCTGGTGGTTTCAGCAGAGGCTGCCAACTCTCTTCTAACCATGGGAAAAGTGAAACATTTGCCAGAATCCTGGCCATGCTAACTGGGTCAAGACTTCACAGCCATTGGCCTTGATCCTTCCTGCCCACTTTGGGGTAGAGATGGAGCTGTCTAGAGCCAGACAAAAGGTCCTAGAACACTGCAAACCTCTACCCACATTAGCTGGGCAGGGGGCAGAAGCAGCCACAATCCTTGACAGGTCTATCAGAAGGAGCCGAGGGCCCAAGAACTCCTCCGCTAGAGGGAAGCAGAAAGGAGAAATGAGAAAACCCTGCTGTGATTTCTTTTCCTCTTTCTCCTAGTGGCCAAAGTCCACAGATACGCAGACAAGATTTTCTCAGTCTCCGGAAGCTCACAATCTCCAGCCTCCAGCCTTTCAAATGCCTTAAGCCTCATTCCTTTACCCCCTCTCACCTGCCTCTGCTAACCTTTATCTCACCATTTCTGGGTGAGTTTTGCAAGACCAGCAAGCTCAACTTCCTCACTTCCCCTTTCACTCGTAGGCTCCAGTCAGTAGCAGGGAGCAGGGACACACACACCAACCACACCGCCACGGCCATGTGGCCGTTCCTGCTCACGCCGTTCCCTCCCTGAGGACAGGGCTCTTTCCAGACATCGCAACCTCAAAAGCTTCATCCTGGTGCCTGGCATCACATGCGTGATCACTGAGCATACACAGGTCAGGTAGGATTCAGACAGCAAGATGCAAAGAATACACCCAAATAGATTTCCTCCCATGCAAATGAATGGTATGTCCTACTAGACAAAAGGATCCTTAGATACAATGTTATAGTGCTCTGAAAGAAGCCTCTGCATAGGTGTGAGGGATTGCCTTGCTCTGTTGCCCAGGCTAGCCTCAAACTCCTAGGCAGAAGCGATCCTTCTACCCCATATTCCCAAGGAGCTGTAACACAGGCACATGCCTCTGTACCCAGGTAACAGTCCCTTGAAGTAAGAGAACATTCTAGAGTTGACTCTCATATTAAGTGGCCTTGCTGATTGGAACCCACATCTTCCAATACTCCCAAAGTTGTCCCTCATGAGCACCGAAGGAGCTGGAGCTGACCATGGGAAGGTAAGAGCAGTCAGCACCCGGACCCACAGTGGGAGTTTGAGTTTGTGCATATTAGAAGCCAAGCTCCTTAGGACACAAAGGGACAGGAGGTTTGGACCACTCTAGGCCTGGCTATAAGTTCCTCCAGCCCTTGCCTGCTGTAGACTCAGTTCCCACAGGCACTGGGCATTCTTGGACTAAGTACCTTTCACCTGTCTCCCTGACCCCTTATTTGTGTCCCACTTTCTATAGGCCAGCAGAACAGGATGAAATAATTCTCCCATTTCCAGGAGACTCTGCAAGAAGGCAAGGCAATCCTTGCTCCATCCAAACTTCCTAGTTTTGAAATCCTCAGACCTCAGGGCCTTCCACCATTTGCCCAGAAGCCTCACTCAATTGGCACTCCCGTGGGGGCAGCTAAAAATCTACCTGTGACCTGCCAAGGAATTTGGCTTGCAAACAGAGACTTTCTCGCTCTTATCATCTCCTGTAGTCTAAGAAATGAAAGGAATGCAAACACTGGGGTAATAATATACTTAAGTGCCAGATAATAAAAAGGTTTAGCAAGGATGACCCAGAGAAGATGTGTGTGTGTGTGTGTGTGTGCGCACACATGCGCATGTGCACACATACACACACACACACACACACACACACACATACACACACGTGCTGAGGCAGGTGAATAACTGAGTTCCAGGCTGGCCAGGGCTACAGAGTGAGACCCTGCCTCAAAAACAAACAGCTAAATAAATAAAAACAAAGGAGAGTGACCCTGGGAGAGGCACCGTGGGCAAGCCCCACCCCGCCCCGCCCTGTCTCACCCCGCCCCGCCCCCATAGCACCTCCCTGACTCTTCTCACCAGCCATAGAAGCCTAGCTCCTCCCCCAGTCTGGGCTTCACTTCCTGCTCCCAGAGCCTCTGTCCTTGATCTTGAAGCCTTTTGTGCCTCAGTGCTCCCATTTTCCCTTCTTGCTCATTAATCTCTCCCTGTTGGAAATTTTTGGTGTTTGGTTGGCCTTTTTTTTTTTTAAGTGGTTCTGGGTATTGAATACAGCCTGGCAAGCTCCTTACGACTGACCAGGCCCTTATAGTGTTTTGAAAGCTTTGGTTTAGAGGTATTTCAAGATGGCTTATTAAACAAAGGCAGGGCACTTGCTGAGTTCAGTCCCCAGCACCATAGTGGAAGGAAAGAATTGACTCCCACGGACTGTCCTCTGACCTCCGCAAGTGCGCCAGGGCACACACATGCGCCCACACAAAATACACAAGAAAAACAATAAATGAATTTTTGGATGGGAGCAGGCTAGAGAAGCAAGTGAGCAATTAATACGTGTTGTTCTTGTAGAAGACCAGAGTTCAGTTCCCAGCATCCACATGTGGTTCATAATCACCAGTATCTTCGGTTCTAGGGGATCCGACGCCCTCTTCTGACCTCTGAGGGCACTGCATGCACATGATGGACAGGCATACATGCAGGCAAAACATGACTTACTATACATAAAATAAAGGAAAAAAATGTAAATGAAGTTTGGTCTTGAGATAGCCCTTGCTATCTGCTAGCCCAGGCTAGTCTCAAAACCCAGGGTTCAATAGATCCATATGTTACCAGCTCCAAAGTGCTTGGTATGTGCAAAAAGCTATTTAGAAAGAAAGAGAGTAAGCCAATAACAGAAGCCAATAGAGTTTGGAAAAGACCCCAAATCCTGCTAGCCTTTCCTAGGCCATAGGTCTAGACTTTCTTCCTAGTAACAGGCTGTGAGCAGATATCAACCAGAGACGGTGGCTTAGGGACCAGGAGGACGTGGGTGCAAAGCCCACCTTAGGGGTCCTCGGTGGCTCAGTTTCTTCTTGTGAACATAAAGCTGTTGCTGTCCCTAGCCAATGAGGTGTGGCGGAACAGACATGTGAGTGAGCGCGAAACACCTTCGCCGCCGCTGCACGGCCCTAGCGGTACCAAAACGCAAGTTGCAGTTGTTAATGGGAGACGATGTGGATTACCATTTTCTACTCCAGACTCTCGCTTTAAAATTTTCTCCATGTAATTTTATTGCTGTTGTTTCCATTGTTTTTTAACAGGGTCTTGCCACGTAGCCCAGGCTGCCTAGAACTGGCAGTGCTCCTGCCTTAGCTTCCTGGGCGCTGGGATTACACATCGGTGCCTGGCTCCCACACTGCTTTTTAAAAGGTCTAGTCCTCTCTGTGAACCCGATAAAGGCTGGGGTTCAGATCCCATGATGGTCCCAGTGAGAGGAATCATTGCTTTATTTTATTAGAGGAATCAAACTAGAACGTCATACAGTCTACCCAAGCTCCACCGCCGAGCTCTGCCCCTCAGCCCTTCTTGTTTGTTTTGTTTTTGAGATAGGGACTCACGCACCCCACAGACTGGCTTCAAACTCATTATGTAATTAAGTATGACCTGAACTCTTGATCCTCCTGCCTTTACCCCCCAAATATTGAAACAGCAGGTATGTGCAACCTTGCCTGGCTAATTGTTGCTGTTTGGAGACAGGGTTTCTCTGTGTAGCCCTAGTTTCCTGGAACTCGATCTATAGACCAGGCTAATTTATTATAGTACTTGTTTTGAGGGTCCTACAGCCAAGGTTGGCCTCGAACTTGATATGTAGCTGTGAACAGCCTTGAACTCCTGATAGTCCAACTACTACTTCCCAAATATTTGGATCACAAAGGTAAACCACCTTGCCCAATTCAATTACCATTTTTTCAATGGCCGCATAATAATGAATAGCTGGGCCCCAAATGAACCCACCGCTTAATGGGAGTCAATATTTAAATGGCTCCCCCTTTTCACACTCTCTATGCTTTCCCCACCCCACAAGCCCATGCTTCCCCCTGGAGCAGGAGTACGGAATATGGGCTATTGACTTCAGAATCTTCCAGAAGAGCCTGAGCATTTTGCTGCTGCTTTCTACACGTTACCAGACTGCCCTCAGGAGGGCTGTACCAAATTTACCCTGATGTTGGCAGAACTTTTGGAGACAAACCATTTTGGCCCAAGTGTACAGTTCTTCCCTCGGATCTGGAACGCACTTCCTGGTGGGTTCTCTGAGGAGGCACGCGAAGGGATGGCTGAGCAATGGCTGTCAAGAGAAGGGCACTTAGGCCCAGAGAATTTGCCGCCTGAGCTGGTGAGCTTGGTTAAGTGCTCAGGCTCCCCTTCCCAGCCTGCTCTTCAATCCTGCCACTTTCCCGGGTGGTTGTGTGAAGTCCCATCAGCCGGTCCCGGCTGCACACAGGGAAACCCTGAATGGAATCCTGTTTTCAGGCGTCCAAGAGCAACATCACCCCTGCTCCACCCTGTGCTCTGGCTTCTTGCAAAATCTCAGTCACTCCTAGAAAGGAAACCCCTGGAGGCTGGGGGCAGGGGTGGCACCACGCAAAAGCAGCTTTTCTAGAACACATAGCTGCATGCCTGACCACCCTGCCACTCGGTGACATGGCTGCCTCGGCCACCACTGGTGCTGACCTGCAGCAACGCCTGGCCAGGGCCACCACTGCCAGCCGCTCCGCTCCCCATAGCCAATCTGCCTCCTCCGGGGGTGGCCCTTGTTTGCAAACAGCATCGGAAGTTTTGACGCAGCTGATTAATCAGCCTCCCACAGCTCCCAGTTCTTAGTCATCCCCACAAGTCTCAACCTTCCACAGGGGACTTTGCCAGCACCCAGGTGACAGGGAAGAGGTGACAAGGATCCCTGTAGTTTCTGGGGCTTCCATTTTTTATCTGGGGTTGAGGAGGAGGAGAAGGAAGGGGAGGGAATGAACTTCAACCACCCTCGTGACTAAGATGTGCAGGGTCTGGAATGCTGTCATCTGCCTAAGGACAACCATTCCCAGCCCAGCCTGGACTCTACCTGCACCCCTTACTTCACCTCATGGGGTGAAGTATGGGGGTATGTGCAGCGGGCATGATCGTTCCCATTTTAAAGGTGGGAAAACTGAGGTGCTACATTATGAGAACGTCCAGAGGAGGCCCATGAATGTATATTAAGGAAACACTGTCGGAAGTAGCTTAGTAAACTGTAAAAGGGGGTGGGGGCGTATTTCAGGACCTAAGTTGTCCTCTGGCCCACCGTGTGATCTGGGGTGGATCCCTACCCTTCCCTAGCCTTTCACTGGTCTTGCCCCCACTCCTTGGTAAAGAAATAGGGTGGAGCAGGCTGGTGGCTCTTCCAGCACTGCAGTGACAAGGAGGTCAGCTGACCACTGGGCGGGGGAGAGGGAGGCAGCCGCAAGAGAGAGAGCGCTACTCACAGATCGGCCAGTGATGCCATTAAGCTTTGCCTTCTCCAGTGGTCTCCCCATATACCCCAACTTCAGGGCCAGAGAACGGTGTGTATAAGTCACCCAAAGAGGAGGCAATAGTGACAGCTGCCCACTGGGGCCAAGAGTGCCCCCACCCCAGTCCACTGTTTGCCTTTCTAGGTCTGAAGAGCCGGTGTATGTGGACCTGGGGTAGGGAGGAGGTAAAATGGATGGGGCCTGGGCAGGGGAGACCCGGTGCGCAAGGCAGTGATGGGGCCTGGGCTGGAAGCCCTGCAGCAGGGTGCACAGTTCACGCCAGAAGGGGAGTCAGAAACACCCGCAGCTCCCAAAGGTCCCTGTTATCTGCTGCACCCCATCTTGGTGACGACCCCTGGAGACTGCAGATGGTGTAGTCCTCCCAGGGGCGATGCCAGCTCAGACTTGACCCCAAGCCCGTAGCACAGGTACACAGGACAGCACGGGCCAATGAGAGGCCGAAGCTTATTCCACTCTGGCTGCTGGGGCACTTCCTATTGACGGAGAAGAATACCAGGATGTCTAAATCTCCCTAGAAGATGACCCAGAATACACCTGTCCCAGCCAGGCCTCCGATCTACACCAGCTCATCCTCGCAACCCAGAACACAGTTGCCCCAGACAGACCTCCATTCACACGGACACGTCCTCTCAAACCCGTCCGGGTTAGTGACTGCAGGTGACCGGTCTGAGGGAGACAGGAAACGACGCTCTTTGGACACACTTGCCACCTTAGAAGCATGGGACCCAGTCAAACCCGAATGCCTGCCAAGTCATGGCAGTAGCTGGGATTTTGCTGCTCCAGAGCCCACCTCCAGCTTTGTTCCCAACAACTCCTAGGAGTCCTCTATTGCTCACCAGAGCACTCTCATAGCCTCTATAGCATGTGCCCAGACAAAGAATCCCAAGGACCCAGAGACCCAAGGAAGCTGAGAGCTGCAGCCAGAGGCCTGGACAGGGTGCTCTCCAAGGACTAAAAGCCTTGCTGGTCGAGCTGGCAGAGGTCGAGGGAGAACACAACCCAGGTAAGAGTCCCTGGGCACACCCTCCTCCTCCTGCTGCTGCCATGAGTTGTATGAGCTGGACTGGCCTGTGTGGTTGACCCCAGGCAGGATAGTTCCTGTTGTACACACCTCACAGAGCAGACCTTGTCCCACGGTCACTCCATAGTGGGCCCTTGTGACCACCCGTGAAAATATCACCTTGTGGTGGTTTGAATGAGAAATGTACCCTGAGTCTCACGGATTTGAACACCTGGTCTATGGGGCTGTCGCAGCTAAGTAGGTCAAGGGTGCTTGGGACCCCAAGTTCTCATTCTAAGGAGCTGGCAGGAATCTGGCCCCTCCCCTCTGCAGTATATGACAGGCCACGAACCACAGCAAAACATCGCCCCCTCCAAGGGCATGAGATCTGGCAAAATTGTCCATCTGGAGTTGCAACTAAATCCTTCCATATTAGGTCAATCCCTCTGGCACTTGGAAAATACCTAGGCCCGAGCTGTAACCCCAATATACAAGTGGGACTGCCTGTCCTGACCAATGAGTTTCCACTGACGGTCCTGGTACGGGGACCATTTCTATGGCTATAAATATGTGAGCCCTTCCCCTAATAAACGAGTTAAGCCCTCTGCTCCCGAGAATGTTCATTGGTTCACAGATTCCCGATCTAAGACTGGATGGGTGCGCTGTAGAACCACCACCTACTCTGGTCCCCACTTGGTGGTGCGGTTTGGTACAGTTATGGGGACTTTTGGGTCTCAGGGCCTTACTGGAGGGAAGATCCTCACTGGGGGATGGGCTCTGAGAGTTTATAGCTTTGCCCCATTTCCGGTTCACTCTCTGCTTCCTGTTTGCAATTGAGATGTGATCTCTCAGCTCCCTGCTCCTGATTCCACGTGGTCCTCACTATTATGGATTCTAATCATCTGGAACCATAAAGCCAAAACAAACTCTCTGTAGGCTGCTTTTATCATAGCAACAGAAACGTAACTAATACAGCCTTCCTCTACAAGGCCTTCCCGACACCACCCAGCCAGAAGCAGGATTTCCTTCCCTCACTCCACCCAGTGCTGGAATGTGACTGAGGGGAACTCAGTCTCCTCCATTAGGCAAACTAAGACTCCCTGATTCAGACACACCCCCACCCCCATGCAGTGTGACTTTGGGCAAGGCAGCTAGCCTCTCTGAGCCTCAGTGTTACAAGCAAGTACTATTTACTGAGGACTTACTATGTGCTAACCCTTAAAGCATCCAGTGAGCGAGTACTTGCTAGCCTTAGTCATCAACCTGATACAGCCTAGAGTCACCTGAGAACGGAGTCGCAGTTAAGGTAATGTCCATATCAGATGGGCCTGTGAAAGCGCCTGTGAGAGATTGTCTTGATTAACTGATGTGGGAGAGCCCAGCCCGCTGTGGGCAGTACAATCCTATGGGCAGGCAGTCCTGGGCTGGGTAAGTAGGCTAGCCAAGCAGGAGCCTGCCCGTGAGCCAGCCAGCAGTGTCCTCCACGGTTTCTGCTTTAGGTCCCTACACTGGGTTTCTGCCTTGACTTCCCTCAATGGCGGACTATGACCTGGAAATGGAAGCCAGGTAAATCCTCCCCCATGTTTTATCACAGCAACAACAAGGAAACAAGAAGAGTACCATTTATTCATGCTAGAGATGAAACATCACTGATATTAAGACTACGCCCAGTCTCATCATTTACCAATCCTTCTGCTGCAAAGACCAGCTACTATGGTATGATGTATCTACTAGCTATGGTAGCTGGCTCAGCAGGCAGCATTCAGAGCCTGTGTTTGCACCTCAGGCACTTTATCACTGAACCATGTCCCCACTCCTACCGTCACTAGTCCCCTCCAGCCATCCCTCAGAAGCCCCGGGGGCTCTTTTCAAGGCTCTCTTCCCTTTGTCTCCAACCTTGAGGGCTGAACCACACCAGCCTCTTGTCCTTCCTTTCCTACTAGAATGCCCTTCAAGGCTGTGCTGATGCCTGACCCTTCCCCAGGAGGTGCAGGAGAGCCTGATGTAGAACTGTCTCCCTGGGGCCTGGGGAAAAGCAAATGCCCAGCATGGCTTGGTCCAGAGCAAGGTAGCTGGGGTTCATGGTGTCACCAAGTTCTTTCATCATGCCACAAATGCCCCAAACATTCCCAGACTTCCTGTCACTTCCTGTCACTTCCTGCCACAGGCACCCACACAAGGGCTGGGTACCGGAATTGAGTCTGCACCATAGCAAATGCTGCTTGTGTCCCCAATGCCATTCACGTGTGGACTTGGCCAGGCACCCTGCTACAGATGGTCTGCTTCCTCAAAGGCTTCCCGTTCCCCATGAGGTCTGATCTCAATGTGACTTACAGGCCTGTGGCAAAGGATGCTGAGAAACTCTCTTCCTGGACAATCTGAGCCATTTGGCCTGCTTTAAGTAGGTATTAAGTAGCTATAGCTACTTAACAAATGATACAGAGATGGAGAGGAGAGGTGAGGAAAGGAAAGACGTACACTTCCAGTAGTACGTCTTGAGACATTCCCATTAACGGAGGCCTGTGGTACACATCTGTGATTCCAGAGCTCAGGAGGCTGAGCAGCAAGTTCATGAGTTTGAGGGTAGCCTGGGCTACATAAGGAGTTTCAGGCCAGTGTGGGCTATATAGAAAGACTCTATCTCAACCTGCTACTATCACCAAAAAAAAAAAAAAAAAAAAGAAGAAGAAGAAGAAAGAAAAAGAAGAGAAAGGAAAAGAACAGGAAAGAATAGGAAAGCTCAGCCAGTTGTGCTGTAAAACACCTTTGATCCTCTACTCAGGAGGCATAGGCAGACAGGCAGGTGGATCTCTCAGTTCAAGCAAGGACAGCCTGGTCTACAGAGTGAGTTTCAGGGCAGCCAGGGGTGAATGAAGGAGCC
Organism: Cricetomys ansorgei; assembly: GCA_026225945.1. Taxonomy (NCBI): domain Eukaryota; kingdom Metazoa; phylum Chordata; class Mammalia; order Rodentia; family Nesomyidae; genus Cricetomys; species Cricetomys ansorgei. The sequence continues at coordinate 25,091,351 of JAMJFZ010003163.1, forward strand.
TAATGCCAAGCCTGATGACCTGATGTAGACCCCACTTGGTAGAAGAAGTGACTCTCGTGGGTTGTCCTCTGACCTACACACAGCATACACACACACACAATCAATTAATCAATTAAAAAAAGAGAAAGAAAAGTTGTGACCAAGACATTTGTCCCTTTCTTAAGGGGCCGGAGAAGGTCTTCCAAGGTTGTTTCTCTCCACAGCCCAGGTGATTTCCTTCCTCTCCACTCTGTCGCGGGAAGGAAGGTCTCTAAGACTCAGCCTTGGTCTCTAAAAGGCAAAGGCTGTAGCCACCATCACTGGGGAGACCTGGTCCCAGCTGTGAGGCCTCTGTGAGTCACAGCTGGCTTTACAGGGAGCAGCCTGAGCTGCCTAACAAACCCACAACAGGCTGCATGCTGACAGCTCGGGGTTGGAAGAATGTTGTTGCCGGACAGGTTTATGAAACATCCAAGCTCCGAAACCAGGCTGGGCTGCATGGGGCGGTGCCTGGGACAACCCCCACCCCCTCATTCAAGGATGCATGTGGGACCCTTAACCTCAACACACCCTCTGATGGCTCAAAGAAGCCATTCCCTGCTCTTGCCGTCCAGATGGCTCAGCGGGTAAAGGTGCCTGCTGTCTAATCTGGTGACTCGTAGCTCCCCAGATCTCACATGGTAGAAGAAGAGAACTGACTCCCACAGGTTGTGACTCCACACATGTGCCATGGCACGTGAATACCCCCCCAGAATAAATAAGATTAAAAAAAAAAAAAGTCAGCCACCTCCTACAGGCAAGGCAAATTGGGGTGGGGATGTGACCCCGGGCCACCCATCCTACACCACTCCAGTAAGATGTGGAATGGGGGATGTTGGAGGACTCCCCAAAGGAGTCTGCAGGCGTTGTGGCCAATCTTGAGCCATGAATACCGAAGGTGGTGACAGCACCCCACACTGAGATGGGTTCCGCACAACACATCCCTGTGCTGTGCTATGAGGGTCTTGTGGCCCTGGGACAAAATTTCCACAAAGCAGGTAGCTAAAAGTGACAGACATTTCCCAGCAGTTCCGAAGGCTGGAGGCCACAAGGTCAGCAGCAGGGCCCTGCTCCCTCTGCCGGCTCTCTGGTTGTTGCAACAATCTATGGTTTTCCTTGGCTGGAAGATGAGATGCTTCTTGCGTCTGTCCCTGACCCTGTCTCATACTTTGAGTTTCTCTTCTGTCCAGAGTTCCCTCTTCTTAGAAAGACACCGATCATATTGTACTTAAGGGTCTACTCTAATCCAATACGACCTCACATACATCTGCAAAGATCCTATTTCTACATAAGGTCATAGTCAAGAGTTCAGGACACATACATTATTCAACCCAATATATCACTTGCCACACACCCGATCCTGCCCTTACCTGCGTCACACAGACAAGAGATTCAGAGAGGTTATAAACAACTGGCCAGAGGTCACCCAGCCACACCTGGGGAGCCAGTTTCTCTGACTTTAGAGTCCCACTGATGTTGTCTCTCACCTCACGCTCCCCATCTCTTCACATCACTTACAAAGCTTCTTCTCCTGCACAACCTCGAGAGACTAGGTTTACAGTTCACAAAGGAAATGGGGATGGCGGAACTCCATTCATTGGCCAAGTTCATACAGTGAACAGGCGGCAGGCCCTTTGGGCCCTGGCCTGGCACACACATGTGCCAGGCAATCTAATGGCTTTTACGAAGTGGCTCTACTCCTTGGCTTTACTAAGGAGTCAGTCAAGACTATTGGCCCAGTGTGATCAATGGCATTACCGTGTTTGCTGATAGCGTCTGCTTCTGCTACACCTGCCAAGCTTGTAAAAGGCTCCAGCCGGCTGCTTGGGTATCAGACTGATGCCCGCTTCTCTGTGGGCAGCAAGGCCGGCAGTGTGAGTAGTCGCACGGTGGAGATCTGATCAAGAATCCACCAGAAGGGCTGGAGAGACTGCTTAGTGGTTAGGTGCACTGACTGCTTTTGCAGAGGAACTGAGTCTAGTTCCCAGTAGCCTCGTTTAAGGGACCTTATACTTTCCTCTGGCCTCTTGGGCACCTGCATCATGTACACATACCCACACGCATAAACATGAAAACAAATCTTAAGAAAGATGGATCCATGAGAGACAGACACACGGCACACATACGTACCTCCAGCAGTACAAAGACCGAGATGAGAGAGCACGCAGGTTTGAGGCCAGCTGGGCTATCTGAGGTGACCTGGGCTTTTGCTACTGTTGTTTGTTACTATTATATGTGATTATTTAAAACGATTTTCCAAATCGTCCAGTGAGGTAACAGGTCTTGCTTCACTTTTAATCTCTAACAGCAGCCAACACGCTTTTTAAAAACCTTAACTATCACGAATGCTATTTTAATAATATATTTTGCTGACTCCCGTGCCTGGTACGCTAACCAGTAAGTCACACAGAATTTAGTTAGGCCATCGGCAGCTGTGGTGCCACCGCGCAGTTCTTGGGATTAAATGATGCTGCATGCTCTCTGACCTGCTGCAAGACTCCAGCACACTCTCCTCCGCCCTAGGCCTCTCTGTTGCCTTCAAAATAAAAGCCTGAAGATGAAACTGAAAGGTCTCATCTCTATATTAAGTTCCATCACAACAGTCCCTATCATTTCACACGCCTTCCCTTGTTTCTGTTATCGCCCCATGGCCCAGGCATGCCTCACTCTGTAACCGTGGTTGGCCTCAAGTTCAAGGCGTTGCTCCTGCCTCAAGTCTCTTGAGTGCTGAGATCCCAAATGTGAGCCACAACACACGGCTTGCTTTCATTTACTTCTGTTTGTTTTTAAAAAGCTCCGGTGCTTTCCTACGGCGCTTACAACTGATTCTTCACTGTACCAAGCAGGCTGTTTAAGGCTGGACCGATGACACCTCCTCCGTTAACTCAAGTCACAGATTTCCTCTTGACCCCTAAACATGTCACCAGGCCTCTGTACTTGCTGCTCCTTCTGCCTGGAGTACCATTCCCTGCGCCCTGCACCCTAGATCCTCATCCTTGGCATCCCACCTTAGTGTCAGACAGGGCCCCCAGACATTCGCCATCATATCTAGCTATTGTTTCCTTATGGCTCTTAACCACCACCCGAAATTACCCTGTGTATCTGTCTCTCTTGCTTTCCAGTTGTCTTTCTCCCATGTGTCAAAGGCTTCCGGCTTCATTCCCTGATGCCCAGAGTTCTGCCCAGCACATACTAGGTCCTCAACAGATAGTCACTTAATGACTAAAGGAGTCTAGTAGAGAATGCAAGACACAAAGACCAAACAGGTGGATGGCGTCAGACCAGCGCAAGAATGTGAAGTCCAAGTGGAAGCCACTGGGGACACACTGGCAAAGCAGAAGGGGTGGCTGGGCCTCTACCAGAAGGAAGTCTGTGACCTGGCCTACGTGGGGGTGGGCATGGGCCACATCTTTGGGCCAGCCTTGGATAGCCTGGTTCACCACAGGGAGAAGTCTGTTGCAAGCTCTGTGGGAAAGGTATCCAGCTTCAGTCAGGGTTAGAAAGAGAAGCCAGTGACCCTCAGTTCAAGCTATCATTACAGACACCGACCACGGAAGAGTTCCTACATAATCATGCATAGTCCAAAATGGTGAATCGGAATCGGCAGCGGAGGCTGTAAACTCAAAGGTGAAATGTCTACCCTATAATTCTCTGGGCCCTTTTGCTGGAACTTCTCCAAGGTGCTGAAGGCTAATTGTACCCTCTTTCTCGGAGGGGGGAGGGGATGTACAAGGCTCGTCCTTATCTCTAAAGGTTCGTCGGGAGGAGGGGCAGTATGGGTAAGGAATGCCTAAGGACCTTGAGGACAGTTGGTGGCACTGGAGTTCTGGAAGTCAAAAGAAACACCGCCAGATGGCCCAGTGGTTAAGAAAATGTACCCTGGAGAAAAACCCTGAGTGTTCTCATAGCTGGAGAGCTGGGCAACCTCAAGACCCCATCCTTCCAGAGCCTGTGAAAGTAAAGATGGCTGTCACTCATTCCTCAAAGAGAAGATGTTGATGAATGAGCTGATACACATACAGCCTAGCATACCTGGTCACATGGCGGATATATCTATTATTATATATAATACAATGTATAATATTATATATATTATATTTTATATATCCGCCATATATTATATATATAATATATATATACACACACATACACACACACACACACACACACACACACACACACACACACACATATATATATATATTTTTTTTTTTTTTGAGGTAGAATCTCCCTATATTGCTCAGACTAGTCCCAAACTCATGATCCTCCTGCCTCAGCCTCCTGAGTGCCAGGATGCTTGTGCCATTATGTCCTACCCCCATGATGGTACTTCTTAGGGCCAAAAGTATGCCAGGCTCTGCTGCATGCCTTCTACAGAGTGACCGGCCCGGCCCTTCACCAACGTCAACGTCTTGAAACAGAGCCTGTTCCAGGTTGAAGGAAACTAAATAGACAACTGTACATGGCACCCGAGCTTGGGTTTCCGGCTGCCTTAGCGGACACTCTCAGGATTACTGGCAAGCTTCCACTCGGATGGTGCTGTTCCAACAGTAACTTCCTGATTCAGCTCACTGGACAGATGCTATCAAAGAGCTTCTTGTTTTTAGAAAGTACATGCTTCTGCATGGAAGGAGAAAGAGACACTAGGTGTGAAACCTCTTAAAGAGTTCAGAGGGGCCAGGCAGAGGCAGGAGGATATCTATGAGTTTGAGTACAGCTAGGTCTATCGAGTGAGCTCCAATTCAGCCAAGGCTACAATAGGGAGATCTTATCTCAAATAAATGACGTTAATAATAAAAGCTCAGAGGGAGGGAGAAGAAAAGGTTAGACAGCTGGAATGGGAAGTCAAGGAAGGGTAGAGTCTGGCTGGGAGCCCAGGAACTTTGGTCTTTTTTTGTTTTTTTTTTTTGAGATGGAGGCTTGCTTTGTAGCCCGTCATGCTCCTGAGTTCTCTTCTGCCTCAGCCTCTTGAGGGCTGGGGATTAAAGGTATGGGCCATGCTATATAACTTCTCATATACATTTTTAGACAGGACTACACTTTGTAGTTCTGGTGGCCTGGAACTCACAGAGATCCGTGTCTTTGTTTATTCTTACAACTTTTCTATAAAGTCTGCAATTACGGAAAACTTTTGAAGGCATGCCTGGTCCCTGCTACTGAAAGGATGCAGAGTCTCTCTGGAGGGTGGACCCCATCCTCGTGGGCCTAGACCTGTCCCGACCTTAATGCTGAAAGCTCCCTGCTCTGGAAATCCCTCAGCCCCGTACAAACCATCACGGCTGGTGACCCCACTCCCAGGAGACCCACAGAGGCTGGTGTCGAGCTTGTGATCCTCCTGCCTCATCCCCCAGAGCGCGGAGATTACAAGCAAGTGTCTTCAGCTTGGATTAGCAGAACCTGCTGTGCACTGATGTGATGCCTCCACTGGAAAATTCCACACTGTCACGCGAGAGGTCACGGTTGAAATGCAGACACATTAAAAATAACAAACAAGCCAGATGACGCGGTGTGGCCTGCCATTCCAGCAGGGAAAGCAGGCCAGAGGACCAAGGCCTATCTCAAAACATACACAAAAGCATTTTTAAATAAAAATGTTTAAAATGGGCTGGGGGGACAGCTTTGAGATTAAGAGCGCTGGCTATGGCTCTCCCCGAGGACCCGGGTTCAGTTCCCGGCACCCACATGGCCACTCTTCATCTGTAACTCCATTTCTAGGGGATCCAACACCCTCTTCTGACCTGTCAGGCACCGGGCACGCATGCGGTATGCACACGCAGTATGCGCATGTAGGCAAACACCCATACATTAAGAAAATAATTTTTTTAAGTTAAAAAATAAATACGGGCTGGGAAAATTGCTCAGTGGGTAAGGACACTTGTTTTGCAAGCAGAAGGACCTATGTTTGAATCCCCAGCACCCATGTAAAATTTTTAAAAATTAAATATGGCACAAATCTCCCTTCAGACCATATGAAACATAACAAATCTTGAGTTCAGACCTAGGTCCCTTCCCAAAGAGATCCCATTGTGTTTATGTAAATATTTTATATATATGTATATTTAAATCTGAACTGCTTCTAGTCCCAAGCATTTGAATTTGTGCGGTGTCACACATCTGTATCTCCAGGAGGCT